>JARQOD010000004.1:299499601-299734513 GCA_033576555.1 Oophaga sylvatica | reverse complement strand
TGTAATATACAACATATGGGGAATAATATATGAATATATAATTTATATACACATGGCATCGCATAATTATTACAAAATACATAACAGTATACATGAAATATCATTTTGTACCCAAAAAGAGTATATTGTATAACCACATAAAATAAGCAATATGGGACATAACAATCAGAATATCATTTTATATCCACAAGATAAATTGTATAACCAAACAGGGATATCATAAACGGCATAAGACATATGATCACTGCGTGTAGCATGACAATCTCCAGCATCTTTGTTAAACAGATGGGTGGAAGGACAAACAGATGTTCCAATACCAACTCCGGTCAAGGCTTAAGGTAATTATGTACAAAATCTAAAAAAATATTAAAAAAAGATAATTAAAAGCAAGCAAGGTTGCACCAATGCATGCAAATGCACTGCTCATTCAGCGAACAGCAGATCACAGGAATGGTACATAGCTCAAATTCTCATTGAGTCAATGAGGATGAACTGTATTAAGGATCCATATCCAGCGTGTTTCCAATTGGACCAAACGTTGAGATATATTACCCTCACGGATCCCTACATCAATCATATCAATCCCTTTGACACTTAAGCCACTACTGTCACAATTGTGATATAGCTTAAAGTGCTTAGGTAAAGTTTTAAGTGAGGATACATCATCTTCTTTTACTGCTGCCTGTATTCCCAGCACATGCTCTCTGACCCTGACCTTCAATTGCCGGGTACCAGCCCTACACATATTAGTGAATAGGTGCAAGAGGCGTAATAAATAACGTTTCTGGATGAACATGTAATAGATATGAGTATTTTAGATTGTTTAGTCCCTGATGAATCTACAAATGTGTCATTGTTGACAATATTTGCACATTCCACACAGCGGCCACAGGCCATGCATCCACCTCTTTTTTTAAAAGCTATATTATCCAAAAATGTTTTCGGGGGATCCTCAACATAATGGCTACGTACAAAATAGTCACGCAAATTTTTGGCCCTCCGATAGGTAATTGACACGGGGCAGCGTAGGAATTCAGGGGATGAGGAACCTGGGCCCCTGAACTGCCCCTAAGGCTAAGGGAGGGCCCTGTTTTTCCTTAACTTGGGGGTACACTTGAAGGTAGTGAGGCCCAAGTCACCGACCTGTCCCTATCTCCTGTTTAGCCCTGAGCTAAACCCCAACCCCCTCCCCAGGAGGTGAGACAGGGAATAAAGGGAACTACACCAAAATAACCAAAGAAAGGAAAGACAGACACCTAGGGGTTAAATCAACAAAACAACAAAAACTTAGCTTTCTCTGCTGCAATGCATCGCACAGCAGAGTAAGGCACCAGATCCGGGGAACAGCAGAAGTACCACTGCGCTCAGCAAGCTCCTGACTCCAGCTTGGTTGGTCTCCAAAAAGCGGAAGTATCACCAACAGTCAGCTGACGCCTCAGGTGACCTTTTAAAGGATAGTGGGAGTAGTCACCACCTTCCCCTGATAAGTCAACAGCAATGTAATTACACCAGTGACCACCGGGGGAAAAGACTGACATTAACCCCCGATGGCCTGAAAGGAAAAAGATTTTAATATGGAAAGCAAAAACTACCACAGATCCAAAAGTGGATTGTGACAGTAATAAATGGTTTCTCAGGTATCAGTTTGGCAATGATTGCATCAGTCTTTAGAATAGACCATGACTTATCCAATACACCTCGTACCTGCTCAGATCTTAAGTTGAAATTAGTTACAAACCTAACCGCATCAGATTTCTCTACATTGCTGCTCATTTTGTAGAGTAGGGAATTCCTGTTGCTTTGTTTGGCCCGGAGATAGGCTTTTTTATTCATACGCTTACTATTTCCCCGTTCACTAAAACAGATCTTGAGTTCTCTAGCCTGCACCTCAAATTCCTTATCTGTCGAGCAGATTCGACGAAGGCGTAAAAATTGGCCTATCGGTACCGACCATACCATATGTACAGTATGGGAGGAGGACGCATGTAGTAGCATGTTCGTGGACATGGGTTTAATAAAAATAGTAGTTTGGATAATACCCTCCTTGTCACTCATCAGTGTCATCCAAAAATTCGATTCTGTCTCTATCAAAAGTGGCAGTCAATTATATGTTCTGACAATTACTGTTCAGACTCACAACTAGAGTTGAGCGAAACAGGTCGATCAGATTCAAAAGTCGCCGACTTTCGCCAAAGTTGGGTTTCGTTGGCCGAAACCCTACCATAGCGTGCAGTCGGCCATGCGGTAGTCGACCCGAGCGCCCAAGTCAGTTGTCCCAAAATTCTTGCAGGCGCCTTTTTTTCAGCCAATGAGCAAGGACAAACACTGTGGGCAACGAGATGACATGTGCAGCGTCCACTGTTATGAATGTGCTAGAGATGGTTTCTGAGCAGAGGCTCCCTCTGGTGGTTACAGACAGTACTGAACCTTTCAGCGAGGAGTGGCAATCTGGGATCACGGATTGGTCTGATATAAGGGAGGTTCCCTCCCATGATGGTTGCCGGTGATCAATTGTTCTTGTCTCAATTGTGGTTCCTGGTTCATTTGGAAGTTTGCTGGAGCCTTGCCTGCATCTCCTGCTTTCAGATAAGATATTTTTTGCTTTTCTTTTTGTGCTTGCTTTTTACATTGTTTTCTGCACTTTTGTGGAGGTCAGCCAGGTCCCCTCCTGGGGCCTGAGCTCCTCACAGTTTATCTACAGCCACTGTTATTTGCTCATTTGCTTTTTCCTGTTTTTTTTCAGCGGCTGCGGCTTGGTTTTTGTTCACACTGAGATCTGATATAGTGGGTGGCGAGATCGTGTGATCTCAGTATTTTTGTAATCAGAATTGTTGGATTTTTGTAGGGTTTTCTGGGTTGCAGAAAGTAATCTCTCCTGTCCTATCCTATTTAGTCAGCTTGTGGCCCCAGCGTTTGCTCAGTCTATTTTCTGCCTATGTTTGTATTTTCATCTTGTCTAACCGCCATTATATGTTTGGGGGCTTCCTATTTTCTTTGGGGATCTGCTCCGGGGCAGATAGCTTTCATCTTTCTGCCTTTAGGTGTAGTTATCTCTCATGCTGTGACGAGGCGTCTAGGATCAACTTAGGAACGCTCCCTGCTACCTCTAGTTGTGTCGTTAGTTTAGGAATCTGCAACCCATCAGTTACCAACATCTCAGGTGTTCGGCTGCCCTGCTGTTGTTCCTGTCCTCCTCAGCTACCGAAACATAACAGTATCACCGGCCATAACTGAAAATTATATGGTACTCACAGAAGGGAAAAATAGTGTGGAAAGAATAAAAAAGTTGTCAGAGTTGTCAGAGATTTTTTTTTTCTGTCTGTTGCATTTTCTCCCTCTTTTTCTCTGGGTGCTGAGGAGGATTTTTTTTTCTCTCAATGGAGTTTGCACAGTTGTCTGGCCGTGTGGATCAGCTTGCCACTGAGGTTCGGAGTATTGCTACCTATCTTGCTGGTTTGCCGGTTGTGGAACCTAGGATTCTTATGCCAGATTTGTTTTTGGGGATCGGGCTAAATTTCTGAATTTCAAAAATAACTGTAAGTTGTTTTTTGCCTTAAAGCCTAAGTCCTCAGGTAACGCAGCACAGCAGGTTCAAATTGTCATCTCTCTCCTGCGAGGCGATCCTCAGGATTGGGCTTTTTCCCTGACACCTGGGGATCCTGTTTTGAATAATGTTGATGCATTTTTTCTAGCTCTGGGGTTATTGTACGATGAACCTAATGTCACTGATCAAGCTGAAAAAGCCTCGTTGGCATTAAATCAGGGTCTTGAAGACGCTGAGTTGTACTGTCAGAAATTCCGAAAGTGGGCAGTCCTGACCAAATGGAATGATGATGCTTTGGCAGCCCTTTCTCGGAAGGGGCTGTCAGAGAATGTAAAGGATGTTATGGTGGGATTCCCTGCTCCCTCTGGTCTCGATGATGCTATGTCATTGGCTATTCAAATTGACAGACGTTTGCGTGAGCGCAGAGCTATGCGTGAGATTGTGTTGCCTTGTGAGCCAGCTTCTGAGCCCATGCAGTGTGATAGAGTGACTTCTGGGGCACAGCGTCATGAGTTTCCAAAGCGCAATGGGTTATGTTTCTACTGTGGTGATGCCTCTCACGCTATTTCAGTCTGCCCTAAGCGGGGAAGATGTTTTGCACGCTCAGCTGTCTTGGGTAGTGTTCAGACTAAATTTCTGTTGACTGTTACCCTGATTTGCTCCCTGTCCACATTTTCTGCTCAGGCTTTTGTTGATTCAGGAGCAGCTATTAACCTGATGGATTTTGACTTTGCCAAATGTTGTGGGTTTCCCATGATACCCCTGTGGAAGTCTATTCCCCTACTGGGCATTGATTCTACCCCTTTGGCGGAGAATTAACCCCAGTTTTCTTCTCAGGTGATAATGATGGTTGAACCAGATCATCAGGAGAGTTGCAAATTTCTGGTGCTGTATAATCTGCATGACATTATTGTACTAGGTTTCCCTTGGTTACAGTCTCATAATCCTGTTTTGGATTGGAAATCTGTGTCTGTGACCAGTTGGGGCTGCCAATGCGTTAATGCTGACACTCCTGTTTTTTCTGTCTCTCCCAAGTCTCAGGATGTTCCTGACTTTTTGACTGATTTTTCGGATGTATTTAGTGAAAGTAAATCTTCATTTTTGCCCCCTCACAGGAGCTACGATTGCGCTATTGAATTAGTGCCTGGTGGTAAATTTCCTAAAGGTCGCCTTTTTAACTTGTCTGTACCTGAACACGATGCTATGCGATTTTATATCAAGGAGTCATTGGAAAAGGGTCATATCAGACCATCTTCTTCACCCTTGGATGCCGATTTTTTCTTTGTGGCTAAAAAGGATGGTTCATTGAGGCCGTGTATTGATTATCGTCTCTTGAATAAGATCACTGTGAAGTATCAATATCTGTTACCCTTGATTTCTGACCTGTTTTCCAGGGTGAAAAGTGCTAGTTGGTTTACCAAGCTTGACCTCAGGGGGGCGTATAACCTTATTCGCATTAAGCACGGGGATGAATGGAAGACGGCGTTTAATACCCCAGAGGGGCATTTTGAGTACCTAGTGATGCCCTTTGGGCTCACTAATGCTCCTTCCGTCTTCCAATCCTTCATGAATGATATTTTCAGGGATTTTGTGGATACATTTCTGATTGTTTATTATGGATGATATCTTGATTTTTTCCAATGACTGGGACTCTCATGTGAAACATGTTCGGACTGTGTTCCGGATTTTGAGAGAGAATGCACTGTATGTGAAGGGATCAAAGTGTCTTTTTGGCGTACAGAAGGTCTCATTTCTGGGATTCATTTTGTCTCCGTCTGTTATTGAAATGGACCCGGTCAAGGTTTCAGCCATCTGTGATTGGGTCCAACCTGCTTCATTAAAGGCTCTTCAGAGATTTTTGGGTTTTGCCAATTTTTATCGTAAATTTATTGGTAATTTCTCCGGTATTGTTAAACCATTGACTGATTTGACCAAAAAGGGTTCTGATGTGGTGAATTGGCCTCCTGATGCAGTCTCTGCGTTTCAGGAACTTAAGCAGAGATTCACTTCTGCTCCTGTTCTACGGCAGCCTGATGTTTCTCTACCGTTTCAGGGAGGTTGATGCCTCTGAAATTGGGGCAGGTGCCGTTTTGTCCCAAAGAGATCCAGAGACCTCTAAGAGTAACCCTTGTGCCTTTTTCTCTCGAAAATTTTCGCCAACTGAACGTAATTATGACGTGGGTAATCGGGAGTTATTGGCCATGAAGTGGGCCTTTGAAGAGTGGAGACATTGGCTGTAAGAAGCCAAACATCAGGTGGTGGTCCTCACGGACCATAAGAATCTGGTTTATCTCGAATCAGCCAAGCGACTTAATCCTAGACAGGCCAGATGGGCCTTGTTCTTCACACGTTTTAATTTTGTGGTTTCTTTTCTTCCTGGCACTAAGAATGTTAAGGCGGATGCCCTCTCGAGGAGTTTCTTTGCGGACTCTCCTGAGTTATCTGATCCTACTGTTATTATGAAAGAGGGTGTAGTTCTTGCCGCCATCTCGCCCAATTTGAGACTGGCCTTGGAAGGGTGTCAGGAGGATAAACCTGAGCGCTGCCCTATTGGGAAATTGTTTGTCTCAGACCAGTGGAAGAAGAGTGTGATGTCTGAGATTCATTGTTCCGCGTTGGCTGGTCATCCCGGGATTTTTGGTACCAGAGACTTGGTGAGTCGGTCCTTTTGGTGGCCTACTTTGTCTCGTGATGTCAGGGAGTTTGTGCAGTCCTGTGGGACTTGCTCTCGCTCCAAGCCTTGCTCTTGCTCTAGTGGTTTGTTAATGCCATTACCTGTGCCCAAGAGGCCATGGACCCATATCACTATGGATTTTATTTCCGACCTCCCTGTTTCTCAGAGAATGACCGTTATCTGGGTAATCTGTGATAGGTTTTCCAAGATGATACATCTTGTGCCATTACCTAAGTTACCTTCCTCCTCCGACTTGGTGCCTTTGTTCCTTCAGCACGTGGTTCAGTTACATGGCATTCCGGAGAACATTGTGTCTGACAGAGGAGTCCAGTTTGTGTCCTGATTTTGGAGGACATTTTGTTCTAAACTTGGTGTTCAATTATCTTTCTCCTCTGCTTTGCATCCTCAGACCAATGGACAAACCGAGAGAACAAACCAGACCTTGGAGACTTATTTGAAATGTTTTGTGTCTGCTGATCAAGATGACTGGGTTTCTTTTTTGCCTTTGGCTGAGTTTGCTCTTAATAATAGGGCTAGCTCTGCCACCTTGATGTCTCCATTTTTCTGCAATTTTGGGTTTCACCCTCGATTTTCTTCGGGACAGGCGGAAGCTTCTGTCTGTCTGGGTGTTGACTCTGTTGTGGAGCGAATGCAGCAGATTTGGGACCAGGTAGTGGAGAGGTTGTCTCTCTCTCAGGAGAAGGCCCAACGGTATGCCAACCGGCATAGGACTGATGGTCCTCGATTTAAAGTGGGGTACTTGGTTTGGTTGTCCTCAAGAAATATCCATATGAGGGTTGCATCTCCAAAGTTTAAGCCCAGGTTCATTGGACCTTATAAGATCATGGAGATTCTTAATCCTGTTTCCTTCCGTTTGCTTCTTCCAGGGACATTTAAGATCCATAACGTGTTCCACAAGTCCTTATTGAAGAGGTTTGTCGAGCCAGTGGTTCCTATGGCTGCGCCTCCTGACCCTGTTTTGGTTGAGGGCAATCTGGAGTATGTGGTTGAGAAAATATTGGATTCTCATTTTTCTAGACGGAAACTCCAGTATTTGGTTAAGTGGAGAGGTTATGGTCAGGAGGACAATTCTTGGGTGCTTGCTTCGGACATCCATGCTAGGAGACTGATCCATGCCTATCACCGAGCTCATCCTGATCGGCCTGGTTGCACAAGTGAGGGTTCGGTGACCCCTCCTCAAGGGGGGTACTGTTATGAATGTGCCAGAGATGGTTTCTGAGCAGAGGCTCCCTCTGGTGGTTACAGACAGTACTGAACCTTTCAGCGAGGAGTGGCAATCTGGGATCACGGATTGGTCTGATATAAGGGAGGTTCCCTCCCTTGATGGTTGCCGGTGATGAATTGTTCTTGTCTCAATTGTGGTTCCTGGTTCATTTGGAAGTTTGCTGGAGCCTTGCCTGCATCTCCTGCTTTCAGATAAGATATTTTTTGCTTTTCTTTTTGTGCTTGCTTTTTGCATTGTTTTCTGCACTTTTGTGGAGGTCAGCCAGGTCCCCTCCTGGGGCCTGAGCTCCTCACAGTTTATCTACAGCCACTGTTATTTGCTCATTTGCTTTTTCCTGTTCTTTCAGCGGCTGCGGCTTGGTTTTTGTTCACACTGAGATCTGATATAGTGGGTGGCGAGATCGTGTGATCTCAGTATTTTTGTAATCAGAATTGTTGGATTTTTGTAGGGTTTTCTGGGTTGCAGAAAGTAATCTCTCCTGTCCTATCCTACTTAGTCAGCTTGTGGCCCCAGCGTTTGCTCAGTCTATTTTCTGCCTATGTTTGTATTTTCATCTTGTCTAACCGCCATTATATGTTTGGGGGCTTCCTATTTTCTTTGGGGATCTGCTCCGGGGCAGATAGCTTTCATCTTTCTGCCTTTAGGTGTAGTTATCTCTCAGGCTGTGACGAGGCGTCTAGAATCAACGTAGGAACGCTCCACGGCTACCTCTAGTTGTGTCGTTAGTTTAGGAATCTGCAACCCATCAGTTACCAACATCTCAGGTGTTCGGCTGCCCTGCTGTTGTTCCTGTCCTCCTCAGCTACCGAAACATAACAGTCCACCAGGGGCGTATCGAGGGGGGGGCAGCCAGGGCACCTGCCCCTGGCGCAGCCGGCAGGGGGGGCGCAGTCGGGCCGCCTAATGCGGCGGTCCGCAGTGTCTCCCCCGCGGCTGCATTCTGCCGCCCCCGGCCTGGGAGTCGGCGGTTCCCTGTGCCTGCTGTCAAGCTGACAGCCGGCGCAGAGAAGCTGCTGCGTGCCGGCTCCCAGGGATCAATTGTACTGGCGTCTATATAGACGCCAGTACTATTGAAGCTCTGACCCCTGGGTCAGAGAGACACCAGCAGCATGATCAGGTCATGTGATCACGCTGCTGACGTCACTCGCCGGCGGCACCCAGAAGGAGGACCTGCTCTGGTGGTGAGTGTGCTCCAGAGGAGCTGAAGAAACCACTGAAGACGGGGGTACATAATGTGGGGTGGCATGGGGGAGTACTTTGTTGTGGGGGATTAGGAGTGGGAATGATGGGGGAATACTTTTTTGTGGGGGGATTAGGAGTGGGAATGATGGAGGAGTACTTTATTGTGGGGGGATTAGGAGTGGGAATGATGGGGGAGTACTTTATTGTGGGGGGATTAGGAGTGGGAATGATGGAGGAGTACTTTATTGTGGGGGGATTAGGAGTGGGAATGATGGGGGAGTACTTTATTGTGGGGGGATTAGGAGTGGGAATGATGGGGGAATACTTTTTTGTGGGGGGATTAGGAGTGGAAATGATGGGGGAGTAATTTTTTGTGGGGGGATTAGGAGTGGGATGTGGCGGTACTTTACGTGTGGGGGGATTTGGAGTGAGATTGATGGGGGAATACTTTTTGTGGGGGTATTAGGAGTGGGAATGATGGGAGGAGTACTTTATTGTGGGGGGATTAGGAGTGGGAATGATGGGGGAGTACTTTATTGTGGGGGGTTTAGGAGTGGAAATGATGGGGGAATACTTATTTGTGGGGGGATTAGGAGTGGGAATGATGGGGGAGTACTTTATTGTGGGGGGATTAGGAGTGGGAATGATGGGGGAGTACTTTATTGTGGGGGATTAGGAGTGGAAATGATGGGGGAGTAATTTTTTGTGGGGGGATTAGGAGTGGGATGTGGCGGTACTTTACATGTGGGGGGATTTGGAGTGGAGATGGGGGGTACTTTATGTGTGGGGGATTTGGAGTGGGAATGATGGGGGAATACTTTTTGTGGAGGGATTAGGAGTGGGAATGATGGGGGGAGTACTTTATTGTGGGGGGATTAGGAGTGGGAATGATGGGGGAGTACTTTATTGTAGGGGTTTAGGAGTGGAAATGATGGGGGAATACTTATTTGTGGGGGGATTAGGAGTGGGAATGATGGGGGGAGTACTTTATTGTGGGGGGATTAGGAGTGGGAATGATGGGGGAGTACTTTATTGTAGGGGTTTAGGAGTGGAAATGATGGGGGAATACTTATTTGTGGGAGGATTAGGAGTGGGAATGATGGGGAATACTTTTTTGTGGGGGGATTAGGAGTGGGAATGATGGGGGAGTACTTTATTGTGGGGGGATTAGGAGTGGGAATGATGGGGGGAGTACTTTATTGTGGGGGGATTAGGAGTGGAAATGATGGGGGAGTAATTTTTTTGTGGGGGATTTGGAGTGGGATGTGGCGGTACTTTGTGTGGGGGATTTGGAGTGGGGATGGGGGTTATTTTATGTGTGGGGGGATTTGGAGTGGAGATGGGGGTGTACTTTATGTGTGGGGGGATTAGGAGTGGGGAGGGGAGTTACTTTATGTGGGGGGATTGGAGTGGGGACGGGGGTTATTTTATGTGTGTGGGGGATTTGGAGTGGGGATGGGAGATTTAATGTGTGTGGGGGGATTTGAGGACACTGAAGAGTATGTATGAGGAAACGGTATGGGGGATGGGTGCAGACAGTATGGGAAGTGAACGGGTGATTGTATGTGGACACAGTATGGGGAGTGAGGGTGATGGGATGTGTGCAGACACAGTATGGGTAGTCGGGTATGTGTGAGCAGACAGTATAGAGAGTGAGGGGGTAAAAATATGAGGAGACAGTATGGTGAACAGGGGATGTGAGAGGAAACAGTATGAGGAGGGAGGGGAATAGTGTGAGGCGACAGTATATTGCAGATGTTTTTTTTAGGAGCATAATAATGACTCTTCTATCTTTAAGGGCATCGTGTGGCAAGTTGGTGCAAAAGACCAGAGAAGATGGAGGTCTGCAGAGATGAGCTGTGGATGAGAAAACTCATCATGGGGTCTGGACAAGATGAAGAAAAGGAGAACGACTCCAGAGATGATGTCATCTATAAGGTACCTGGATGTAAATATTATTTGTGATATTGACTAATCCTCATGTTTTTATTTATGTTAGGAGCATTAAAGGAGTTGTCCTGGTTTGTGCTGAGTCTGCAGTCATTCCATGTGACTGCAGACTTCTGAATTCTCACAGTGCGCACTGCACGCTGTCAGGATTCTCTCGCGCTGGTGATTTACATACATGCGGTCACATGCTGACTAGACATGTGTGGCCTCGCTCAATGAAAATGAACAGAGCGAGGCCGAGCACGTCTAGTGGGAATGTGGCCAGAAGTATATAAATCACATGCTTGTGCTGACATGACCGTCCACAGGCAAGGGAGAATCCTAAAAGTGTGCAGTGCATTCGTTGTGAGAATTCAGAAGCTGCAATGTCAGGATTCAGCTCTGCAGGTTCCAGCAGTCGTCACATGGACACTTCACACATATGAGACTGTCATACTTATGGTCCTGTGACAACGAGCTTCTCTTCCTGCTTCTGTTTTTCACTGAACATAGAGAGCATTAGGGAGAGCAGCTCGTCAGTACATGACTAAGTGTGCAAATCGCATGTGTGCGGGGGGGGGGGGCGCCGAACCGAATTCTTGCCCGGGTGCCAGAAAGCCTAGATACACCTCTGCAGTCCACCACCATCTTAGAGAAGGGCATTGCAGTGATTGGCTTGCTTTGGGGGACATCATAGTGTCTATAAAAGCCCTGAGCAACGACCTCCATTTTACTTCAGCCGATATTAACAGTAGGTAGAGGTTGCTGACGCTGTTTATCAGTAGGGAGAGAGTTAGGCAGGAAAGCGAAGTTCTTCTGTGCTTGTGCTGATAGCAATTGTGCTGTACAGTTAGTGTGCAGTGACAGGGGAGTACTTTCTTGTGTGCAGCAGCACTGGTTATTAGGCTGCCTGAAAGCTGTATTGCTGTGTGTACACTGCAGTGCAGACTGCTTTATACACAGCACTAATACTTTTATTCTTTTTTTTCTGCACACTTATCGACGGTTCATTTTTTCCCACAACGTATAGAGCTGTACTCTCCTCACACACTACAATGTACCGGCTGGTATCACGGACAAATACATGCTGACTATCTGTGTGTCACTCCGGAAATATATACAGAGATTGCAATTTTCCCCTACACCGTATACAGCTGTACGCTTCTGAGACAGTACCGTATATCTGCTCTTTGTATTACGGTCAAATCCATACTGAGTGAGCGTCTGTTATGTTTTGGTAGCTGAGGAGGACAGGAGCAAAAACCCGCAAAGGCAGCCAAAAACCAGAGAGGTTGGAACTAATAGGTTGCAGACCCCTAAACTAACCGCACAACTAAAAGCAGCCGTGGGACGTTCCTACGGTGCCCTAGACGCCTCGTCACAGCCGGAGAGATTAGCTACCCCTGAAGATGGAAAGAGGAAAGCTAACTGTCCCGGAATAGAGCCCCAAAAGAATAGGAAACCCCAAACATATAATGGCGGTTAGACAAGATGAAAACACGAACACAGACAGAAAAAAGAATGAGCAACGCTGGGGCCCAAAACTGTCTAGAAAGGACAGCACAGGAGAGAAAACTGTCTGCAACCCAGAAAAACCCTAGGAAAAACTCCAACACTTCTGAATCCAAAAATGCTGAGACCACACGGTCTCGACCACCTATATCAGATCTCTCGTGTGAACACGCAACTACCCAGCAGTAAAAAATCACAAGAACTGAGCAAATGAACAAATACAAAAAGAGAACAGAGTCCAGCACAAGCCCCCAAAGGGGACCCGGCTGAACTCAAAAAGCAAGGCAGCAAATACAAGGAAAATTAAACCACAGTAAAAAAAACAGAAAGTAACTTATCTGAATGATAGCAGGAGACAGCAGAAAGGCAAGCTGATTTCCAACCTAGACCAGGAAGTAACAATTGATCACCAGCCAGGATCATGGGAGGTCAGCTAACTTATATCAGTCCAGTCCGTACTACCTGATAACCATTCATCAATTGCAGATGGTGTACTTTTGCTGTTCAATACCCTCAGCAACCACCAGAGGGAGCCTCAGCTCCAAAGTCGTCTCCAACACGTTCACAACAAGCGTCTGTGTGTGACTCCAGAAATATATACAGAGATTTATATTTTCCCCTACGCCATATACAGCTGTACGCTCCTCATACAGTACCATATATCTGCTGGTACTTTTGTTACATTTTCCAAACCATGAGGAAGTATGGTGGAAGAGGCCACGGACGTGGGCGGCGGTGCCAGCTGGGAATGATGGTGGTGGTGGTGCATCTGCTGGTAGTGCAAAAGCCCAATAGCACCTAAGGTAGGAGGTGTTGAGCCTGCGTCATCATCTAGCTCCAGAAGGCCTGGAAGACTCCCTTTTCTGGAAGTAGGTAAACCGCTTTTAAAGCCGGAGCATCAGGAACAGGTTTTGGCTTACATTGCCGAAACAGCATCCAGCTCTATCACCTCCTCTTCTGAACTTTCAAAAAATGCAAGCACTGAGTCGTCAGAGCAGGCTCCTGGTCAGGAATGACACCTTTCCTTGTGTCCTTCACCCCCACCAAAAGTGAAGGATGCGGCAGGCCACACTTCAGATTACTCCATCGAGCTCTTTTCACATACCATGCCTGGGTTATCAAGTCAAATCCTGAATTCCCCAGTCCAAGATGAATATGACATGGAGTGCACTGAGGCACAGCCACTGCTAGATGATTCTGCTGGTACATTCACCCAGAGCACTACATTGCCCTCGCAGTCTACTGAGCCAGAATCTGACCCTGATGAAACTCATGTGTCCCTTCCCGCAGGCTCTAACACCTTACACGGTGACACAGAGGAAGGTGCAGATGAAATTGAAGAGGAGGTGATAGATGACCCAGTTGTTGACCCAAATTAGCATCCATTGGGGGAAGAGGGTGTCACTGGCAATAGCTCAGAAGAGGAGGAGGATCCGTGGCAGGCATCATCATCGCAGCTGCGGTTATCTGGCAGGCCCGTAGCAGTCAAAAAACATGTTAAAAAAACAAAAAGAGTTGCAGGACAGCTTGGCCAGACGGTCAAATTAGCACTGCGTGCAAGCCCTGAAAATTTATCCCATAGTAGGAAGAGTGCAGTGTGGCACTTTTTTGACCAAAATCCTATTGATGAGGCAAAGGTTTTCTGTAAGAAGTGCGGAAGGGCCTTTAGCCGAGTGAAAAATCTCCGAAAATTTAAAACAAGTTGCATGCTTAGACATTTAATCACCATGCACTTGCAAGCGTGGACGGACTACAAAACCTCACTGACTTTGAACGCCTAAATTGCCAAACTGATCTCATTAGAGATGATGCCCTTCCGTTTGGTTGAAAGCACAGCGTTCCGAGAGCTCATGGCCTACGCTGTCCCATGCTATGACCTACCCAGTCGGCACTATTTTTCTAGAAAAGCCACCCCTGCCCTTCACCTGCATGTGAAAGACCGCATTGTCCATGCACTCAAACAATCAGTGAGTGGAAAGGTGCACCTCACAACAGATGCATGGGCCAGTAGGCATTGCCAGGGCTGTTACGTGTCCATCACTGCGCACTGGGTTAATGTGGTGGATGCAGGGTCCACAGGGGACAGCGGCGGTGGGACAGTGCTGCCTAGCCCACGGTATAGGCAACAGTTTGCTGTAGGCGTTCGACCCTCCTCCAGAAGAAAAAGATTGTCGACAGAACGCAGTCGCACGAGCACTCCATCTGCAGCTGCCAGTGTTGCACATGAGGTGTCCCACTATCAATCAGCTAGTGGTAAGCGTCAGAAGGCTGTTTTAAAGATGATGTCTTTGGGCGGCAACAGACACACCGCGGAGGTACTGGCCGACTTCTTGCAGCGAGAAACTTAGTCATGGCTGGGCAGTCTACATCTTGAGCCAGGCAAGGTAGTCAGTGATAACGGACTTAATTTTGTGGCGGCCATAGCCCTGGCAAAACTCAGACACATACCTTGCCTGGTTCACACCTTGAACCTGGTGGTGCAGTGCTTCATAAATAATTATCCGGAGTTACCAGCCCTGCTCCATAAGGTGCGAAGACTGTGCTCGCACATCCGTCGCTCGCCCGTAGACTCCAGTCGTATGCAGAGGCTGCAGCGATCACTCCACCTCCCCAAGCACCGCCTAATCATAGATGTTGCAACAGGGTGGAACTCCACCATGCACATGGTTGAGAGGCTGTGCGAACAGAGGCTGGCTGTAATGCATTTGTGGGAGGATCCAAGAGCAGGCAGTTTGAGGGCGGACATGGAGTTGTCGGGTGTGCAGTGGTCAAAGCTGAAAGACCTCTGTAAAGTCCTGCAGTGTTTTGAGGAATGCACATGGCATCATAAGCATGATCATCCCACTTATGTGTCTGCTCATGCAAACTTTGATGCACATTAAGGATCAGGCGTCTGCAGCGGAGGAGGAGGAGGGAAGCCTTAATGACAGTCAGGCATTGTCTGCTCAGGGATCTGTCCTGGAAGAGGTGGAGGAAGAAGAGGAAGAGGAGGAGGAGGATGAGGGGGATGATTATTTTGGGGAGGAGGATGCTTCTCAGGGGGCAAGAGAAATTGTTGGCTTGCCAAGGTCAGGTGCAGGGTTTGTGCGCGACTGGAGGGATGTGGATTTGGCATAAAGTGCTCCTCCACCCACCACTGTCAGTGCATCACTGACAACTGGAACTTTGGCCCACCTGTGTGATTATGTCTTGCGGATCCTAAAAAGGGACTCCCGCATTGCCAAAATGATAAAGGATGATGACTACTGGTTGGCCAGCATCCTCGATCCACGCTATAAAGGCAAATTACAAAACATCATGCCACAGGAGAACCTAGAGCTAATATTGGAGAACAAACAAGCAACTCTGGTAAACCGTTTGTTAGAAGCATTCCCAGCACACAGCAGCGGTGCAGGTTCTACCACGAGCCATACTGGGCCAAATGGAAGAGGTGTTCGTGGTGCACACAGTCGAAGTGGCGTTGGAGACAGGGGTTTCATGACCATGTTGTTGACTGATTTCTCGAGTACCGCTCACACGACTATTAATACTGAATTGATTGCAACAGACAGGATACAGCAGTTGTCAGCTATGGTTCAAAATTACCTCTCCTCCCCTATCGATGTTCTCCCTCACATTTCATTCCCCTTTGACTACTGGGCCTGTAAACTGGACACCTGGCCTGAATTGGCACAATATGCCTTACAGGAGCTCGCTTGCCCTGCTGGTAGTGTTCTATCAGAAAGAGTCTTCAGTGCTGCTGGATCAATCCTGACAGAAAGAAGGACCAGGCTGTCGACCCAAAATGTTGGTGATCTCACCTTAATTAAAATGAACTATGCATGGGTTTCAAAGGATTTTGTACCACCTTAACCTGATGACACATAGGTTGCCAGCAAAATGTCTCGCTTTGTCCTCCTCTTCCTCCGACTTCTCCAATTCCTCCATTAGCAGCTGCTGAATGTCCAGCCTAGACCTCAACATATGCCAGTTTTTCCACCTCCCTAACTGGGCTGTACCCCCAGGGCCGGCATCAGCACCTGGCGCACTCGGGCAAGTGCCGGTGCCCTGAGCAGGTGGGGGGCCCACTCATGGGCGACGGCACTGGCACAGGGCCCCTCATAGTACGCCGGTGTCTCTGACGGTGGGGGGTTCACTCGCCGTCAGAGACACCGGCATACTATGAGGGGCCCTGTGCCAGTGCCATCACCCACGAATGGGCCCCCCCTCTTCCTGCTCCACCGCTGTGATGTCTTCCGCGTTTCCTGACAGTGAAATTCAGGTCAGAGAGCGCAATGACTTCACGTCTGTAAGCCCTCTGCCTGAACAGTCAAAGTGCAGAGAGCTGGAAGATGACGATGCTGAGGAGTCCAGAGTAGAGCAGTGCCCAGCGAGGAGAGGTATTTCATTTTTTTAATGTTTGGAGCAATATATGGGGAGCATTATACACTGGAGAATTTTATATGGGGCCCATCATAAACTTGAGCATCATAGATAGGGCCCATTATACACTGGAGCATTATAAATGGGGCCCATTATATATGGAGCATTATATAGGCCCATCATACACTGGAGCATCATCCATGGGGTCCATCATACACTGGAGCATTATAAATGGGGCCCATCATACACTGGAGCATCATACACAGGGCCCATTATACACTGGAGCATTATAAATGGGGCCCATTATATATGGAGCATTATATAGGCCCATCATACACTGGAGCATCATCCATGGGGCCCATCATACACTGGAGCATTATAAATGGGGCCCATCATACACTGGAGCGTCATTTATGGGCTCATTATACACTGGAGCATTATAAATGGGGCCCATCATACACTGGAGCATCATACACAGGGCCCATTATACACTGGAGCATTATAAATGGGGCCCAACATATATGGAGCATTATATAGGCCCATCATACACTGGAGCATCATCCATGGGGCCCATCATACACTGGAGCATTATAAATGGGGCCCATCATACACTGGAGCGTCATTTATGGGCTCATTATACACTGGAGCATTATAAATGGGGCCCATCATACACTGGAGCATCATACACAGGGCCCATTATACACTGGAGCATTATAAATGGGGCCCATCATACACTGGAGCATCATATACGGGCCCATTATACACTGGAGCATCATATTGGGCCCATTATATATGGAGCATTATATAGGCCCATCATACACTGGAGTATCATCCATGGGGCCCATCATATACTGGAGCATCATATGAGGTTCATTATTTATGGGGCATCATATAGGGTATGGAGCAACATATGGAGCACATATGGGGCCTATTCTGTATGGAGCATTATATGGAGCCCATTCTGTGTGGAGCAATATATGGGTCCCATCATATACTGTATGGAGCTTTATATGTGACTCATTATACTGTATGAAGCAATATGTGGGGCTCATTATACTCTATGGGGACCATCCTATACTGTATGGCACATTATATGTGGACCATCATATACTGGAGCATTATGTGGAGCTCATCATATACTGTATGAAACATTATAAGGGACCAATTATTCTGTATGGCACACTATGTGGTGGCCATAATATTGTATGGAAGAATATACTATCCGGTTTTTGAGCTATTGTAGAATTTAAAATAGATATCAGTCATGTGATGTAAGAAGTGAAGGATTTGGCATTGTACTATACCTATATTTCTCTGCCATATCGAAGCATCATGAAATGTGGTATGTGTTAAAGGGGCCCACTGACACTCTTTCACCAGGTACACACGAAAACTTGGAGCCAGCCCTACCCCCCACAACTTTAGCCAAATAAACCCAAGTTTTCAATGCCTAACTATTATTATAAAGTAATTTAAGGTTGACAAGCTTAAGTAATAAGAATTGATGTCGTTGGCATTGAAATGGGCACTGTAGGTGTGTTTACTGTCCTCCACTCCCTGCCGACTTTGCTTCCCCATTGACTTGCATTGGGTTTCGTGTCAACCTATTTCGTTCGACTCGACTTTTGAGAAAGTCGGGTTTCACGAAACCTGACTCGACCCTCCCGGAGGCAAAGTCTCTCATCTCTAGTTACAGAGTATGTTAAAAATGTAAGACACTATAGCATAAAAATAAATACAGTATATATATTTTTTTTTGTTGGGGGATTTTAAAACTATTGAAACTGCATTAGTTCTTCAGGCTTGGTGTAAATTCCAAATTACTTTATTTTGTGGGTCACTGTAATAATAATGATAACATATTTTTTCATCTGTATTACCAGTTGCTTGCAATAAAACCCTTTTTTTAATACAGCAGAAGCATATTTTTTATGTCCCATTATTTTGATTCCAGATTGGTTTTTATTTTCCTATCAACAAAGCTTCTAAGAGGTTTGGCAGGTGTTGCTTTGCCCTTTATAAATATGAAGTTCAAGCAGTAATTGTGGTGCCCTGACAGTAATACAGTCAAACTGATAACAGTTCAATAGGTCTACACTTTAACTTTCAGATTGAGGTACAAACTTGAAATTTTCTTGGCAAATAATTTACAACACTTGAAATGGCATTCTTCCATGACTTCCTTTTAATCCACCACAAGACATGCTTGTGCAGGTGACATTCCTTTTAGCACGGCAATTTCAGACTGTCACTCAGGTCTACCTAAGGCACAGCAAAATATTTTCTTACAATCGGTTCCTCTCCACTTTTTAGCCTCATAGGCCCTTTCACTTTCTTGACAATAAAGATGTGGCATCGCCTTCCACCACTACAACTCTCACGCAGTGGACTAACTGTGATAGCAAGTCTCAAACAGTGGACTAACTCTGATAGCAACCTTTCTCTCAGCTCTCTTTATGTAGCTGTAGGCACGCTTCTTGCACAGATCTGACTTCACTATTCACTATAGATGGTTGTATTTTCTTACACGGGCAGCTGTCTCTTACACAGAGAACAATTTCAGAGGCAATATTCCATCCAAGTAACTTAGTCTATTGAGTCTTATCGTTATACACAATGAAGGCTCGTTTGGGTAGTCTGGCACCTTCCCGCTGCTCAAGCCCTTTGTAGTTGACCACTAATAGTGGTAAACACAGCAATTAAAAACTCTGAATTTCTTACCAATTCTCACTCAATCAATTCTACCTGTCTAATTCATGTGCTCACAAATAGAGATGAGTGAAACCTACAAGGTTCAGTTCAGTTTGACGAACGTCCTGATGTTTGCCTAAAATGTTCGTTGAACAGTTCAACAAACGTACCTAAACCCCATTAATTCAATGGGAGGCCAAACCAAATGTATACACATCACATTAAGTGGTGACAAAAACCTTCCCTAACAGCTAAAATTAAGGGCAGACACCATGAAAAGTGGTATCAATTGACGAACAGTAGAAATTTGCTAATGTCACAGCAGCAGTCATCCATGGGCCATGCATGAGGTATCAGGGTCTGGTCCAGCATTTAAAGCTTTGAATTGAATTTTAAATTAAGACCTAGTGGTTAAGGGAGCAGTGTAAGCCTTCTTTGCTGGGATCCCTGATACCTCATGCAACAGCTTCATAGACTACTATTGGTAGAAAAATGTAAGGATAGTAACACAGGTAGTTGAGTGAAAGTAAGTGCAGGCCTGCCTGTCTGGGAGCTCTACTGTTACAGGCAACACACATGAAGAAGACCTAACTTGGAGTCTAATTTCAAAAAATTATTGTCACACACCACTAAAGGGGCATCAAATTCCACAGAGTAGAGACAGTATAATCGGCCTCTGACACACTTTCTACAACAGGCAACCACTGGATGGAGACCCAAGTTCTAGCCTCCAGATTTCAAAAGAAGTGTTTGTATCAGCAGCAGTAGCCACAGGCAAGTTAAGGCCACTCTTCCATTTTTGAAGACCAAAATGTGAAAGGGTCCAAATTCACCCTGATGGCATTAATATTGAGCTTGAAATATTTCTCCTCCATCCTCTCAAGTCGTTCACAACATGTCAGCGTTGTACTCTGCTCTGCTGGTGCATGGGCTGGTCTAAAAAAATATGCAAAATAACTCTCAGAAATTGCTTATGCCACTTAGACTGCTGCTGATTACTTTTTTGTGATGACTCCTTGACATTCCCAGGTTTGGAAGTATGCCTCAATACTGTCTTGGGAAAAACCACTCTTAAGATTGTCTACAAGCGTGTTTCAATACTCCAGCATGAGTTAGTCCCTTTCCAGGGGGGAAGCATCTGGCAAAATTTACTCTTGTACTTTGGATCTAACAGAGTGGCAACCCAGTAATCACCTTTATTTCTAACCCTAAGAATACACTCATGTTGAAGTGCAGTAAGAAGGCGCTCATGTTTCAGACGCTTCCATGAAGTCCAAGTTCATGGTGTGTTGGTGGCGGGGTAACGCTCATGGTTGCTTCCTAGGTCCCCTCCCACCAACCACATACAACAGAGAGGGGATCATTAGCCTCTGGTGCGCGTCCATCACCTCTTTGTCCTTGTCTTACTCAATTTGTTCCTCGGCTCCTGCATCTTCACTAACAGTTTGTCTGGTAGCATGAGACCTCCTTCATAGCTGTTATCCCCCCTCCCATGGCACCCACCTGTGCGAGGACAGTCCGGAACATAGAGATCTTGTTATTCCTTCTGCATCCTCCTCTGGGACCACCACCTCCTCACACAGATTGTTCAAAGTGTGCTCCAGCATGTAGATGACTGGAATAGTGATGCTGATGATGGTAACTTCAGCACTAACTATCTTGGTATCCATTTTGAAACAGTGCAGAAGGATGCAGTGGTCCTTCATCTGTGTCCACTCTGCAAGCGTGATCTGCACCATGTCTGTACTGCGTTGGCCCAGGCTATGCAAAAGGACATACTGCACTAGGGATCGTTGATGCTGCCAGAGTCACTGCATCATTTGCAGAGTGGAATTCCCCTCTGTAGCAATGCAAGTCCTGCGGGGTGTGATTGTTGACCGTGATCACACAGCGACAGTGCTTTCTGCAGCAGCGCATCCAGGCAAGGATAGTGTCGGAGAAATTGCTGTACCACCATGATGAGGATATGAGCCATGCAATACATGTAAGGAAAAACACCGTGAGCACAACTATTTTAGGGTGGTGCTTGAAGTCTAGGTTCCCACACCGAGTGATAATATAGTAAAGACTAAGCACTCAACTTAAGTGAAGATAATTAATTGTAGTATATCAGAAAAACATTTTGGTCAATGTGAACTTCATCAGTTACTTATGCACACTACAGAAAGAGGCTCCTAAACGAAAGTGCCCACAAGGTAATTCAAACAAATAGAGAGAAGCGTTAACAGATGAGCGAGCAGAGCTAGATAATGCAGCCAAATGGGGCAAACGTGCCTCCAAATGCGGTATCCGCCGCTAGTGTGGCTGACACTTGAGTAATGCTGCCAAGTGGGGCGACCAAGCCTCCAAGTGCGGTACTGACGGCGGATACCGCACTTTGAAGCTCGGTTGCCCCACTTGGCAGCATTACTCAAGCGTCAGCCACACTAGCGGCGGATACCACATTTGGAGGCAGGTTTTTCTATATTATGCAATACATGTGCGTGAGGTTGCCTCAGCATAGGGCCACCACCAGGTTTGCAACCTGGCTCTAGATTCAGTGGAGACAGCCATTGCTCAAACTCGGCCTGGAGAGCTGTCCATAGCTATTGAGCTCTGTGACTGCGATCTCCAAGGCATATTAATTTTAAAACTTCCTGATTGCGGTGAGCCTTGGCTGCGCAGTACCAGTCTGAAGATGATTTTCTCTGCACTGTTGCAATGCCTATCTCACTAAGGGAGAGGCTAAGGTCACAGGTGAGGGCCATAGATTAGGTGGGAGAGCGAAAAGCAGTGGAGGAAGTGTTAGATACAAAGGTTTGTCCCCAAGCATTGGGAATTCCAAGACTTGTGGAGCAGCCCCTTGCCCACACAGTCACCAGAGTCACCCAGCGTTCAGTCAGTGAGATGTAATGCCCCTGGCCATGTTTACTCATCCAGGTGTTAGTGGTGAAATGCATCCTGGCAGACATAGATTTTTTCAGAGAATGTGTGATGTTATTTGTGATATGCTGGTGTAGCACAGGCTCAGCTTTCTAAGAGAAGTAATGGCGACTGGGCAACTGGTACTGGGGGACTGCGATGGCCATCAACTTTTGGAAAGCGTCTGTATCCACCAGGTGGAAAGACAGCATTTCCGTGGCCAGCAGATTGGAGATGGTGGAGTTCAAGCTCTTACCTTTGGCATAAGTAGGAAGAATTTATTTTTTTAATGTGACCATAACTGCATGATTGAGGGTTGACTGCTGTGTTGAGAGAGGGTGGAGTAGTGTAGACAGGAAAAGCTGTTGTACCTTAAGTTCTGGCATTTTTTAGGGAGGGTCATTCTCCCTTTTCTCTTTGATCTGGTAAGATCATTAATTTTCATGCACTTTATATGTATTTATGTTTTTAAGCAAATATATTCAGAAATTCAATTTCATGTGAATTCCAATGCAAATGTGCACTTTATTCTTTGGTCACTCTAATTATTTGTGAATTATTGCTTATTCCATTTGAATATCCTGCTAGTTTGCTATCTCGCCTCCTTTTTTGTTGGAGGTCCATCTTAGTCCTGTCTTTTTTATCTCTACCTTTATTGTTTTAATATTATGAAATAAAAATTATTTTTAATTCACTATTATGTTCTCTTAACTTCATATCTCTTGTGGTTCACTCCATAATTGATTATGTATATTAAGAAAAGCTGCTTGACTGAGAGTGAGGTGGAGGTGGAGATGTTATGGTGGATTGAGAAAGATGTGCTGTGCTAGGTGGTACAAAAACAGCAGGCATATCCTTCCATAACAGCTAACATGTTTTCACTCATCCCGAGTGTAGGGGTAAACAAGTGGAGTTTTTGCGGCCAGAGACCTGTGTGGGAATATTTGGCATAGTGAAAAAGGATGATGAAGCTGCAGATGTTACTGATAGAATGGCCGGTGGTTGGCGGGCCCC
This sequence comes from Oophaga sylvatica, assembly GCA_033576555.1. Lineage (NCBI taxonomy): Eukaryota > Metazoa > Chordata > Amphibia > Anura > Dendrobatidae > Oophaga > Oophaga sylvatica. Next base: position 299,711,458 of record JARQOD010000004.1, on the reverse strand, counting down.
TAGTCCCCATTTTAGCCTAGTGAGATTCCTAGACTATGGCATGTTGATCATGCATGTGCCAGTTCATGCATGTAGTTGTTAAATTCTGACATTTTTGCCTCTACTGATCTTTTTGTCAGATAACGTGAGTTGGGTCATCCTTTGTGGTCTCGAAAAGGCCCAGGCTAGGCAACCCTTGCCGTCCCTGCAATCTGCACATTTGCGACCCGTGCTGGCCACAACCAGAGTTGTGGCTTAGTATGCACTACTTGCATCACTCCATGTCTGTGAGGAAAGCCACAACAGAACCTCCTCATAATTCTCCTTCTTCTCCACCTCCTCTGCTGAGCTACTCAGCTGTGTACCTCTGGGTTCATACCAAGTGGGTTCTACAACCTCATCATTATCCTATCTGCTCTCTCACTCCTCCCCTTGAGAGTCACCCTCCTCCTCTTCCTGCCTTGACACTACAGTACAGTCCACATGCACCTCTGATATCTGACTTTCATCAGGATCACCTCAATCCTCAGTGGTTAACGTCTGGATCCTATTTCGTCCTGCCCCGGATACAACATGAAAAAATTTTGGACATTGGTGCAGATGCTTTCCTCCTCTGGATTCTGTAAATCTTTGGAGCAGACCTCTGATACCCATGGAATAGAATGTGTGAACAGCTCTGCAGAATGATCCATCTGTTATTCTCCACAGTCAGTTGGGCATTTGGAAATTTGTGATGCAGGGGGAAACAAGGGTGTTTGGGTGCCACCTCTGATGATTGTACTGTGTGTGATGTTAGAGTGGAGGAAGAAGATGAGAGGTCACTTGTTGCAGCACTTGCCATCCACAGCACATGTTCTTTCTGACCCTCATTACAAGGGGTACCGCTGTGTGGCTGACAAAGAAAAGGATCAAGTAGCCCTTCCAATAACCGATGTTGTCAGTGATCTTTGGATAGAACAAGACAGTGCTTGTTCAGTTGAGCTTTCATTAACATTAACACCTAACGACACGTATAAGTCGAACAACAAGCTTTTGGCAGCAGATTACTCATGATACTCTGCAAGCATGTGACAACAGAATTTGTTTATTTAGGAACAATATATGATAAGCTTAATAGATCAGGAATAAATCATGTGTGTGTTTCTATCTGTGCAGTATCTACAGGCTGCTTCTCTCATACACAGACACAGGAAAAACAGGAAATACAGTCACATGCTCTTTCTGTGTGAGCCTCTGGGAGTTTTTTTTGTTCTAACTTTATAGACAGCATACAAATCTAGCAACTAAACAGACAGGAATGGACTTGCTGCACCAAACATATTCCATCACCCCCACTCAACAACTACTTATCCTGTTAGTCCAACTGCGGTTCTGAAGTCCACAAACTTAGCACTTGAGAATGGCTTTGTCATACCATCAGCTATCATCTTGTTAGACTCGCAACAAACAAACTCGAGTACATCACGTTCCACTAAGTCACATAAGTGGTGATGTATTTCATCAATGTGCTTAGTCCTTGCACTAATCTCACTGCTGGCAAGTATAATGCATCCTTGGTTGTCCTCATAGATAACTGTTGGTTGAGCTAATGGCTTGCTGAAATCTTCCAAAAGTTGTTTGAACCAAATTACGTCTTTACTTGCATAAGCAGCAGACATGTATTCTGCTTCTGTAGAAGATAATGCAACTGACATTTGTTTTCTGCTGGACCGAAAATTTGAATTTTCTTCTAACTTGAATAAGTAGTCACTTGTTAATTTCCGATCACTTGAATCTCCAGCCCAATCTGCATCCACGTAACATCTGAGAGTGAGATCTCCTGCTGCAGATATCTTAAGATTTAGCCTTTGAGTTTCTTTAAGATATTGAAGAATTCTCCTAATTGCATTCCAGTCTGTTACGCTTCCCACGGCTGCGGGGCGTCGGGACATGGCATAGCTTGCCTAACTAGCCAATGCTCCCACGCCGCCAGTCCACGACGACGTGAGGCATGCGTCCCAGATGGTAAGAGAATGTGGACCCACTGGACCACGGAGGGAGACCCGGGCCTGCCCGGACTAGGGAAGGGCAGCGACCGGGATCCGTGGCAGCTGAGCATGTGGGCAAGATGGCGACCTGCAGGACTAGACAACACCGCACAACTTCAGGTATGAAGAAGCATAAAGGTTACTTAAAGAAACACACAGTACATAACAGAACATAAGACCGGGCTCCGATTCCGCACATCAGAGAAGGTACACGTCTCAGGATCACAGACGAGTGCAGGAGGACATCAGGGTTAGATGCAGTCCAGGGTGATCTGGCACGGGCATACTTGGGCGGCCTCTCTCTCAGGCCTCAGGCGTAGCACAGGCTCAGCAGGAGAACATCAGACACCGACCCAGGACAGACGTCATCACAGGGTAGACCAAGGAGGAACCGGCAGGACATCGGAACATCAGGAACACGGACTGGATCTCAGGGACACAGGAACACGGACAGGACATCAGGAACACGGATTGGATCTCAGGGACACAGGAACACAGACAGGACATCAGGAACACGGATTGGATCTGAGGGAGTCAGGAACACGGACAGGAACACAGGAACATCAGAACACTGGTATCGGACTCCGGACATCTGGCAACGATCGGCAGGCTCCGGACATCTGGCAACGATTGGCAAGCTCCGGACATCAGGCAGAGAAGGATAGGATCCGGACATCTGGAAGTGGTCATCGGACATCGAATATCAGGCAGTGGTCATCAGGGAGGACACGGTCCTCGGACTCCGGACATCTAGTATCGATCTGAAAAGGAACCCCAGCGGTCTGGTGCAAGCCCCGCCAGGCTCAACGGGAGCTGGCCGGGGATTGCACAGAAGCTGAGCACAGAGTAACAGAAACTCAGCATACACACCGGACTCCTCTTTCCATGATGAACTCTGGTTATATAGCAAGGAATCAGTCACTGGTACAGGGTTCAGGACACAGCAGGATATCAGGAACATAACACAGAGGACACAGTTCAGACAGTCAGGTACAGGATGCGATCCAGGATCAAGGGTTCAGGTAATTAGACACAACAGGAACAGGCCTGGATATACAGCCTCCAGGAAGGGCGATCTGGGTAATCAGCCCCCAGCATAGGCGGAACCACAAGACACAGTTCAGACATTCAGGTACCGGGTTAGATCCAGGATCAGGAATTCAGGAAACAAGATACAACAGGAACAGGCCTGGATATGCAGCCTCCAGGAACGGCGATCTGGGTACTCAGCCCAGGCAGGAACACAAGACAGGACAAGGGGAATCAGCTGTAATGTATGTAGTACAGTTCATATAGCGTCTTGTGCTTGGGTGTGATGAAAATACATGAGACACAGGTTTGATATAGAAAGTCTTGTATTACTTCATACAAGTTGGCAAAAATAGTCACACACTTTGCAGACACAGAAGCAGGAGACACAGCAGGCCAGAGTAATCTAAGCTCAGCAATCACTCTCCACAACAGGTTCAGGATCTTCTTCTCTGTTACCGTAAGTCCATGCAAACGTGGGTCTTTCAAAGAGCAGGGTTCAGAGTCCACAAGTGCTTCAGAGTTCCTCAGTAGGAATAGCTGGAGTACAAGGTCCAAGGCTTTAGGAGTCAGGTCACAGGTTCACTGCAGGCTAGATTCTGAAGCACTGATTGCTCAGCTGTGGCTGCTTAAGAAGCAAAAGGAGAGAATCAGGGCGGGAACATGCAAGCTGGAAACTCCATTTTGACTGAGGGCAAGATAGCTGCAGCAAGATAGAAAGTAAAATGGCTGACGAACAAACTGAGTTTCCGGAACATGTACACAGAACCTTACATTACTCCCCCCTTAGGGACAACCTCCGGATGACCTCAGGCCAGGCTTGTCAGGGTACCTCTGATGAAACTGACGGAGCAAGCGAGGAGCATTAACGTTATTGACTGGTTCCCTTGAGTTGTCCTCCACTGGGTAGCCTGCCATTTAATCAGATATTGTAACTGATTTCTATACAACCTGGAATCTAAAATCCTTTCCACCACAAATTCTTCCTGACCATCGACTAGCACTGGGTCAGGGCAAGGAGAAGAACGTCCAGGAAACGTATTGGGTGTCGCAGCCTTTAGTAGGGATACATGAAAGACAGGGTGAATTCTCATAGTTCTGGGCAGTTGAAGACGACAAGCAACGGCACTTATAATTTTACTGATTTTATAGGGTCCAATGTACTTATGTCCCAACTTAGACGATGGAATCCTTAACTTAAGATTTCTGGTTGACAGCCAGACCAAGTCTCCTACCTTGAAAGCTGGTGCAGGTTTACGAAATTTATCTGCTGCTTTCTTGTACCTTTCCTGAGCCGATTCCAGATTCTCCTTTAGAAGATCCATATTCTTCTGTAAAGACGTGATTCTTTCAGCCACTGCTGGTAAAGGCGTTTCTATGGGAAATCGTGGTAGAATGTTAGGATGATAACCTAGATTAGAGTAAAAAGGAGACTGCTTAGTGGAGGCACTCTGAGAGTTGTTATACGAGAACTCAGCTAATGGAAGTAGATCCACCCAATCATCCTGTAGGTGGCAGATAAAGCAGCGGAGATACTGCTCCAGGGTTTGATTGGTTCGTTCGGTCTGTCCATTAGTCTGGGGATGAAAAGCAGAAGAAAGGTTTACTTTAATGTCCAATGCTGCACAGAAATTTTGCCAAAACCTAGAAGTGAATTGCACCCCTCGATCCGAAATAACCTCATCCGGTACTCCATGTAAGCGAAACACATCTTTAATCATCAAATCTGATGTCTGTTTTGCAGTGGGTAAGCCGACACAAGGGATACAATGAGCTGCCTTTGTTAGACGGTCAACCACCACTAGAATGGTGTTCTTCCTTGAGAGGTTGGTAACTCCACAATGAAGTCCATAGAAATGGATCCCAACGGGCGGGACGGGGTGGGAAGAGGCTGTAACAGACCAGTTGGTGAGGAGCGAGGTGTTTTGCATCTTGCACAGACTTCACATGAAGTGACATAGTTTAAAACATCCTTCCTGCAAGTGGGCCACCAAAAGAAACGAGAAAGAAATTCCTGTGTCTTTAGAATTCCTCTATGCCCAGCTATCTTGGAATCGTGAATGAGTTGCAATACTCTCAATCTGACTGTTTCAGGAATATACAGGCGTTGTCCCTGAATCCACACACCATTCTTAAAGACAAGACTTACGTCCCTTGGGGGTTGTGCCAAAAAGGAATCCGCATGGTATGCTTCCTTGATGTCCTTAAGTACGTCTTGATTATGAATTACTCCTAGGAATCTAGAGTCAGGAAGAATAGTCTTAAGAGGAGTAATTGGACGTGTCTCTGCTGAGTAAATCCTAGAGAGTGCATCAGCCTTTCCATTGCGCGATCCTGGTCTATAAGAAATGATAAAATTAAATTGGTTTAAGAAAAGATTCCAGCGAGCCTGGCGAGGAGTCAGGCACTTAGCCAACCTGATGAACTCAAGGTTACGATGATCTGTCAGGACGACTATTTGCTGTGCAGCTCCCTGAAGAAGGTGTCTCCATTCTTTGAAGGCGGCAATAATGGCCAACAACTCTCTATTGCCCACATCGTAGTTCCTCTCAGCCGAAGACAACTGCTGGGAAAAGAAGGCACAGGGATGCAAGACATTCTTCTCACCTGTTCTCTGAGAGAGTATAGCTCCAACGGCACAGTCTGAAGTATCCACCTCTATTATGAAGGCAAGCTCGGGGTTGGGATGTACTAGGATAGGTGCAGTGGTAAATTTATCTTTTAGACGGGAAAATGCTTCCTGGGCTTGGGGAGTCCAGGAGAACCTAGACTCTTTTCGGGTAAGTTGGGTGATAGGTGACACTACCTCAGAGAAATTTCTAATGAAACGTCTATAGAAGTTGGCAAACCCGATGAAGCGCTGTACCTCCTTCACATTTCTAGGACTTGGCCAATCCTTGATGGCTTGGGTTTTGCTTCCATCCATACTAATTCCTTGTGTAGACAGTACATACCCCAGAAATTGAATTTCGGTCCTATGGAATTCACACTTTTCAAGTTTGATGTAAAGATGATTTTGTCTTAGACGTTCCAAGACCATTCTCACATGTCCATGATGTTCCTCTGTGGAGTTAGAAAAAATTAGAATATCATCCAAATAAATTACCACGAATGTATCTAGGAGATCCCTGAAGATGTCATTCACCAAGTGTTGGAAAGTGGCTGGGGCGGTACTCAGACCAAAAGGCATAACTAGATATTCAAAGTGTCCATAGCGTGACCTGAATGCAGTCTTCCATTCATCCCCAGGTCTAATACGGACTAAGTTATAGGCCCCACGAAGATCTAGTTTAGAGAAAATTTTGGCATGTCGCACTCTCTCCAATAACTCAGGGATTAAAGGCAATGGATAACGGTTTCTAATAGTAACCTTATTGAGTTCCCTATAGTCTACGCATGGTCTCAGAGATCCATCTTTCTTCTTTACAAAGAAGATGGGTGCACCTGCAGGAGATGAAGAGGGGCGTATGAAGCCCTTGGCTAGATTTTCGTCTATGTAATCCTTTAAAGCCTTTAGCTCGGGCCCCGCCAGGGGGTAGATCTTACCAAAAGGTATCTCTGCTCCAGGCAATAATTCAATTGGACAATCATATGGATGGTGAGGAGGAAGCTGGTCAGCGTTCTTCTTGTCACATAAATCCACATAGTCCTGGTATACAGCTGGTAGTTCAGGGACTGACATGGTTCCTTTAGGAACAGAGCAAGCTGAAACTTTTGGACTCATCTGTTTCTCTGGAAAGTGTAATTCCTTGGTCTCCCAGTTAATGGTAGGATTCTGAGCCTGCAGCCATGGTAGCCCTAGAATAATGGGAAAGTGGGTAGAAGAGATAAGCATAAAGGACAGTTTCTCTTGATGATCTTTACCCATAAGAACCCTCAAAGGCTCTGTTTCCTGATCCACTGGTCCAGAGGTCAGCAGGGAGCCATCCACAGTTTCCATCTGTACTGGAGTAGCCTTCTTCACTGAACGTATCCCCTGTTTCAGAGCAAAGGAGACATCCATAAAATTTCCACTTGCCCCTGAGTCGATCATAGCAGAGCTAGACACCCAAGCTGAGTCAACCCAGAGTTTGATGGAAAGAAAGCAATGAGAATTGTTTTTCTTACAACTCAGCTGGGACACCGCTGAGGAAACTTGAAAAATGGCAGCGTTTACACAGTCAACGTCCTCAGAGGTAACGGAGTTTAAGTCCGAGAAATCAAGATCTGTTGCTGCAGATCTCTCTGGAGCCTGAGGCTCGGACCTGACAGATCCCCTCTCGCAACACTCACAATGAATGAGTGCTGCAGTAGTCTTACGAGAACGGCTGGGGCAGTTTATAATGAAGTGCCCTGACTTACCACAATAGAAACATAGATTTTCCTTAAAACGATGTTCCTTGCGTGCATCACTAACCCGTCGTTGTAAAGAGTCTACCTGCATGGGTTCAGGTTCAGGTTCCCGTGTAATCCTACTCAAAGGTTCCTTAGCTGGAGAGGAAGGTAGGAAAAGGTTAGTGCGATTGCTTTCGAACCATCTCTCTTGCCTGCGTTCAGTCAGACGAGTATCAATACGGATGCAGTAGTTAATAAAGTCACCTAACGCAGTGGGAGGGTCGGCACGAGCAAGTTCATCCTTAATCAGTGGAGATAACCCCTTTCGAAAAATAGATTTTTTGGCGGAACTGTCCAGGTGGTATCAAGGGCCCATCTCCTGAAATCCAAGGCATATTCAGCTACCGAGTGCTTACCTTGGCGCAAAGCTAACATGGCTGCTTCAGCTGTTGCACCTCGATTGGGGTCATCAAACACCTGCCCCATGGCTGAAATAAAATCATCAAGGTGATTCAAACAATCATCCTCAGTCTCAATCAGAGGGTTTGCCCACATCAAAGCCTTTTTGGTAAGCAACATAATTATAGTAAGCACCTTAGATCGTTCAGTGGGAAATTGTGAAGCATGTGCAGAAAAAAAAAGATTGCATTGATTAATAAATCCCCTGAATTTCTCACGTTCACCGCCAAAACGAAAAGGGGGCAACTTGGGAATCCCAGAACTCGGGGCTATGGCAGGAGCCTGGACTCGCTCTTCTAGAACCTCAATCCTGGCTCGCAAATCCTGGGCAGTCTGTCCAACCACTTGCAAATTGTGATTAGTGAGGTCCTGTAGGCTTGAAAAACGGGTCTTTATATTCTGCAAATCTGCAAGGATATTATCAGTCACTCCGCAAAGTTCCTTTATGCGGGCCTCCATTTTCCAGATCTTTTAAGACAGGAGTACTGGAAGAAGAGGAGAGGAGAAAAAAAAAACAATAGTGTTTACCTGTGGTAACACTGCAGAGAGAAAAAAAATTAAGGGAACTGCTCACCTGGAATGGTTGTGAGAAGTCACAACCACTATCATCACAGAAAGTTCACCCGGACATCTGATATCCACAGTTACAGCAGACAAAAAAGAGAAAAGAGAAAAAAAAACAATAGTGTTTACCTGTGGTAACACTGCAGAAAAAAAAACACTTAAGGGAATTGCTCACCTGGAATGGTTGTGAGAAGTCACAATCACTGTCATCACAGAAAGTACAACCGGACATCCGATATCCACAGTTACAGCAGACACAGCCTTTCCAGACCCAGCAGACACTAACGTTTTGGCTTCAGAATCTTGTAATGTATGTAGTACAGTTCATATAGCGTCTTGTGCTTGGGTGCGATGAAAATACATGAGACACAGGTTTGATATAGAAAGTCTTGTATTACTTCATACAAGTTTGCAAAAATAGTCACACAGTTTGCAGACACAGAAGCAGGAGACACAGCAGGCCAGAGTAATCTAAGCTCAGCAATCACTCTCCACAACAGGTTCAGGATCTTCTTCTCTGTTACCGTAAGTCCATGCAAACGTGGGTCTTTCAAAGAGCAGGGTTCAGAGTCCACAAGTGCTTCAGAGTTCCTCAGTAGGAATAGCTGGAGTACAAGGTCCAAGGCTTTAGGAGTCAGGTCACAGGTTCACTGCAGGCTAGATTCTGAAGCACTGATTGCTCAGCTGTGGCTGCTTAAGAAGCAAAAGGAGAGAATCAGGGCGGGAACATGCAAGCTGGAAACTCCATTTTGACTGAGGGCAAGATAGCTGCAGCAAGACAGAAAGTAAAATGGCTGACGAACAAACTGAGTTTCAGGAACATGTACACAGAACCTTACATCAGCTCTCCAGAGCTGATCAAACTCAGAGCAGGAGCTGAACACACAAACACATACGGCTAGGTTCAGGAACTCAATGCAGATTCAATGTGAAGCTCTGGCAATGCCCACCAGGGCTGAAGAACTTTATATATGAACTGCTTCACAGCGATAGGCTGGAGCAGTAATTCTATTACACACCCAATCCTCATAAAAGCAGGACAGGTGTGGGCCGCGCCCCTTATGCAGAGCCAGACAGCTGAACACAGAGGAACACCTGACAGACCGCTGCCACACATGTAGTAAGTCATGCACAGTGCAGAGGACTTTGCAACCTACGGATGGTCTTTACAGCAGGCCAGGCGCCTGACAGTAGCTGCTGCCACACACGTAGTAAGTCATGCACCACTGCAGAGGACTTTGCAACCTACGGATGGTCTCTATAGCAAGCCAGGCCCCTGACAGTAGCTGCTACCACACACGTAGTAAGTCATGCACCACTGCAGAGGACTTTGCAACCTACGGATGGTCTCTACAGCAAGTCAGGGACCGCACATGCGGGTGGTCATGCAACGCAGCGGAGACACTCACGCAAGTACGGCTACGCAGCAGAGCTGGGAACTGAGCAGCATCCATACAGGTAACAGACAACAGTATCCCAGCTGGTTAGGGGAAAAGGAGCAAAAGGGTTAAAGCAGAGACATGCTGAGTAACGCTGGAAAACAAAGTACAGACAATACCAGCGTTACACAGTCTCTTTGGCGTGGCTTGCTTACATGTCGGCAGAGAATTCTGACTGTGGCTGTGATATCTGGATGATTTGTGGTTGCTATGTACAGAAGCGCCCACACTGCTTGTATGCAACTCTCATTGCTGGGTAGCAGATCTTTTTCTCCTTCCAACTTAAATAGGATGGATCCATTGGTGTTGACGCATATTTGGCTTCTGACATTCCAAACTGGTTTAGGATTGCGGAAATTTTTGAACTTTGGCTGAGAAGAAAACTCCCATCTTCCTCTCTATGGATTTGGATTCCCAAATAATATGTCACATTTCCAAGGTCCTTAGTCTCAAAGTGCTCATTGAGAATTTCACCTAGCTTTGCAATTTTTCTTTCACTGTGGTAGCTCAGTAAGCTCACATGTCTGGCTTTGGAGAAGGGACTCCATCTCTTCATTAGCACCATCTATCCACTTATGCTTCTAGTGGACAGGCAATTTTTACTCTCTTCTCATGACTGTGGCTCTGGTTCAGGAAGTGTTCTGACCATATAAGAAAGGCATCTAGCTGGATACCTTTGTTTGGCCTTTCTGATCTCCTGACTGGAGGTTGACTTGGTTCTTCTGTGTCTTTCTTGGTGGCTTCAGATCCACACTTCAGTGTTTTCCTTTTTCAGTGTCTGGGTTTGGTGATTGAGATTCTTGATCTTGCTTCTTAGGTTGAATAACTGGTGTAACTTCATGGAATTTCAGTGATACAGAGTTTTCATCAATCTCTACATCTCTGCTGATTGTTACTGTCTTGGTTTCTGGGTGCAGGATTCTATATCCCTTTTGAGTTTCACTATAGCCCACCAAGTCTCCTTGCTGTGCATGTGATTCCCACTTGGAACGTTTTTCTTTGGGAACATACACAAATGTTTTCTTTCCAAATATACTGAGGTGCTTCAGGCTAGGCTTATCGCAGTTCCATAGCTCATATGGAGTTTTATTTGTGGCTTTACCTGGCACTCTGTTTTGAAGATAGCAAGCTGTCATGATGGCTTCTCCCCAATATGTTGTAGGTAGATTCGCATCAAACAACATACATCTTCCACTTTCACAGAGAGTACGGTTCTTTCTCTCTGCAACGCCATTTTGTTCTGGGTTGTATGGAATGATAGTCTGGAACACGATTTCATTCTTTTTCAAAATGTGTTGCACCTTACCACTTGTATATTTGGTTCCATTAACTGCACGCAGGGCTTTTGTCATTCTTTGAAATTTGTTAAACACTACAGCAAGATATTCTTCAAGTTTCTGTGGAACTTCATCCTTACTATGAAGCAGGTAGGCGACTGTATATCTGGAGTACAGAACAACAGCAGCAGACAGCACATCAGAAATACATCAGAATGCACATTCCTAATCCATAGATCCAAATGGATAAAAGTAACTCAAGAAGAAAAATAAGGAACAGCATCCAATCAAGGTGAAAAAATGATGAAAAAACTTTATTCCGCCATATTATAACGTTTTGACCTACATGTTCTCAAGTATGAATATAGTAATTCCCTTAAATAATGGTGTATACTTATATCTTAAACTCAGATCAACATTTAATACCATACCCCTGTACTGATTAGAGTAACACAGGTCACAATGTTGATGTATAAAAAACATTTACCCATGAGTTGCTGGATAATATATTATTAATTATGTCCAGATAAATGTTGGATTGATTAACCACTCCTCTGATTATGTAGCCTGCTTAGTGAGTTGCTCTGTCAATTTGTGTAATTTTAGTCTATATGTAATAAAATTTGTTATTTTTTCTAAAAAAACTCTTGTGACCTGTGTTACTCTAATCAGTACAGGGGTATGGCATTAAATGTTCTCAAGTATACACCATAGTTAAAAAGGCAGCCTTATATAGTGTGAATGCACACATGCACCAATCACTAGTAAGGTACTGCCCACATTAATCAACACATAAATACATAAAAATATACAAATATTTACAAAATATCCTTGATAATGTAACCTTTTACAAATTCAGCACAAAAAGGTAACATAAATAAATACATTTTACAATTACAAAAATATCTTATTTTGAGGGTGTGATTTTCCTTGGAAATGGGCCAATCATCTTCGCTGGGCATAGTTCTCTTAGTTACAGCCCCCAAATTATCAGAGCCAATCACTATCCAGCATCATAGTTGCCATAGAAATTTCCATAGGAACTTGTATACAATCCCAAGTAAGATCAAGAATCAAATTGACCATTCTTATTTAGTACCACTGGCACACTACCTGTAGCGCCATAGCTCCTCATGCTGCTGGAGTTCATCCTCAAGAGGAACTATTTCCTCTTTGGGAATGATTACTACCAGCAGCTATGTGGTACAGCCATGGGGTACAATGTGGCCCCTACTTATTCTAACATCTACATAGCGGTATTTGAGGACCAATACGTGTACAGTTCTAGCTACTGGTGTCATGTCCGGGCCTGGTGGCGCTACATCGATGGTATTTCCTGTATTTGGAAGGTGAGGTAGAGGATCTTTTGAGGTTTCAAAAAAGGTGATGTGCTGCGAACTGATTTGTTTATCAAGAATACTGATAGGAATGGTTTATTATGTTATAGCAGCAATCATCCAAGGAAGATGATTGATTCCCTTCCTTGGAATTAGTCTGTGTACGGATGATTGTTTCCGATGATGATACACTTGATTTGAGATTGGATGAGATGTGTAAAAGATTTCTCAGTAGGGGTTATCCCAAAAGAGACATCTTCATATACAAGGATAAAGTAAGGGATATGACATCCGAGGATCTGTGTCATAAGAGAGGGACATAGGTGGCTAAGAGAATCATAGAATCATAGAATGGTAGAGTTGGAAGGGACCTCCTGGGTCATCTGGTCCAACCCCCTGCTCAAAGCAGGATTCACTAAATCATCCCAGACAGATGTATGTCCAGCCTCTGTTTGAAGACTTCCATTGAAGGAGAACTCACCACCTCTCGTGACAGCCTGTTCCACTCATTGATCACTCTAACTGTCAAAAAGTTTTTCTAATATCTAATCTGTGTCTCCTCCCATTCAGTTTCATCCCATTGCTTCTAGTCTTTCCGTGTGCAAATGAGAATAAAGATAATCCTTCTACAATGTGACAGCCCTTGAGATATTTGTATACAGCTATTAAGTCACCTCTCAGTCATCTTTTTTGCAAGCTAAACATTCCCAAATCCTGTAACCGTTCCTCATAGGACATGGTTTGCAGACCGAACACCATTCTGGTCGCTCTTCTCTGAACTTGCTACAGTTTGTTGATGTCTATTTTAAAATGTGGTGCCCAAAACTGGACACAGTATTCCAGATGAGGTCTGACCAAAGAGGAGCAGAGGGCAATAATGACTTCACGTGATCTAGACTGTATGCTTCTGTTAATACATCCCAGAATTGTATTTGCCTTTTTTGCTGCTGCATCACACTGTTCACTCATGTTCAGTCTGTGATCTATTAGTATACCCAAGTCTTTTTCACATGTGCTGTTGCTTAGCCTTATTCCTCCCATTCTGTATACGCTTTTTTCATTTTTATTTCCCAGATGAAGTACTTTGCATTTTTCCCTGTTAAAAACCATTCTGTTAGTTGCTGCCCACTGCTCCAGTTTATTTATATCTTTTTGAATCCTCTCTCTCTCTTCTCCAGTATTAGCTATCCCTCCTAGCTTTGTGTCATCAGCAAATTTAATCAGTTTACCCTTAATTCCTTCATCTAAATCATTGATAAAGATGTTGAATAATACAGGGCCCAAGACAGAGCCCTGTGGTACCCCACTTGATACATTCTTCCAACTCGATGTGTAGCCATTTACTACCACTCTTTGGGTCCTATTACTAAGCCAGTTAAGTATCCACCTAACAGTTGCCTTGTCCATTCCATACTTAGTCATGTTTTCAATAAGGATTGTGTGAGATACTTTGTCAAATGCTTTGCTGAAGTCAAGATATAATATATCTACAGCATTTCCCTGATCCACCCAGTCAGTGATTCTGTCATAGAAGGAAATTAAATTAGTCTGACATGACTTATTAGTTACAAACCCATGCTGACTCTGGTTAATCACTTCATTCTTGTCCAGGTACTTACATACATGTTGGTTAATAATTTGTTCAAAGATCTTTCCTGGTATAGATGTCAGACTCACTGGCCTATAGTTCCCTGGGTCCACCTTCTTCCCCTTTTTGAAGACAGGAACAACATTTGCTCTTTTCCAGTCTTCTGGGACTTCTCCTGTTCTCCAAGAATTTTCAAAGATTATGGAGAGTGGTTCAAAAATTTCTTCTGCTATCTCCTTCAGTACTCTGGGGTGTAACTCCTCTGGACCTGGAGACTTGAATTCATTTATGTTAGCTAAGTGTTTCCTCACTATTTTTCTGTTTATAGATATCCTGGATTCTTCTATTCCCTTAATAGGACAGTGAAGGTCAGTTGATGTTACATTTCCTTTCTGAGAGAAAACAAATGCAAAATAGGAATTTAAAAGTTCGGCCTTTTCCACATCCTTTCTTACCATTTCATAATTTTCTTCCTGTAAAAATCCTATAGCATCTTTGACTTTTCTTTTACTTTTGACATATCCCCAAAATCCTTTTTTATTGATTTTGACATCTCTTGCAAGCCTTAATTCATTGTCAGCTTTAGCTAATCTGATTCTTGCCCTGCAGGTTCTGCAGACATCATTATATTCTTCTTTAGTTATGCCTCCCTCTTTCCATTTGATATACATTTCTTTCTTCCTTTTTAGCATGTGTTTAAGTTCTTTGTTCATCCATCCTGGTTTCGTTAAATGCTTCCTATTCTTCCCTCTTTTCGGAATTGTTAATGATTGTGCTTTGAGAATCTCATTTTTCAAGATTTCCTATCCTTCCTGGACATTTTTGTCCTTAAGGATATCCAGCCATTGGATCTCTCCGATTGTCTTTCTGAGTCCCTTAAAATCTGCCTTTATGAAATCTAACCTTGAAGTCTGAGTCTTCACAGGTCTTCATCCTCTAGTTATCCAAAATTCTAAAATAGCATGGTCGCTACCTCCTAGGGTCCCAGCCACTCTTACCTCCTCAACCATTTCCTCCCTGTTTTTATAAGGATTAGATGCAAGGTAGCAGATCCCCTTGTTTTCTCCCCTACCTTTTGGAAGATAAAGTTGTCAGCAAGAGAGGATAAGAATTTCCTGGACCTGTTAGTTTTGCCTGAGAGAGATTCCCAACAAATGTCTGGATAGTTGAAATCTCCCATGACCACTATGTCATATTTTTTGGAGAACTTGGACATATGATTCATAAAGAGTTCATCCAAATCTTCAGCTTGCATAGGCGGCCTGTAGTAAATGACTACAATGGTGTCCTTTCCATTGTTCGCTCCTTGTATTCTTACCCAAACAGTTTCCACAGAACTCCCAATCTCTGAAGCTTCAATCTCTGTGCAGATATTCGCTTTTCTAACATACAATGCCACACCTCCTCCTCGTTTATCAAGTCTGTTTCTTGCAAATAAGTTGTATCCTTCTAGCCTTGTATTCCAATCATGTGTATCGTCCCACCAAGTTTCAGTGATTCCAATGACATCATACTTCTTCTCCTGCGTTAGTAGTTCCAATTCTCCTTGTTTGTTGCCCCTGCTTTGTGCATTTGTATAAAAACATTTTAGTTTGTGATTGGTTTCTCTTCCTCCAATATTTTTATTATTTAGATTTTTTTGTCTTCGTTCTTCCTTTCCACTTCTAATAGCCGAGTTCTCAATAGCATTTGTCAGGTGTATGGATTTTTCTGGCCTTTTGCTTCCCTTCCCACATTGTTCTAGTTTAAAGCTCTCCTGATGAGTGTAGCAAGGCGACTTCCAAATACATGTTTTCCAGTCTTCGTAAGGTGCACCCCATCTCTAGCAAGTAGTCCATCGTATAGGTAATTCACTCCGTGATCCAGAAATCCAAATCCTTGCTGACGGCACCATCGACGTAGCCAGTTGTTCACCTGCAGAATCTTATTCCACCTCCTTGTTCCATGGTCATCCACTGGGAGGATGGATGAGAAGACCACCTGCGCACCCAGATCTTTCACTTTCTTGCCTAAGTTTTCAAAGTCACTGCAGATGGTTTCCAGGTCACTTCTTGTGGTGTCATTTGTCCCCACATGTATTAGTTGGAATGGGTAGTCATCTTTAGGTCTGAAGAGTCCTGATATCCTGTCAGACACATCTTTAATTTTTGCACCTGGAAGACAGCACATTTCTCTTGAGGTTATATCCGGTCTGCAGATAGCGGCCTCTGTTCCTCTCAACAGGGAATCCCCCATGACTACAACTCTCCATTTCTTCTTCACAACATTTTTCTTTCTCCATTCAGGAGGACTCTGAGGGCTTACAAGGTTGCTCTTTGTGGGCAAAGCCTTATCCTGATGTATTTCTTCATCATTCTCCTGTGTGAGAGCCTGGTACTGGTTCCTGAGCAGTATGGGTGCTGACTGCCTCACGATCCTCCTGCTTCTCTGGGTCACATGCTTCCATTCCTCTGTTTCTTCAGGTGCTCTTCGAATTTCTTCTCTTTCTGTACCATGAAGAGATAATTCTGCTCTGTCTAAGAACTCTTCATCTTCTTTAATGATCTTCAATGTAGCTAACCTCTCTTCTAGATTTCGCAACTTTTCCTCCAACATGGACACAAGCTTGCATTTGTGGCATGTGAAATTTGGCTTTTCCACTGGTAAGTCTGTGAACATGTAGCAAGAAATGCAGCTCACCACATGACTCCTAGCCTCTTCCATGCTCTTATTGTTAAAGAGATATCAAAGCGGTGAAAAAAGTACCTAAATTAGGCGCGCGGCTTACAGATGTCCTCCTTTCAGCTGCAACAGCCAAAACCCAGTGTTCTTGGAGCTCGCGGAGACTCTTCACTTATCCCAGAATGAACTGGGAATATGCAAATGATCTCCTCAGGACTCCTCCCCTGGTTTACCGATGTCCTCCTTTCAGCTGCAACAGCCAAAACCCAGTGTTCTTGGAGCTCGCGGAGACTCTTCACTTATCCCAGAATGAACTGGGAATATGCAAATGATCTCCTCAGGTCTCTTCCCCTGGATTCCCTTTGTTTCTACATTTTGTCCTACAACTGGTTCTGTTGGTAGGATTATTAACAAACATTCGAATCTTCTACATGTGGTTTTCCTCTGGTTTCAGAATTTGCAGCTCGTCCTCTCCTTTCTTGTAGACTTGGACATAATTTGAGGGATAAATTGGTGAAGTCTGAAGTTGGCACTAATAAGATTGCTACTGAAATCGTGCTTTGCCCTCCAAGACATGGAAATTTTCCATGTCTTGGATGTGCATGCTGTGGTAATATGTTGAAAGGAAATAGCTTTAATCACCCACATACAGGTAAGAGATTTTTGATCAATGATAGATATACTTGTTCATCTAGCTTTGTGGTCTCTTTGATCACTTGCCCATGTGGGTTAATGTATGTGGGTGAGACTACAATGGAAATTTGGGCTAGCATTAGTAAACACAAAAGCACAATTAGAACAAAGTTGATGGATTTAACGCTATCAAAACATTTTTGTGAGTATAGACATTCAGCTAACCAACTGAGATTTAGAGTGATAGATGATTTAGAGTGATAGATGGGGTTCCTGTACAGAGAAGGGGTGGTGATAGGGTTAGGATGCTAAAAGAAAAGAACTAAGATGGATTTCTACCCTTGACACATTACAACCAAGGGGGGTTTACATATAGAGTACAATTTACAAATATGTATGCCCTGATTACTCTATCTCTCTGTTATTTTGTCATCTATTTTTGGCATCTTATCAGTTCTTCTTTCTTCTTTTTCTTTTGTCTTTTTGTATTTTGTATGTTTGCTGTTAATTTTTGTTCTTTTTGTCTTGTTTTTAGAGACATGATATCTGGGGACAACTTGAGGATATGGGGATTGTGAGCCTTGAAGTATCGTCTTTTTTATGTTTTGATGATTTTTGTCCTGTTATCCCCATGCCCTCTTTTTTCCCCATTTTGTCATGATATTATATGTATAATTTTTGGAATAATATCACTCTGATGTCTCAATGATTGCAGATTGATTTTCATTTATTTAATATGTGGTTAATATGCCCCCTGTTGTGAACACGTTGGAGGCGACTTCGGAGCTGGGGCTCCCTCCGGTGGTTGCTGAGGGTAATGAACCAATTGCTGAATGGCTTTCAGCTGGGTCCGAATGGTCTGATATAAGTGACCTGAACTCTCATCAGCCTTGCCGGTAATCAATTGTTCTTCCAGGTCTTGGTTGGAGCTCAGCTTGCATTCCTGCTATCATTCAGATAAGTGATTTGCTGTTTTTTTTCCTCTGGTTGGATTTTCCTTGCTGGTTTGCTGCCTTGCAGTGGACTTCAGCCTGGTCCCCTTTGGAGGCCTGGCTCTGCAATTGTGCTCAGTTTGTGTTTGCACTTTTGCTCTGTTCCTGTGTCGCTTTTATTTGCTGAATTGCTGTGTGTTACACCGGAGATCTGATTTAGGTGGTAGAGATCGTGTGATCTCAGGTTTTTTGTTAGTCAGAAGTGTTGGTATTTTTGTCAGGGTTTTTTGGGTTGCAGTCAGAATTCTTTCCTATGCTTTTTTATCTAGACAGAATTGGGCCCCAGCGTTTGCTCATTCTATTTTCTGTCTGTGTTTGGATTATTTTCTTGTCTAACCGCCATTATATGTTTGGGGGTTTCCTATTTCTTTGGGGTTCTGCTAAGGGGCAGTTAGCTTTCATCTTTATGTCTTTAGGTGTAGCTATCTCTCGGCTGTGACGAGGCGTCTAGGATCACCGTAGGTACGCTCCACGGCTACTTCTAGTGTTGCAGTTAGTTTAGGGTTCTGCAACCCAGTAGTTTCCAGCCTCTCTGGTGTATTGCTACTTTGGCTATTTTTGCTATTTCTCCTCAGCTACTCAAACATAACAGCCCCCACACTATGTTGTTACCATGGATATGGTCCCGAGTAATTTTTCCAATTGGTGTATGTGTGCGCTTGTTGCGCGTGCGAGCTTTGTCTGTGGCCATGGTTACGGTCATATGACTTTGTCACGTGATCGGGACCTGGGCGTTGATCGGTGCGCATGCGCGATGATGCGCCTTACACTGCCAGATACTCTCGTGGTTGGCGTGTTTCTCCGGGACATCTGGGATGGCGTGTGAGTGTGGGATGTACTGGATGCTATGGCGCTACAGTTAGTGTGTCAGTGGTACTAAATAAGAATGGTCAATTTGATTCTTGATCTTACTTGGGATTGTATACAAGTTCCTATGGGGATTTCTATGGCAACTACAATGCTGGATAGTGATTGGCTCTGATAATTTGGGGGTTGTAACTAATAGAACTATGCCCTGCGAAGAACATTGGCCCATTTCCAAGGAAAATCACACCCTCGAAATAAGATATTTTTGTAATTGTAAAATGTATTTATTTATGTTACCTTTTTGTGCTGAATTTGTATAAGGTTATATATCAAGGATTTTTTGTAAATATTTGTATATTTTTATGCATTTATGTGTTGATTAGTGGTGGGCAGTACCTTATTGGTGATTGGTGCATGTGTGCATTCACACTATATAATGCTGCCATTTTAACTATGGTGTACAGTCCCTGACAAAAGTTATGTCGCTTATCCATGTTATGTAAATCAAAGCTTATAACCTGACGTTAAATTCATCCATTGGTTTTATAAATTACTCTTTTGAAAGCTGAAACCCTCCCAAATTTGGTTTAGGTTAAGAAAATAAATTGGCAATAATGCTGAAATATTGATTACTTAATGAACACAGAATGGTGAGGTTTTGGCAAGACAAAAGTTTTGTCAACTGGTCATATAATGCACCCAATCCTAGTTTACATCCTCATCTGTGCTCAGTAAATGATCAGTTAATTAGTGGGTGTGTATAAAAAGAAACCCAACACTCCAGACCTTCACTTGAACTGCAACTTGAGCTCTGACAACATGCCAAAAATCCACCCTGCGACCAAATCCTTGATTATCAAGAGGCTGAAGACAAGATCCACTGCAGTGGTGGCTGGCACCTTTGGTGAGTCTCAGCGTCAAGTACAAAGAATTAAAAAAATATATGAAGAGACTGGAGATGGGTTTGTCAAGCCCAGGTCCAGCAGACCCGCAAGACAACTGCTCAGGAGGAACGTTTGTTTTTTAGAAAATCCAAAGCAAGCCCCTCTTCCACTGCAGCAGAGCTCCAACAGGCCTGGTCACCTCAAGTCCCTATGTCAACAAGAACAGTTTGTAGGATTCTGTCTTGAAATGGCCTCCATGGTCGATTCAGTGCCCAGAAGCTAGCACTAAACAAAAGGCAAATAAAAAACCATGTGGCATTTGCAAAGTCCCACAGCCTGCTAAACATTTGGACCCTGGAAAAGTGGCAGAAGGTGGATTTCTCTGATGAATCTTCAGTAGAATTACACCACAGCCGTCGCAAAAACTGCAGGAGCCCTACTGGAGCCCATATGGATCCAAAATACACCCAGAAAACAGTTAAATTTTGTGGTGGAAAGATCATGGTCTGATGTTAAATTCAGTATGGGGTGTGCGAAACATTTGCAAGGTGGAAGGCAATATCAATAGCCTAAAATATCAAGAAGTATTAGCTACCTCTTACATTCCAAATCATAAAAGGAGTCAAATTTTGCAGCAGGACGGTGCTCCATCACATACATCCATCTCTAGAACAAAGTTCCTCCAGGCAAAAAAGATCAAGGTGCTCAATGACTGGCCAGCCCAGTCACCAGACATGAACATCATTGAGCATGTTTGGGGTAGGATGAAAGAGGAAGCTTGGAAGACAAAACCAAGGAATCTAGATGAACTCTGGGAGGCTTGTAAGACTGCATTCTGTGCTATTCCTGATGACTTCATTAATAAATTGTATGAATCATTGTTGAACCGCATGGATGCAGTGCTTCAAGCTCATGGAAGTCACACAAAATATTAAATATGACTCTAATAGCACCACAACTTCATTCACCAATGTTATGCAACATATATTTGTATTTTAAGATAATTATTTGTTTGAATATCACATTACTTTCTTTGGGCGACAAAACTTTTGTCTTGCCAAAATCTGACCATTCTATGTTCATTAAATGATCAATATTTCAGCATTGATGCCAATTTATTTTCTTAACTTAAAATAAATTTGGGAGGGTTTCAGCTTTCAAAAGAGTAATTTATAAAACTAATGGATGAATTTAACGTCAGGTTATAAGCTTTGATTTACATAACATGGATAAGCGACATAACTTTTGTCAGGGACTGTATACTTGATAAAGACCATGTAGGTCGAAACATTGTAATATGGCGGAATAAAGTTTTTCCATCATTTTTTCACCTGGATTGGATGCCGTTCCTTATTTTTCTTCTTGTATATCTGGAGTAGTCATCAATAAATGTGAGAAAATATCTCTTCTTGCTAGGTATTTGAACACTCATTGGACCACATTCATTTGTATGTATATCAGATCCAGAAGCTGTGCAGATCTAGTGGTGCTTATTTTAGGAAAGGATTTTCAGGACATTTTCTCTTTAAGACAGCTACTGCATTTCATCATTTGACTACACTCGTTGATTTCAATACCATTTGCAAGTTTAGCTAGCTTCCTTACTGCTTCTGGGTCTCTGCCCAAGACGTCAGTGCCATACATGGATATAGTTCTTATGCAGATCTTGTCTAGCACTCTAAACTCTTTCTTTGCATTTTAGCTGATAAAGATCATCTTGGATTTTTCCTTCAGCAAGAGTGTGACCCTTCTTTGAGATGATGCAGCTGTTATCTTCAAAAGTAACTACATTCCCCTTTTCCGTGAGCTTCTTTACTGACAGAAGATTGCTTTCAAGGCTGGGAACATAGAGAACATCCTTTATTGGGATCTTTCTGCTTTGTGCTGAGGAAATTGGACAGTGGATGTAGCCGTCTCCTACTCCTTCTGAAGTCATAAAGTGACCATTAGATAATATGACCTTTTCTGACTTGATTTCATTAAGGTCAGTGAAAAATTCCTTGTTATTTGTCATATGGCTGCTTGCACCAGAATCTATACACCATATATGCTTTGCAGATGGGCTTGTACTGGCAATAAATGTAGCTTCAACACATGCAGAATCTTCCTTTACAGCTCATGAGGGACAAAGTAAATGTCTATCCCCTCCTGAAATGTGTCCCCACCCTTGGGATTCCACAGGATCAGTGTTTTCATTTAATTAAAATGCCAAGAACAAACCCTTTGAAGCTCTTAACACAAGGGTGTGAACTCTTCTGCAGCTACAGCAAACTGAACTCTTTTGTCTGACTAAAGCACATGGAGACACTGTGGCACAGCAAGTCACAGCAAGGCTCCGAGTTATTGAATCTGTAAAATGACCTATAATAACAGAATGCAATATCTTTGAGCCTAGCAGAGCACATAATCGGAATCGGCATTCTTCCCCCCACATGCCTGTGCCCAGCAGCCACCTTTAGCAACTCTGCGTTATTGAGTTACAAAGCATAGCTACCAGGAATTACATACCGTAGGCATATTAAGTCTCTATGCGCAGATAAAATCCAGTGGACCGAGGGCGGCGCCGCGAACCCATTTAGAGCTTCGGGCGGAAAGTTATGAGCCATCCACTGTTCTGGACAAAAAAATCATTTTTTCAGAGATGGGAGGAGAGAGGCTCCACAACCCAGGGGTGGCAGCAGAGTGTGGGAGGGAACAGCCTAGGAGATATAAGGAAGTCTCTCATTTTGGACTTAGTTTTTCTACTGGCAGGAGGATCCATTAGCTGACACAGCCAGGAAAACCAGGTTACTAAGATTTGGACCTGTGATCCATCAGCGCCTCCCTTTGGTCACATGCTACATAACATGGTAATTGCAATCTATCCATACAGTATCCTTTTACTGCACTCCTGACTGTATACCGGTTTACTGATCTTGTAAATATATATCTGCATATTTCTAGTGCGCCTTTTCGGTGATTAAATATAAAATTAATCTTGGGTTGCTCTTTTATCTCGATACATAAATCCCCACATCCGAATACTCGGTTGGTTATATTATATGCTACACGGATTGGTTTCTGACCCGGTATAAGCCTGTTGTTGGACGGGGCTTATGTCGAATGAGGAACTGGTGGCAGCAAACCGTACTGTTTTAGTGAGGAACTCTGGCAGTGACGGTCAGGAGGTTTATATATATATCCCCAGCCTGGACTGGTGGTATAGGTCCCCCCTCACTGGGAGCGCCTCATTAACTCACATATACAGGTCCTTCTCAAAAAATTAGCATATAGTGCTAAATTTCATTATTTACCATAATGTAATGATTACAATTAAACTTTCATATATTTTAGATTCATTACACACCAACTGAAATTTGTCAGGTCTTTTATTGTTTTAATACTGATGATTTTGGCATACAACTCCTGATAACCCAAAAAACCTGTCTCAAAAAATTAACATATTTCAACCGTCCAATAAAATAAAAGTGTTTTTTCAAAACAAACAAAAAAAAACAGCAAATAATAATGTTCAGTTATGCACTCAATACTTGGTCGGGAATCCTTTTGCAGAAATGACTGATTCAATGCGGCGTGGCATGGAGGCAATCAGCCTGTGACACTGCTGAGGTGTTATGGAGGCCCAGGATGCTTCAATAGCGGCCTTAAGCTCATCCAGAGTGTTGGGTCTTGTGTCTCTCAACTTTCTCTTCACAATATCCCACAGATTCTCTATGGGGTTCAGGTCAGGAGAGTTGGCAGGCCAATTGAGCACAGTAATACCATGGTCAGTAAACCATTTACCAGTGGTTTTGGCACTGTGAGCAGGTGCCAGGTCGTGCTGAAAAATTAAATCTTCATCTCCATAAAGCATTTCAGCCGATGGAAGCATGAAGTGCTCCAAAATCTCCTGATAGCTAGCTGCATTGACCCTGCCCTTGATGAAACACAGTGGACCAACACCAGCAGCTGACATGGCACCCCACACCATCACTGACTGTGGGTACTTGACACTGGACTTCAGGCATTTTGGCATTTCCTTCTCCCCAGTCTTCCTCCAGACTCTGGCACCTTGATTTCGGAATGACATGCAAAATTTGCTTTCATCAGAAAAAAGTACTTGGGACCACTTAGCAACAGTCCAGTGCTGCTTCTCTGTAGCCCAGGTCAGGCGCTTCTGCCGCTGTTTATGGTTCAAAAGTGGCTTTACCTGGGGAATGCGGCACCTGTAGCCCATTTCCTGCACACACCTGTGCACGGTGGCTCTGGATGTTTCTACACCAGACTCAGTCCACTGCTTCCTCAGGTCCCCCAAGGTCTGGAATCGGTCCTTCTCCACAATCTTCCTCAGGGTCCGGTCACCTCTTCTCGTTGTACAGCGTTTTCTGCCACATTGTTTCCTTCCAACAGACTTCCCATTGAGGTGCCTTGATACAGCACTCTGGGAACAGCCTATTTGTTGAGAAATTTCTTTCTGGGTCTTACCCTCTTGCTTGAGGGTGTCAATGATGGCCTTCTTGACATCAGTCAGGTCGCTAGTCTTACCCATGATGGGGGTTTTGAGTAATGAACCAGGCAGGGAGTTTTTAAAAGCCTCAGGAATCTTTTGCATGTGTTTAGAGTTAATTAGTTGATTCAGAAGATTAGGGTAATAGGTCGTTTAGAGAACCTTTTCTTGATATGTTAATTATTTGAGACAGGTTTTTTGGGTTATCAGGAGTTGTATGCCAAAATCATCAGTATTAAAACAATAAAAGACCTGACAAACTTCAGTTGGTGTGTAATGAATCTAAAATATATGAAAGTTTAATTGTAATCATTACATTATGGTAAATAATGAAATTTAGCACTATATGCTAATTTTTTGAGAAGGACCTGTATAAGGGAAGCATATCCAGCGACTATTTGCCTTTGGTGCAGTTCCCTGACTGACCTGGGGCAAGTGGTGGAGCCAGAGAGCCGATCCCTGCAGGGTCCTTCTCTCCTCTCCCCCGAGGTGACCAAAGTTGACACCCCCTTCCCCTGTGCGATTCGTCACACAGCTGTTTTAACCCTTTGATGACTGTTCTGCTTTTTAAGCTGACTCATCCTTGCTTTCCAAATTCTGCAGTCTGGTTTAAGGTGGCACGGCTTATAAAGACAAAACATTCACAAGTTTCTCTTAAAATTGCTCTTATATTTAGGGAAATCCTGTGTCTTTAATGCTGTTTCTGCTCTGGATTCATCACTGCTGCTTACATGCTGCGTTTTTCTCTTGAATTCATCCACAAGTTTACTTTTAACATACTCTAGTGTCAGCTCATCATCTGGCCATGCATGTAGTGATGTCACAAGTGTGTCATAACTCTCTGGAAGACCACTTAATAGAAGTTCAGCATCATGAAAATCCTTAATTTCTTCTCCAATACCCCAGTGATGCTCCACAATCTCTAGGGTAATTCTTATATAGTCCTGCATATTCTGTCCATCACATAGCTTAGATTGATACAACTTTGTCATGAGATAAAGCTTATTGCTGACGTTTGATCTTTCATGCACTTTCTGTAACTCATTCCACATCTCCTTTGCAGTTAAAAACAGAAACAAATGAGCCATGCACACAGTGAACAAGCCTGTAGGGACATTGTTCACACTGTTAGGGCTGGCGGAACGCACCAAATAAATATAAATAGGTGCGTTCGCAGCCCGGGGTCCACCGTGCAGGCAGAGCCTGCTGCTAATAAGATGGCGGTATAAGCGAACTCTGTTACTTCACAGAGTCGCAAACATAGATGCTGCGGCACTATATGGCGGTATAAGCGAACTCTGTTACACCACAGATTCGCTGAAGTAGAGACCCAGAGATAGAGACTGTGTCCTGTTAACACCAGAGGGATACACAGAAAACTGCTGTGCGGATAGCAGTCCGTGATCATGCAGTCAGCAACACAAACAAGCAACTCGTCACCGGAGAAGCCGGTATTCTAAGGGCTTATTTCAGCTAGGCCCTGAACACGTGCATACAAATCTCCTCACCGGAGGTGCCGGTATTCTAGGAGCTTATTGTAGCCGAGCCCTAACCACATGCCTGCATGATCACACTGGCGCAAAGCACATAACACAATTGATACTAGCGCACGAACGAGCGGCCATGTGCACCTTTTATAGCAGCAGCTACAGGACCTTCCAGAAAAGGACCAATGAGAAATTGATCCAGAACACAAGCCATTTCAGGACCTTCCTGGCAGACTAATGGGAGTCGCTGCTGTAACTGAGCATGTGACCCCTGATCTCCAATTGGGAGATCTTGCCCTGGGCATGCTCAGATGGAGAAACGCAGGACTTAGTCCCAAAGATGTCTGCTCGCCGCTGACCAGTACTGGCTACAATAGCAGAACCTGGAAAGGCAGCAGTAATCCTCTGCACAATGTTAGACTGGGCGAGACGATGGGACCGACAGAGTCCACTGCGGCCGGAGACGGATGGGAGACCGCAGCAGGGATGGTTCGAGATTCCCCTTGTGCAGAAGCGGGAACTTGACCCCTAACACACACCACCAGAAGATTGAAAACACAAAAAAGCACAGTAAAACCAAAAATTACTCTGTTGCAAAAAAATAACAGTAAACAGCAAGTGCTATTAAAAAGATGGAAAAACACAGGGTATTTGATTAATACGTTTTTTGCAAGAAATTTATATTAAGCCGCTCTATCAAACGTCATCCCTGACTAATGAATGTAATCCCTATCTGATGTATTTAAAAGTGGTGCCAATATATAAATAGGGAATTTGGTATGGTAAGGTCAGTAAAGGGAGATGGATGAATGAGTACATGACAGATGGGTGGTAAAAATTCATACTTTACCGTGAAGGTAACAAGGAGTGCCCAATGGAGAACTGAAAGAAATTTAGCGATTCTAGGAAAAAATAGAGGAGAAGCAAGGTTAATACCTAAGGAAAAAGGGAGATTACATGGAACATTACAACAACATCATATATTATACAGTACAAGAACGCATATTATACGTATATTACTGATTTTACCATACCAAATTCTCCATTTATATATTGGCTCCGTTTTTTTCTCACTTTCAGCAGCGCCTGCACACACATTTCTGTGCCTGTTTCTCAATTATCTAGTCCTGTCTCGCTTATCGCGCAAGCGTGGTCCACCACTAGCATCATAGTCACATGACCGCTATGACGCGGCGGTGACTCATACTAGCTAAGATTTAAACCCGGAAGTTCCCTTGCTACTCAGCATTCCCTGAATGGCAGCATGCCAACTGCCCCTCACTTTGTTCTGGACCCGGATATCGAGGTATAGTTTGGAAACGAGGTCATACGGCCGTACTCCTTATATCGTTTTCCGATTTTAGTGATGTCTTTTTCTTCCCATTCTAGCGCTCCTCCACTGGCAAGCGGTCGGCTTGCAAGACAAATGCGTTGATATTGCACTATAGTTTAGATATACCCTTAGCATTTTTCCATTAAGTTTGGGGCTTTCTCATTTTCATTATCATTATTTAACAGCCACTATTTTCCCAGCATTGATTTAAGTGCGTTTTACTTCCTGCCGCCCTGGTCCTCTTCACAGTCTGTGATATATCCTGTGCTACACAGGACTTAACGCATCCAGGTAGTCAATTTTGGTTTGGTAAAATATCACTCTCCTATTTTTCTATATCATTTATTCTGTTTAACTTCTTCATTTCAGTACAACCATTGCCTCTTTTTGGAGACCTAACCTTGTAGCATACACACTATTTGTTGTCTCTAGGTATTTATATTATGCTCTTAATTTATTTTTCGCCCATGTTCTTTTCCTTTCTCCTTACGTCATCACGTTCCTCATTCATACCGCTCCACTATGGAAACTATATGCTTTACTTTGGAAGTACTATAGTATCCTTTC
Organism: Oophaga sylvatica; assembly: GCA_033576555.1. Lineage (NCBI taxonomy): Eukaryota > Metazoa > Chordata > Amphibia > Anura > Dendrobatidae > Oophaga > Oophaga sylvatica. The sequence goes on along the minus strand of JARQOD010000004.1, from coordinate 299,683,595 downwards.
ATGTTGGTCTATGTTACCATTCTTGTATATCTTCCACACTTTACTGTACTCCCTTAACCATGGATTTTATTTAGCCATTTCCATTAGTGGATTCTGATTTTTCCTGCACACCGGGTACACTTGGATTGAACTCACAGTCACTGCCTTCCTCATATCTTCAATTGATTGACGAGTTACTATGTCCATGTGATCATATTTTGTCAGTGAATCATGCATCTCATGACATGTCATTTATTGTTTTCTTTTTCCCTATATGTATTTCAGTGTCCTTTTGGAAATGTTCTGATGAAGGTCACTTAGTGGACCGAAAACGTGCATGTTTTTGTCTGGATGCACTATTAATAAATTAACTTTTCCTGTTATACATATTGAGTGCCACGTTTTTCGCTTTATGATTATCAGGCTGGATACCTACCTTGTGCACCTATCTCCTTTAGTTGAGTGCCGTGGTTTTTCTAGAATATTTCTGCCCAGAGTTATATAGGAGCTTTATTTTTTATTTTTTAGTGTAGATTTGATTGCTACCATTTTGGCATCCACACAACTTTTAATTATTATTGAATGCTATCTGCAATTTTGTTCATTTTTAGATTTTTAATTTCTGCTGAAGAGATAAATCTATTAGTAGATAACCACAATCAGTCAGCAACTGGCCAACTCTTGGTTGTCTTTTAAAAACATTCTAAGGAATTTTATATGTCTGTAAATATAGTATTATTGCTATTAATCTACTTCATAACTGAATGGACAATGTACTCAACACATAATTGAACCGACATTCTTAGCAAGTTCAGGGTTATATATTTGATGTATGGATCCTACAGGTCCGTGAAAAAAATGAAGAAACTTAGAACAGTTGGGAGTCTCAGTTATTACCAATTAGTTTGGAAGATGCAATTAGGTAAATGTCGATAGCTTGTTAGATTTATTGTAGCACAAGACAGAATGTGGTTATTCAAGCAGAAATAAAGGACAATTACAGTTCAATTCTAATTTTGCTTAAGATACATTCTCTCTCTCAGAACTGTGGTTTCCTTCACAGATTATATATTTCCCTATTTTTGTTTCACTCTTTGTATTATTAAGAGTCAGCAGAATTTCAGCCTTACATAAGGATAAAGTGGAAATACTTTCAGCCACAGAAATACAAATCACATACAGACATCTACACACAATCATACAGACACACAAATGATTAATCAAAATGAACAGGTAACAGTCTCTTGAGGTGCAATTGATACATATCTATATTTTGATAATATAGATTATGGATTATATGAATTACATGCTTTTTTAGTTATTTTACTCATTTATATAGCGCCATTAATTCCACAGCACTTTACAGACATTATTGGCATTGTCCCCAATGGGGCTCACAATCTAAATTCCCTTTCAGCATGTCTTTGGAAGGAAATCAGAGTACCCAGAAGAAACCCACGCAAACACGGAGAGAACATACAAACTGCCGGCAGATGTTGTCCTTGGTGCGATTTGAACCCAGGACCCCAGCATTGCAAGGCTGCAGTGCTAACCACTGAGCCATTGTGACACCATATATATAGGTTACACTTAAAAAGGACCAGTTTTTACTCTTATTCTACTCCTGCTGCTCCTCCGAGTAATACAATTTGTTTTAAATCTGTCAGAGATAGAGATGAGCAGATAGCTTTGCGATGGTCCATGGTCCAGGTCAACAGTCTGTGGCTATGGACAGAAGCTGCACAAATTTCCTTACCCACCAGGTTCCCATGCTCAGCTTACCATTAGCCAGACTGCCTGATGTCATCTGTGTGGTATAAGATTAGACTTGGACTGTAGGCTGGAGTCAGGTGAAATGATCCATATTTCTCCAGTTCCAGAAATTTAGACTATATTATTTGCTGCTAGTTCTTAAGACCTTCACCAAGGAATAGTGGTGGTTCACAGGGTAATAATACAAAACAACCCACAGACATACCCCTAGTTAGTTCTGTGAGCACTGCCTTCTTAGTAAAGACCATAAAACTAGGGCTAAAGAAAAAGGGCTATATACCTAGAAATGTATAAAGGATTGAAAAATAATTTTCATTGTAGCATTGGCAATCAAATAATAGCATATACTATCAACTTTTGACCTGGTTCTCATTAAAGATTATTTATTAAACTCCTGATAGTCTGTTTCATTAAGTTCTTGATTTCACCTTTAAATTGTAAATCTGGAAACTCTTTTCTCACCGATCCATATTGCACTGTTATTGTTCCTGAAAATGTATGAATAACCGCACTTAAGCTCAGATTTTTTTTATCACATTCCTGAACATAAAAAGAATAAAAAAAAATTATGGTCATCAGGCCGCCATTTTGGTCGATATATGCGAATCAAGTTACAAAAGAAAGTAATTTCTATTCACTTTAAATCGATTTGATGTAAGGAACTCTTCACATCTGCATTCAGATCCTTTGCTATCCAATTATTTTAATACCAATAAACATGTAGCATTTTGTTTGTCATCAAACTGATCTAGACCTTGATGGAACCCTAATGGACTCCAATATAAGTCAGTCATACTATGAATCAGGTACAGTGATGTCGCTGCTGGAGAACTCTGCGTTGGGCTGTTACACTATTTTTCCGCTAGCATACCATGCTCTTGCCAACTACGCGTTATCATTCCTATTGTGAATATGATATGTCAATGTCAAGTCAGGAGAGGTGATAGCACAGAGAAATTGTAAGGGTTAATCACAGCTTACTGTATTGTTGGAGATTTGTATGTGATATTTGATCTGGCAAGTAGAAGGCAGATGTGAGAGGCTGGAGTTGTAGTGCAGGGCATTTTGGTGGTTGGTGGGTGGTTGAGATGAGTCAAAGGAGAGTCCATGTGGAAGTAAAGCTATGCCTCCTTGGAGAAAATCTGGATAGGGAGGTGCAACTCTAGATCTGTTTTCGGTGACTCTGGGACGCGTTGTTCAGCTTGACATGGTGAAGACAACCTAGTACACAGCATCTTGAGATAGGCCATGTGAAGCCTTATCTTTAAGGACTTAGGGAAATCCTGCGTTGGAGAGATCGGCATTACCTAAGAGTCACAAGACAACATTTATATCTGTCTATCTCTAAGGACTTAGGGAAGCCCCACATTGGAGAGATTGGCATTCCCTAAGAGCTTTAAAATGTCATTTCTATGACTAAGGACTTAGGGATGCCCTGCGTTGGAGAGATTGGCATTCCCTAAGAGCTTCAAGATGGCGTTTCTCGTTAATCAGAACCTAGCCCAGCAAGGACCCCTCTACTTCAGTTTCAGGATGTACTGGTGCCATCTTACATATGAATATATTTATATATAGCCTTGTAGAGGACAAGTTAGAAGAAAACGGCTCTTCTGTAAGAGACACTTTGAAAACTGCTATGAGTAGATGATTACTAAAGTACTGGAACAATAGTGTTGTTTTATTGATTTATGCATACAAAAGGTTAGTCACGTTGTATTTTGCTGACATATAACTTTTAATTGTGTTTAAGTGTACCTGCATATATTCTTAGTCAATTTTATGGAGAGTAACTGCTGTCATTGAATTTGTTACTTAAACAATGTTTACCTACTATTCTTTCCTTTGTTTTATAAACCGGTTAGTAAATATTCATATTATATTATCTAATCTTTGTGCGTGTCTGCTGATCATTGCTGTACCCCTCGTCCTGTGGCCGTCCCTCATCCAAGTTTCAACATTAAAAACTTTACAAAAAATAAATATATTTTGACCTGCATCTGATAATATACATATGGCCGGGGTCAGACATGTGAGAAACTCGCACAAGTCTCGCATGTCAATAACTTGCACTGCCGCTGGTACTCAGACAGGAACGTGCAGCTATCACCACAAAACGGGTCTATATTCTCATATAGCCCAAAAATACGAAGAGATCCTAGGTAACGTACAAAAAATACAAAGTTTATTGACACATATAAAATAATAACAAAAATTACAGACTAAAATAGATCTCCAATCAAAACACCCAATAAGGGGATACTACATGGAAACAGGCTATACTGCATAAACTATAATACACACGCTAACATTCCATATGTAGAACATAATAAGCACATAATGAATATAGGAAACAAATCCTTAAGTCAAGGTCTTACCATGGAATGCCCTAATAGCGTGGTAACATGTGCAGTGCTGCAGCCAGAGATCTCCCCCTCACCCCGACGCGCGTTTCGCATTCCCGCTTCTTCCTTGACTTAAGGATTTGTTTCCTATATTCATTATGTGCTTATTATGTTCTACATATGGAATGTTAGCGTGTGTATTATAGTTTATGCAGTATAGCCTGTTTCCATGTAGTATCCCCTTATTGGGTGTTTTGATTGGAGATCTATTTTAGTCTGTAATTTTTGTTATTATTTTATATGTGTCAATAAACTTTGTATTTTTGTACGTTACCTAGGATCTCTTCGTATTTTTGGGCTATATGAGAATATAGACCCGTTTTGTGGTGATATATGAATTAGAAGTGCCTATTTGTAAATTATAAGGACTTTTTTTGTATAAGGAACGTGCAGCTGCATGTATTTCTCTGCAGCCACACGCTCCAGTCCCGAGTGCCGGCAGCAGTGCTGGTTATTGACATCCGAGACTCGTACATTATTTTCAGGGGTACCATCATTTATGTCCAGGTCTATTTCATGAGTTCTATTTTTTTTTAAAAATTCTGTGGAAGCATGGTTGAAAAGCAATGTCTGACTTTCATTTGTTCATTTTCATAGATTTTTTATTTATTATTACTTTTGTCAGATTCAAGTTATTTCTGTGACCATTGTGGGTTTTTCTGCCATTAAATGAGGGGTACCAACAATTTTGACCACGTGTGTATTAGAATACTATAGTTTGTTTTTACTAGTGGTAGTTTGTCACTTTCCTCCTGTTAGTAATTCAGCTTTTAAGAGCAATTCTTATGAACACTGGGTTGGCTTGGCAATTGGCTATAGTTATCTCCTGTGAGTATTAAAATTTAACATGGGCAGTCAAATGCTGGGTTAGGAAAATTTGGTATCCCCAATACAATAGAGACAGACAGTCCTGGAAAGATAGGGCAGCATGGTGGCTCAGTGGATAGCACTATAGCCTTGCAGCGCTGGAGTCCTAGGTTCGAATCCCCCCAAGGACAACATCTGCAAGGAGTTTGTATGTTCTCCCCATGTTTGCATGAGTTTCCTCTGGTTTCCTCCCACATTCCAAAAACATACTGATAGGGAATCTAGATTGTGAGCTCCTTCGGGGACAGCGACGATAATGTGTGCAAACTGTAAAGCGCTGTGGAATATGTTAGCGCTATATAAAAATAAAGATTATTATTATTAAGGATGAGTTCAAAGAATTTTTATTGTGTATTGGCACCTTAACCCTTTAAACGGTCGCCAATATGAGTACTGCAGCGTATGAGACCAGTGATCATAATAAAAATTATGCATGTCCCACAGTGAGACCAAGTTAAAAAGTAAAAAAAAACTAAAAACATATTTTAAAAAGTAAAAAATAAACACAAAAACTTGCACACAAATCACAAAAATCTGTTTCGCCACTAAAAACGCAGCGTTTGTGATAATTTTTTTTAAGGAAGTACACATAATTGGTATCACCGCATCTGAAACTACCGATCTATTTATTCAGTATGGCGAACACCCCGCCGTAAAAATACTTAATAAAACACACGCCAAATATGTCGCTTTTCATCATATTGACTCACAAAAAAAGTGAATAAAAAGTGATCAAAATATCATGTGTAAAAAAAATGGTATAAATAAAAAAATGTCAAATCCTCCCGCAAAAAACAAGCCCTAATATGGCCCATTTGGCAAAAAATGAAAAAGCTACAGCTCTTAGAATATGACAATGCAAACACAAATTTGTTAAAATATTGTTTTTAGTCTGTAAAAATAGCAAAGCATAAAAAAAAGTTTAAATCTGGTGTCACTGTAATCAAATCAACATAACGAACAAATCAGTCTTATCACTTTTACAGCATGGTGAACAGCGCAAAAAATAAAAACAATAACCAAATTGCGGGTTTTTGTTCATTCTGTCTTTGAAAAATCTGAATTTAAAGTGATCAAAAAGTATTATGTACCCCAAAATGGTACAAAAAAATCCACACCTCATCTCACAAAAAAGTAAGCCCTCATACATCACTGTTTGCCAAAAAATAAAAAAATTACATATCTCAGAATATGGTGATGAAAAACACTATTTTTTTTTAAATTAAAAAAGCATTTTTACTGTATGATAGCAGAAAAATATAAAAAAAAAGAAAAAAAAGGCACAGTGGGGCTCTGAAACAGTGGGGCATTTGGATATGGAAGCATAGAATTCACTGGATTTTATTTGAGGGGGTGGGAGCCATGTTGCTTTTACAGAGACTTTGTTCTACCAGTAACGTGGAAACCAGTGATAGATGATGTAGCTGAGTGGGGGCTGGTTTTGTGCGCAATAAATTAGAGTTTTTATTGGCAACACTTTGAGGTACCTAACATTTTTTGATCACTTCCTTTATAAGGCTGGGAAAACATTCTTGTGTTCTACTTTGAGCATAAGGCTGGGGTCACACACAACGTCTAAAAAATCGGACAGTTTTAGTGGGACGATTATCGCACAAAAGTTTCCTGAACATTGATTAGTCTGTCATCCGATTATCCGGGGATGATGCGATTTAGTCGCATCTGAGCGTTCGTTACACATGTGATTGACATCCGACTTGCAAGATTTTGTCGGTGGCTAGCAAAACCGACATATAATGGATCCAAATGAATAGTTTTAAAATCACAAAAGAAAGAATAGATATATGCACATAGAATACATATATATATATATATATACATATATGTCATTGAGACATATATATATATACATATATTTATAGTTCATGCCCTTCTACATAGTGTAATAGCCGCTAATTCAATTGCTGGCTTTTGTGAAATTACAGACCCGACATGAAATGACACATGGTTTACATACAGTTAACCATGTCATTTCATGTAGTTTGATATATGGTTTTCACTAGCAATTACATGAGTGTATGTTCTGGAGAGAGTTGTGTCATCTACTCTGTATTGAGTTGAACCTCTCCTCTGCATATCATCCCGAGACTAATTGGTTGGTAGAGAGGGCCAACCAGACCTTGGTCACATACTTGCGACATTTTGTCTCTGCCAGGCAGGATGACTGGGCATCCTTGCTCCCATGGGCGGAGTTCACGCTAAATAATGCTGTGGCTGACTCCACCGGACAAACCCCATTCCTCTTAAATTACGGCCAGCATCCGCGGGTACCGGTGCCCATGCCCGTGGCTTCCACTGACTCCAGGGTGGCAGACTGGGCTGTGGAGGCATGGGACATATGGGACCGCACCCAGGATGCCATTCAGGCTTCCAAGGAAAGGATGAGGTCTTCTGCTGATGCCCATCGGCGTCCCGCTCCGACATTTGCTCCTGGCGACCTAGTGTGGCTCTCCGCCCGAAACATCAGGCTACGGGTGGAATCCACTAAGTTGGCACCCCTCTATTTGGGTCCCTTCAAGGTTCTCGAGCAGGTGAACCCTGTGGTTTACCGTTTGACCCTTCCGCCTCGCCTTGGTATCTCCGACACCTTCCATGTGTCCCTCCTAAAACCCGTGGTCATCTCCCAGTTGCCTGAGTCATCTGCCAGGACGTCGGGTTCGTCTACGGACGATTACGAGGTGAACGACATTGTAGGGTGCAAGGTGGTATGGGGCAAAAAATTTTTTGGGGTGGATTGGAGGGGTTATGGGCCTGAGGATAGGTCCTGGGAGCCTGCCTTTGAACGTAGCGAGGCCCAAAGAAGGGGGGCCCTAGGAGGGGGGGTAATGTTAGGGGTCAAGTTCCCGCTTCTGCACAAGGGGAATCTTGAGCTTCCCCTGCTGCGGTCTCCCATCCATCTCCGGCCACAGTGGACTCTGCTCAGCTTAGATGTTGGTCCCAGAATCTCGCCCAGTCTAACAGTGTGCAGAGGATTACTCCAGGCTCTGCTATTGTAGCCAGTACTGGTTAGTGGCAAGCAGACGTCTTTAGGACAAAGTCCTTGCTTTCCCCTTCTGAGCATGCCCAGAGTAAGATCTCTCATTGGAGATCAGGGGTCACATGCTCAGGTACTGCAGCAGCTACTGTTGGTCCGCCAGGAAGGTCCTGAAACCACTTTTGTTCTGGAGCAGTTTCCTATTGGTCCTTATCTGGCAGGTCCTGTAGTTGCTACTATAAAAGGGTGGAATGGTCGTGCTGTCATTCGCTAGTATCAATCACATTTTGTGCTTTGCGCCAGGGTGATCTTGCACGCATGTGTTAGGGCTCGGCTGAAATAAGACCCTAGAATACCGACACCTCCGGTGAGGAGATTGTATGCACGTGTTTAGGGCTCGGCTGAAATAAGCCCCAAGAATACTGGCTACTCCGGTGAGGAGATTGTCTGATTGCTTTGCTGATTTCGTTACTACGGACTGCTGTCCGCACAGCAGTTGTCTGTGCATACCTGTGGAGTTAACAGGACACAGTCCATATTTCTGCGGTTCTACCTTAGCGACTCTGTGGCGTAACAGAGTTCGCTTATACCGCCATATAGGGCCACAGTGTCCATAGTTGCAACTCTGTGAAGTAACAGAGTTCGCCATACCGCCATCCTACTAGCAGCAGGCTCTGCCTGCACGGTGGACCCCGGGCTGTGAACGCGCTTATTATTTATATTTATTTTGTGCATTCCGCCAGCCCTAACAGTGGCCATATGGGGTATCATCGCGTTCGGGGCAATTTTCACAATAAATTATGAGGTCCAATTTCTCCTATTATACATGGTGAAAATTACAAATTTGGGGCTAAAACAACTTTTTTGTGAAAAAAATGCAAATTTTCAATATGACCTAACGTTATCAAATTCTGTGTAGTACCTATGGGTCTAAATTGGTCACTATATCCCTGGATAAAATTCTTGAGGGGTGTAGCTTCCAATATATGGTAACCTGTGATTTTTTTTCACAATTTAGGCAAATTAGGAGCTCTCCAAACATGACATAACACCTGCAGACCATTTATTCAAACTCTGTGTTCCAAAAGTTCATGTCTTCCTTTCTGAGCCCTGCAGTCTGACCAAACAGATGTTTTCCTCCACTTATAGGGTATCGGCATACTCAGAAGAAATTGAACAGCAAATTTTTTAGGTTCCATTTTCTCCTGTCACTGTTATGAAAATAAAAAAGTAGGGCGAAAAGTACATTTTTGTGGTAAAATGTGATTTTTTTGTTTTCGCAGCTCTACGTTATAATCTTCTGTGAAGCACCTTTTTGTTCAAAGCGCTCAACACACATCTAGATACATTCCTTGAGCGGTCTAGTTTTCAAAATGGGGTCAATTGCATGAGTTTTCCACTGTTTAGGCACATCATGGGCTCTCCAAACGTGACATTGCATCTGCTCTCAATTCCAGCCATTTTTTGCATTCTAAAAGTCAAACAGTGCTCCTTCCCTTCCAAGACCTGCAGTGCACCCAAATAGTAGTATTCCCCCCACATATAGGGTTTCAATGAACTCAGGAGATACTGCACAACACATTTTCTGGTCTATTTTCTCCTGCTACCTTTGTGAAAATAAAAAGTTGGGGGGTTAAAAATAAATTTTTGTGGGTAAAATGTGAATTTTGATCTTAACAGCTCTTTGTTATAAACTTCTGTGAAACATCTGGGGGTTCAAGGTAGTCACAATTCATCCAGATACATTCCTTGAGGGGTCTTGTTTTCAAAATGGGGTCACTTAAGGAGGATTTCTACTGTTTAGGCACATCACAGGCTCTCCAAATGCAACATGGAGTTACCTCTAGATTCCAGTTATTTTTGCATTCAGAAAGTCCCTTCTGAGTCCTGCCATGCGCCCAAACAGTGGATTTCCCCCACATATGGGATATCAGCAAACTCAGGAGAAACGGTGTTAGGGATCGAGTTCCCACTGCTGCACAAGGGGAATCTTGAGCCAGTCCCGCTGCGGTCCCCCATCCATCTCCAGCCGCAGTGGAGCCTGCTCAGCAGAGACGTCGGTCTCAGCGTCTCACCCAGTTTAACACTGTGCAGAGGCTTGTTGCGGTCTTTCCTGGTTCCTCTATTATAACCAGTGCTGGAGCAGGCAGTTCGGGAACTAAGTCTCTGCTTTCTCCATCTGAGCATGCCCAGGGCAAGATCTCCCATTGGAGATCAGGGGTCACATGCTCGGTTACAGCAGCGACTCCCATTGATCTGCCAGGAAGGTCCTGAAACTACATGTGTTCTGGAATGGTTTCGCATTGGTCCTTTTCTGGTAGGTCCTGCAGTTGCTACTATAAAAGGGTGGCATGGCTGGGCCACCATGCGCTAGTATCAAATCCGTTACATGCTTGCGCCATTGTGGTCATGTATGCATGTGGTTAGTTCTGGCTGAAATAAGCCCCTAGAATACCGGCACCTCCGATGAGGAGATTGTATGCACGTGTTCAGGGCTCAGCTGAAAACGCCATTAGAATACTGGCTACTCCGGTGAGGAGATTATTGCTTGTGTTCTGACTGCATGATCACGGGCTACTATCCGCACAGCAGTTAACCGTGTACCTGGACCCAGTAGGGTTATTCAGTGACTCTGTGAGGCAACAGGGTTCGCTTTAAAACGCTAGTCAGTGCCCTAGTGTTTTACTTTGCGGCTCACTGAAGCTAAGTAAGTTCGCACTTATCGCCATATAGCGCTGTGGCATTCCTGCTAGCGGCTCTGGGGATTAACAGAGTTCACACTAACTGCCAAAGCGCGCTACGGCGTTTATTTTAGCGACTCTGCGGGATAACAGAGTTCGCTACTCACGCCATCTTACTAGCAGCAGGCTCTGCCTGCACGGTGGACCCCGGGCTGCGAACGCACCTTTCTACATTATCTATTAGGTGCATTCCGCAGACCATAACAAACGGAACCACATAAAGTGACACTGGTCAAATTTCAAAAATTTGGCCGGGTGATTAATGTGAGAATTCACTTGGTCACTAAGTGGTTAAACGAAACTGAAAATAAACTGTAAAATCATTACGAAATTGTGACAAATACTTTACTTACTGCCCAATTATTAAGAGTATCCATTAAATATATTTTACATTTAACTTAATTTCTTTATCCCCTTCATGACTGGAGTCTTTTTCGGTTTTGTGTTTTCGCTTTTTGCTCCCCTTCTTCTCAGAGCCATAACTTTTTTATTTTTATGTCAATATGGCTGTGTTGACTTCTTTTTTGCTAGACGAGTTGTACTTTTGAACAACACCATTGGTTTTAGCATGTTGTGTACTAGAAAATAGAAAAAAAATTCCAAGCGCGGTGAAATTGCAAAAAAAGTGCAATCTCACACTTGTTTTTTGTTTGGCTTTTTTACTAGGTTCACTAAATGCTAAAACTGACCTGATTATGAATTTCCAGGTCATTACAAGTTCATAGACACCAAACATGTATAGGTTATTTTTTATCTAAGTGTTGAAAAAAAATTACAAACTTTGTTTAAAAAAATTTGCGCCATTTTCCGATTCCCGTAGTGTCTCCATTTTTGATGGTCTTGGGTTGGGTGAGGGCTTATTTTTTGCATGCCGAGCTGACATTTTTAATGATACCATTTTGGTGTAGATATGATCTTTTGATTGTCCGTTATTGCATTTTAATGCAATGTCGCGGTGACCATAAAACCGTAATTCTGGTATTTTGTAGTTTTTTCTCTCTACGCCATTTAGCGATCAAGTTAATCCTCTTTTTTTTATAGTTTGGGCGATTCTGAATGTGGCAATACCAAATGTGCATGTTTGATTTTTTTTGTTTTATTTTGAATGGGACGAAAAAGGGGTGATTTGAACTATTTTTTTATATTTTTTAAAACATTTTTTTTTATTTTTGGCATGCTTCAGTAGTCTCCATGGGAGACTAGAAGCTGCCACAACCCGATTGGCTCTGCTACATAGAGGCGATGATCACTTGCTACTGAGCGGCGCTCACATCAAGCCAGCAGTGACAACCATAAAGGTCTCCAGGAGACCTCTGGTTGTCATGGCTATGAACCGGTGAGCCACGATCACGTGACAGGGGTCACCGGTGCACGGATTTCCGACCTGATGGCTGGAAGCGCGAGTTAAATGCCGCTGTCAGCGTTTGACAGAGGCATTTAACAGGTTAATAGTCACGGAGTGATCGAGATTTCACCCGCGGCTATTCTGGGCACATGTCAGCTGTTGAAAACAGCTGACATGTCCTGAGAAAGATGTGGGTTCACTGCCGGAGCCCACGTCAAAGGGAGGGAGTCCAACGTCGGTGTACTATTACGCCTGAAGTCAGAAAGGGGTTAAAGGACAGAAATCTTTTTCAGACATACTGAGACTCTACTCACAGACAAATCATGGAGGCAGAGAGGTCAAGGAGTCTGAGGTCAAAACTAAGAAAGTGCATCAGATACAAAAGGAAAAAACAAACAAATTGTTAAAAGGAAGACCGAGGTCAGGCATCGAGGGTCAGAGAACATAAAGGCAAAAGGGCAATCCAAAGGAATGGTTAGAGGGTAAATCCAAGGTCTGCCTGTTAGGGTCTGCGGAACGTACATAATTGATATTGTAGAGAGGTGCGTTCGCAGCCCGGGGTCCACCGTGCAGGCGAAGCCCGCTGCTAGTAAGATGGCGAAAGTAGCGAACTCTGTTATCCCGCAGAGTCGCTAAAATAAACGCCGTAGCACACTGTGACAGTAAGTGCGAACTCTGTTAATCCCCAGAGCCGCTAACGGGAATGCCACAGCGCTATATGGCGATAAGTGCTAACTCACTTAGCTTCAGTGAGCCGCAAAGTAAAACGCTAGGGCGCTGAACCAGCGTTATAAAGCGAACCCTGTTGCATCACAGAGCCGCTGAGAAAAAGACTGTGTCCTGTTAGACTCACAGGGATACACAGATAACTGCTGTGCGGATAGCAGTCCGTGATCATGTAAACAGCAACGCAATCAAGCAATCTCCTCTCCGGAGAAGCCGGTATTCTAGGGACTTATTTCAGCCAAGCCCTAACCACTTGCACCCAAATCTCCTCACCGGAGGTGCCGGTATTCTAGGGGCTTATTTCAACCGAGCCCTAACCACATGCGTACATGATCACACTGGCGCATAGCACATAATGCAATTGATACTAGCGCATTGCGGCCCAGCCATGCCACCCTTTTATAGTAACAGCTACAGGACCTGCCAGAAACAAGGACCAATGAAACTGTTCCAGAACACCAGTAGTCACAGGACCTTCCTGGCGGACCAATAGGAGCAGCTGCAGTACCTGAGCATGTGACCCCTGATCTCCAATGAGAGATCTCACCCTGGGCATGCTCAGAAGGGGAAAACAAGGACTTTGTCCTAAAGACGTCTGCTCGCTGCTAACCAGTACTGGCCACAATAGCAGATCCTGGAGAGGCAGCAGTAATCCTCTGCACACTGTTAGACTGGGCGAGACGCTGGGACCGACATCTAAGCTGAGCAGGATCCACTGCGGACGGAGATGGATGGGGGATCGCAGCCGGACTGGTTCAAGACTCCCCTTGTGCAGCAGCGTGAACTTGAACCCTAACACTGCCAACAATGATCAGAGTCAGGGAATACTAAGAACAAAGCACACACAAACCACCATGCAAAAGCTACACCTGTCAATAGTCCAAGCATAGCCAGCCAGTTAAATAAGCAGGCAATCACCCTGAATTGGCAACACCTGAAGGACTTTCAGCAGGCTCTGCCTAATTGGGTCGCAAGGAAATCTCATACACAAAACTGACAGCCCAGCGTGTCTCTGCATACTATTGGACAGCCAAGTGGTCAACCCCAATATGTATAGTTTTGGATCTCTGAGCTTTAAATCGCTGCGTCCGTAAGATACAGTGAGCCGCAGGATTGTGACACACACCAGCAACTAATTTTCTTCATATACTTCGAGTAGTTTAATGAATAACAAATAATTGTTGAATAGTGAATTACTGTAAATGCAATACAAATTATAAGGTTTTATAAAATCATTCTTTTTACTGTTGTTTACTGTATATTATGTCTTTGGAAATAACCTGGATTGATGTTTCTGCAGTAGTTCTGCACATAGTACAGTAAAATGTATTTGTTTTGGATTCCTCAAACGCTTTATGTTTTTAGTCAATGGCAGATTCTTTTTTGGCATAAAGAAAAGTCTTTTGGGTTTTGGAATTTATAGACACTCAGAGGAACAATGGTTCTTTGTGTACAAAGTCCTGAAGAAACCAGATATGATTCCATATGTTAAAATCACTTCTTACTTAATAAGTCATTTTGTTGCAAATTTAACATCTGTCCAACTTATAGTGAATACTTGCCTTCAGTAGATGTCAAACTTCAAGACGTATAAAAACTGAAGTGAAGTTGACTTTAAGCACAACATCCATAGCATGGTTAGATCCCCTTTTCAACAACTAAACGACTAGTCACCAAATAGAATAGAGAAAACTATAATAAAGCAACATTTATGTGAAAATATTTGTTAGAGATAAACGTTTAAAGCAATATTTGAAAGTTTAAATCTGCTTGTTCACACAGATTTTCCTGTGAAACTTGATTCAAAGATAAGTCATTCTTCATTAATTTATTGTCCCTTATTATGCTCTGGAATTATTTTAGATGCCAGAGCATAATAAACAATATATATAAAAAATATAAAAACATCTTTATACTCACCTCACCACTCACCCCTCCGATCTCTGTGGTCCCTCTTCTCTCCGTCTCTATGATCACCGCTGACTACTCTAAAATTTGTGCAAGTGCTCAAAAAGTCATGTTGTCATTACTTTAACATGTGTTGCATGCAAGCGCAAAACCATATCAGGCGTAATGAAAGCCAGATGTTCTGGCCTAGCATTAAAGGATCGGGTATTTCAGCGCTAGCGGTGATCAGAAGATGCGGCAAGAACCAAAGAATTGATGATGAGGAACAAAGAGCTGGAGAAGTGAGCGACAAGGTGAGTGTAAGAATTGTTTTACCATTTAATAGCCCTTTACAGTTCATAAAATGTGCAGCCAGCGGAATCTCTGTGGAAGCAAATTAGAAGAAATCAACATTTTGGCGAATACGGATTTTTGAAAAATTTTAGTACAATTCAATTCCACTATAGTATATTTGCTCATTTCTATTTGTAGTTTGTAATATTATGCACCAAGAAAACTGCAACATGTGATCTGTATCACAGAACAGCCACTGTCACTCTTGAAATTGAATTATAGCACTGATGTAAAATCAGTCTTCTCTGCATAAAAATACACTAGTTACAATTGTTTCCGTATCCTCTATTTCATCCTTTCAAAAAAATGCTAACAAAGCTTGATTTTGTGATGGATTTTTTCTGCTGGATATCACTCATCACAAACCAAATTAAAAACACTAAATTCTTATACAGCATTACATTAAAATATGTATAGTATGCTTTGAGGAACATGTACTGAATAATAATAATATACATTTATATTGTTAGGTTGGTTTTACTTTAGATAAATTCTTTGTAAATTCACAAGATAAAAACAACTTCCAATCCTATCTAACTTGGTCATTTTATTTTTTTATAGTTTTTAGAAAATAAATGAGAACAATAGTATGTTTTAGTATAAAAAAAGGAAAAAAAATTGTTCCTTCTTTAGAAGTTGTGAATTTCTAATTTTTTAAATTTCCTTATCTAAGCATTTAAAGTGGATCACTGGATTCAGATATATTCTTTTTTAATTCTGATAACGAACTAGACTCCAGCATGCTAACTAGCTTTGCGACCCCTCACGGTCTGCGTCCTGCTTCATAGAGGGACAAGTGGTGCTCAGCCACGCAAGATTGAGCAATTACAGGTCTGTGATGCCCTTAGATGTCCAGGGCTGCACGCGTGCTTCACTGAACGGACCAGCGTGTGTCTACCCTTCAGGCGCGGGTAACCCACTGAACCTCATTCGTGATGAGGATTGGGGGATTGCAATTCATCCTCATAAGCTCGCATTGATTAACCCCCTTAATGACCACTTATACACCTTTTATCGGCGTCAGTTAAGGGTATTTATTTCTCAGCGCGGCTTTTTAACGGCGCTGAGAAATAAGTGTATTCCCACCCGTGTCGGAAACACCCAGTAGCTGAGAACCCGTAGATGATGATTCGGGTTGGTTTTTACCGACTCCAGTGTTGTGATCACCATTCTTCATGGAATAACGGTGACTGCAAAAAAAGTCATATTTCCATTTAATTTCTCTCTCCTCTGATGTGATCTAGCACATCAGAGGAGAGAGAAATGGGGTCCCCAAAGCCCCCGGTACCTCCGGAGTCCCTGGACCCTCCTGCATCCTCCGGTCCTGTCCCCCTGTATCTTTTTCCGGGAAGATAATGGAGGGTGCATGCAGAGTGTGCCCGCCTAGATCTGCCTGTCGGCACCCGGCAACGATAAATTTTTCCTTTTGTTTCATTTTTATCACTGTGATAGACCCTATCACAGTAATCAAAATAAAAAAATAGTAACGCAAACCCCCTTAGTTAGGTAACAATAATAAAATTAAAAAAATGTACTTATTTCTATTTTTCCATTAGGGTTAGGGTTGAGCTAGGACTAGGGTTAGAGCTGGGGCTAAAGCTAGGGTTAGAGTTGGGACTAGGGTTGGGATAGAGTTAGGGTTGGGCTAGAGTCAGGGTTGGGCTAGAGTTAGGGTTAAAGTTGAGCTAAAAATTTGAAAATTGCAAAATGTTCAAAATTTTTGCCAAATTTCCATTTTTTTCATAAATAAACACAAGTTATATTGAAGATTACTAGTACTAACATGAAGTACAATATGTCATAAAAACATGTCAGAATCAGTAGGATAATTTGAAGCATTCCAGAGCTATAACTTCAAAAAGTGACAGTGGTCAGAATTGTAAAAATTGGCTTGGTCATTAAGTACCAAATTGGCTCTGTCACTAAGGGGTTAAGATTAAGCACCAATACTATAAACTTTACCACAGGAGAAATTGAGAAACACACAATTTGTAATAACATCTAGATAGAGGATGTGCAAATAAGGCACAGACATAACTAATAGAGATGAGCGACTTTGCCTCCGGGAGGGTCGAGGCGGGTTTCGGACCACCCGACTTTCACAAAAGTCGAGTCGAACGAAATCGGCCGACTATCAGAAAAAGTCGAAGGTCCGACTGAAACTCGAACCGACCCCAATGCCAGTCAATGGGGAAGAAAAGTCGGCAGGGAGTGGAGGACAGAAACACACCTACAGTGCCCATTTCAATGCCAACGACATCAATTCTTATTACTTAAGCTTGTCAACCTTAATTTACTTTATAATAATAGTAACGCATTGAAAACTGGGGATTATTTGGCTAAAGTTGTGGGGGGTGCAGGGCTGACTCCAGGTTTTCGTGGGCCCCGGGCAAAAGAGTCTCAATGGGCCACTTTAACACATACCACAATTCATGATGCTCCGATATGGCAGAGAAATATAGGTATAGTACAATGCCAAATACTTCACTTCTCACATTACATGAGTGATATCTATTTTAACCCCTTAATGACCAAGCTATTTTGTAGGTTAAAGACCAGGCCAATTTTTACAATTCTGACCACTGTCTCTTTATGAGGTTATAACTCTGGAACGCTTCTACGGATCTTGGCGATTCTGAGATTGTTTTCTCGTGACATATTGTACTTAGTGGTAAAATTTCTTTAATATAACTTGCGTTTATTTATGTTTATTTATGAAAAAAACGGAAATATGGCAAAAATTTTGAAAATTTTGCAATTTTCAAATTTTAATTTTTATGCCATTAAATCAGAGAGATATGTCACAAAAATTAGTTAATAAATAACATTTCCCACATGTCTACTTTACATCAGCACAATTTTGGAACCAAAATTTTTTTTTGTTAGGAAGTTATAAGTGTTAAAAGTTGACCAGCAATTTCTCATTTTTCCAACAAAATTTACAAAACCATTTTTTTTAGGGGCCACCTCACATTTGAAGTGAATTTGAGGGGTCAATATGACAGAAAATACCCAAAAGTGACACCATTCTAAAAACTGCACCCCTCAACGTGTTCAAAGCCACATTCAAGAAGTTAGTTAACCCTTTAGGTACTTCACAAGAATTGAAGCAATGTGGAAGCAAAAAATGAACATTTAACTTTTTTTCCCAAAATTTTTCTTTCGACACAATTTTTTTAAATTTTGTCAAGGGTATCAGGAGAAAATGAACCACAATATTTGTTGTACAATTTCTCCAGAGTACACCGATACTCCATGTGTGGGGGTAAACCACTATTTGGGCGCATGGCAGAGCTCGGAAGGGAAGCAGCGCCATTTGACTTTTTTGTCTGGAATTGAGATTGGACGCCATGTCGAATTTGGAGAGTCCCTGTGTGCCTAAACAGTGGAAACCCCCCACAAGTGACCCAATTTTGGAAACTAGACCCCCCAAGGAACTTATCTAAATGTGTTGTGAGAGCTTTTAACCCCCAAGGGCTTCACAGAAGGTTATAACGTAGAGCCGTAAAATTAAAAAATCATATTTTTTCCACAAAAATGATCTTTTCATCCTAATTTTTATTTTCCAAAGGATAAAAGGACCCCAAAAGTTATTGTGCAATTAGTCCTGAGTACGCTGATACCCCATATGTGGGGGTAAACCACTATTTGGGCGCATGGCAGAGCTCAGAAGGGAAGCAGCGCCATTTGACTTTTTTGGCTGGAATTGAGATTGGACGCCATGTCGTATTTGGAGAGCCCCTGTGTGCCTAAACAGTGGAAACCCCATACAAGTGACCCCATTTTGGAAACGAGACCCCCAAGGAACTTATCTAGATGTGTGGTGAGAGCTTTGAACCCCCAAGGGCTTCACAGAAGGTTATAACGTAGAGCAGTAAAATTAAAAAATCATATATTTTCCACAAAAATGATCTTTCCACCCCCAATTGTTATTTTACAAAGGGTAACAGGACCCCAAAAGTTATTGTGCAATTTGTCCTGAGTACGCTGATACCCCATATGTGGGGGTAAACCTCTATTTTGACGCATGGCAGAGCTCGAAAGGGAAGGAGCGCAGTTTTTAAATGCAGACTTTGATGGAATGGTCTGCGGGTGTCATGTCACGCTTGGAGAGCCCCTGATGTGCCTAAACAGTAGAAACCCCCCACAAATGACCCCATTTTGCAAACTAGACCCCCCAAGGAGCTTATCTAGATGTGTGGTCAGCACTTTGAACCCCCAAGGGCTTCACAGAAGTTTATAACGTAGAGCCGTGAAAATAAAAAAATCATATTTTTTTCCACAAAAATGACCTTTTTTGCCCCCAAATTTTTATTTTTCTAAGGGTAACAGGAGAAATAGTACCCCAAAAGCTATTGTGCATTTTGTCCTGAGTACGCTGATAACTAGTGTTGAGCGATACTGCGCGATATCTAAAAATATTGGATCGGAATGGTATCGCCGATATCACTAAATATCGGCGATATCCGATTCCGATACCGGAAGTCCCATGTAAGTCTATGGGAACAAAATATCGCAACTAAAAAAAAACTTTATTTCCTTGTAAACACTAAATATACACACATAGAATACATATATATATATATATATATATATATATATACATGTCATTGTGACATATATATATATACATATATGTATAGTTTATACACTTCTACATAGTAAAATATCCTCTGATTCAATTGCCGGGTAAAGCCGGCTTCTGTGAAAAGACAGAAGCACCCGACATGAAATGACACTTGGTGTACATAGGGTTAACCATGTTTTTTCATGTCGTTTGCAATCTGATTTGCATAAACAATTACATCAGTCTATGTGTGCAAAATTTCACACCTGTAGGGGTTAATTAAAGGTGTAAATTCGTTGTAAAAAAAACGGACATTTTGCTACGAATTTACACCTTTAATTAACCCCTACAGGCGTGAAATTTTGCACACATAGACTGATGTAATTGTTTGTGCAAATCAGATAGCAAAGGACATGAAAAGACATGGTTAACCCTATGTACACCAAGTGTCATTTCATGTCGGGTTCTGCATTTTCACAAAAGCCGTCAATTGAATTAGCGGCTATTATACTATGTAGAAGTGTATGAACTATAAATATAAATATATATATATGTGTCACAAATTCAATGACATGTATATATATATATATATATATATGAGGTGTAAAATTGTTTAAAAAAAATGCGTGGGCTCCCGCCCTATTTTCGCAACCAGACAGACAAAGCCAGCGAATGGGGGCAGATAATAATAACCCAGAGAGGGACCATTATTTTTGGCCCCCCCTGGCTACTAACATCTGCCCCCAGACACCCCAGAAAAGACAAATCTATAATTAGATTCGCCCTTTCTGGCACTTTGCCCGTCTATTCCCATTGCCCTGTAGCGGTGGCGAATGGGTTAATATGGGGTTAAAGCCACATTGCAATTGAAAGGTGACCTTAAGCCAGGTTAATAATTGAGAGCTGTCAATTAGACAACTATCAATTATTAATCCTATTGCATGAAATAAAAATAAAACACACACACTTTAATTAAAAATTATTTTAATGAAACAAAGACACATGTTTTTGACCATCTTTTATTTGACTGCAAAAACCATTTCCTGTAATAAAAATAAAATAAAAAAGCTAAATTATTCTTACCTATCCCATGCACAGTCAGGTCCCACGTTGTAATCCTTCAGAAAGGGTTAATGTTTACTGCAGGGACCGCAGCTAATGCTGCAGCCTCACAGTAAACCCCCAAATGAATGAGTTCCTCTCCTGGCTGACAGGAGAAGTGGAAAGCTTAATTGATTGCTTTCCACTTTCACTTCAGGTCAGCCAGGGACACAATCAGTGACGTCAGAGGGAACTGATTAACAAAAATAGGGGTTCCCTTCGAATAAAAAATGGCGTCGGGTCCCCCCTATTTTTGTTAACCAGCCAGATGAAGCAGACCGCTGAGGCCTGGATTTTCAGGCTGTTAAGGAGCCAAGATCCATGGACCTTGCCAGCCTGATAATACCAGGCCACAACAGTCTGCATATCTTGGCTGGTTAACAAAAATAGGGGATCCCCTCGAAAAAAAAACGGCGTAGGGGTCCCCCTATTTTTGTTAACCAGCCAAGTAAAATGCAGACTGCTGCGGCCTGGTATTAAAAGACTGTCAAGGCCCATGGATTTTGGCCCTCAACAGCCTGATAATACCAGGCTACAGCAGCCCCACATTTGGCGCATCAAAAGATGTGCCAATTGTGGCACTTTACCCGGCTCTTCCCACTTGCCCTGTAGCGGTGGCAAGCAGGGTAATAAGGGGTTAATGTCACCGTTGATTGCACGGTGACAATAAGCCCGGTTAATAATGGAGAGGTGTCAATAAGACACCGATCCATTATTAATCCCAAAGTTATTAAATGTATAAAAAAAAAGACAAAGCAAGAAAAAAGTCTTTTAATGAAATAAAAGAGACAACACAGTTTTCATTAATTTTATTATACTCTCATTCCTGCGACGCCATCGATCTCCTGTAAAAAAAGAAAAAAAACAAACCAACAGTATACCACCTGTCCGACGAAGTCCACAGTAACGACTGTCCCATGACGATCCAGCTCTGCTACATCGCAATGACAGGCAGAGCCTGTCATCGCAACGCAGCACAGCTGATTACCTGCTTCCCCGGCGGTGACGTCATCGGACTGACTGCTTTACGGCCGGGATTACCCAGCAGTCACTGCAGTTATCGCGAGAAACTGCATGTGACCGCCGGGGAAAGATGATGGCGGCCATGAAGCAGTCCAGCCCGTGACCGCCGGAGATCTTCTGCCAGGTAAGTGCCGCTGACTCCTGACAGACCCGACCGACGGACACTGACAGTGACAGTGACAAATCCGATTCCGGTATCCGATAAGACGAAAATATCGGAACTAATTATCGAAAGGGCGATAGAGCTAATATCGGCCGATACCCGATACTTGCGGTATCGTATCGCTCAACACTACTGATAACCCATATGTGGGGGGGAACCACTGTGATCGCCTTACTGCGATCTTTGGGAGGCACAATGAACAAATCCACAAAAGGTGAAGAATTGGTTTTCTTTTTTATGCCGTTCCTCGTGCAGTATTAGTGATTAGGCGACTTTATTCCTTTATTACAGCGATACCAGATTTACACCCTTTTTTCATGTTTAGCTTCTGTCACACACTAAAAGATGCTTTTTTTTGGAATAATTTTTTGTAAGAAATTTTTGCATCGCCGTATTTTGAGAGCTATAATTTTTCCATATTTCAGCCGACAGAGTTATCTGTGGGCTTATTTTTGCGGGACGAGCTGACGTTTTTATTGGTACCATATTCGGGCACATAACGTTTTTTGATCGCTTCCTATTCCGATTTTTGTGGAAGCAGAATGAACAAAAACCAGCAATTCAGGAATTGTTTTTTTTTTTTTTTTCCTCTGTTCCGTGTGTGATAAAATTGATAAAGCAGCTTTATTCTTCGGGTCACTGCGATTACAGCGATACCTCATTTATATATATTTTTTTTATGTTTTGGCGTTTTTTACACAATAAAAAATTTTATAGAAAAAATAATTATTTTTGCATCAGTTTATTCCGCGAGCTATAACTTTTTTATTTTTTCACTGATGATGCTGTATAGAGGCTTGTTTTTTGCGGGACAAGATGACGTTTTCAGCGTTACCATGATTATTTATATCTGACTTTTTGATCGCGTGTTATTGCACTTTTTCCAAGCGGTATGATGATACCACTTGGAAAAAGTATAATTTACTACTTTTTTGTGTTTTTTTTTTACGGCTTTCACTGAAGGGGTTAACTAGGGTTACGCTTTTATAGATGGGATTTTTACGGACGTGGCGATACCAAAGGTGTATTTCTTTTGTTTTTTATTTTTTCTATTACATAAAAATGTGCATTTTTTAGGGGATTTTTTTTAAATTATTTTTTAATATTTTTTTTACAACTTTTTTAAAAAATGATTTTTTTTTAACTTGTCCCTTTATGGGACTTTCACTTTTTTTACTTTTTATTGCAGTTACAATGCATTGCAATGCTCCAGCATTGCAATGCATTGTACCTATGGGGAAAGCTGCTGTGAGCATGATCACAGCAGCTTTCCGTAGCTAGATGACCCGGAGGTTGTCATGACAACCCCCGGGTCATCAAGGCAGAGAACGGGCCCTGCAAATACATTGCAGGGCGCCGATCTGAGGCAGAGGGAGCTCCCGACCCTCTGCCTCCCCCCCTGAGCGCTGCGATTGCGCTTGATCGCAGCAGTCAGGGGGTTAACAGCCAGGGGAGGTGGGGCTCCGCTTCTGGCTGTCAGTGCAGGAAGCCTGGCCACTGCAGCGCTGAGCCCCTGCACTGATCGCGCTGGAGAAGCTGAAATTTCAGCTTCTCCTGCGCGATCGCTGCTGTGTTTGGTCAGTCAGAATGACTGACCAAGCACAGCGCTGTAGGTGCGGGGACCGACGGCAAAGGTCCCCGCACCGCTTGCCGTGCCTGTCAGCTGTCTGTGACAGCTGTCGACACTGATCTATCACTGCATGTTTACACGCAGTGGTAGATCAAAGGCATGACGTGCACAGTCCATCTTGGTGCCGGAACTGACACCCAGCCATGACAGACTGTGCACGTCATTGGACATTAAGGGGTTAAATTCTACAATAGCTTAAAAACTGGACAGTATATTCCTCCATACAGTATTATGGCCACCACATAGTGCGCCATACAGAATAATGAGCCCCATATATTGCTCCATAAATAATTGGTCCCATATAATGTACCATACAGTATATGATGAGCTCCACATAATCCTACAGTATATGATGGTCCCCATATAATGTGCCATATAGTATAGGACGGTCCCCAGAGAGTATAATGAGCCCCACATATTGCTCCATACAGTATAATGAGTCACATATAAAGCTCCATACAGTATATGATGGGCCCTATATGTTGCTCAACACAGAATGGGCTCCATAAAATGCTCCAGTGTATAATGGGCCCTATTTATGATGCTCAAGTGTATGATGGGCCCCATATATAATTCTCCAGTGAATAATGACCCCATATATTGCTCCAAACATTAAAAAAGTGAAATACCTCTCCTCGCTGGTCACTGCTCTACTTTGGACTCCTCAGCGACACCATCTTCCAGCTCTCTGCACTGTGACTGTTCAGGCAGAGGGCGCACAGACGTGACGTCATCGCGCTCTCTGAAATGAATGTCACTGTCAGGAAACGCGGAAAACGTCACAGCGGTGGAGCCGGGAGAGGTAAGTATTGCAAGTGCTGGGGCCCTAAGCAAGCAGGGGGGGCCACTCATGGGCGCCGGCACTGGCACAGGGTCCCTCATAGTATGCCGGTGTCTCTGACGGCGAGTGGGTCCCCCACCTGCTCAGGGCCCCGGCACTTGCCCGGGTGCGACTGGTGCTGAGATGTAGGCTGGACGTTCAGCAGCTGCAAATGGAGGAATTGGAGAAGTCAGAGGAAGAGGAGGACAAAGCGAGCCATTTTGCTGGCAACCTATGTGTCATCAGGGGAAGGTGGTACAAAATCCTTTGAAACCCAGGCATGGTTCATTTTAATGAAGATGAGATCACCAACATTTTGGGTCAACAGCCGGGTCCTTCTTTCTGTCAGGATTGATCAAGCAGCACTGAAGACTCTTTCTGATAGCACACTACCTGCAGGGCAAGCAAGCTCCTGTAAGGCATATTGTGCCAATTCAGGCCAGGTGTCCAGTTTACAGGCCAAGTAGTCAAAGGGGAATGACCTGTGAGGGAGAACGTCGATAGGGGAGGAGAGGTAATTTTGAACCACAGTTGACAACTGCTGTCTCCTATCTGTTGCAATCGATTCAGTATTACCAGTCGTGTGAGCGTTACTTGAGAAATCAGTCCACAACATGGTCATGAAACCCCTGTCTCCAACGCCACTTCGGCTGTGTGCACCACAAACACCTCTTCCATTTGGCCCAGTACGGCTCATGGTAGAGCCTGAACCGCTGCTGTGTGCTGGGAATGCCACTAACAAACGGTTTACCAGAGTTGCTTGTTTGTTCGCCAATATTAGCTCAAGGTTCTCCTGTGGCATGATGTTCTATAATATGCCTTCATAGCGTGGATCGAGGATGCTGGCCAACCAGTAGTCGTCATTAGGGTTGAGCATTCCGATACTGCAAATATCGGGTATCGGTCGATATTGGCTGTATCGGAATTCCGATTCCGAGTACCGATATTTTCGTCATATCGGATACCGGAATCGGGATTGTCACTGTCACTGTCAGTGTCCGTCGGTCGGGTCTGTCAGGAGTCAGCGGCACTTACCCGGCAGAAGATCTCCGGCGGTCACATCCCGGACTGCTTGATGGCCGCCATCCTCTTCTCCCCGGCGGTCACATGCAGTTTCTCGCGATAACTGCAGTGACTGCTGGGTAATCGCGGCCGTAAAGCAGTCCGATGACGTCACCGCCGGGGAAGCTGGTAAGCAGCTGTGCTGCGCCGGGATGTCAGGCTCTGCCTGTCATTCCGATGTAGCAGAGCTGGATCGTCGTGGGACTGTCGTTATGTACTGCGTCGGACAGGTGGTATACTGTTGTTTTTTTTTTTTTCTTTTTTTACAGGAGATCGATGGCGTCGCAGGAATGAGAGAGTAATAAAAAAATGAAAACTGTGTTGTCTCTTTTATTTCATTAAAAGACTTTTTTCTTGCTTTGTCTTTTTTTTACACATTTAAAAACTTTGGGATTAATAATGGATCGGTGTCTTATTGACACCTCTCCATTATTAACCGGGCTTATTGTCACCGTGCAATCAACGGTGACATTAACCCCTTATTACCCCGCTTGCCACCGCTACAGGGCAAGTGGGAAGAGCCGGGTAAAGTGCCACAATTGGCACATCTTTTGATGCGCCAAATGTGGGGCTGCTGTAGCCTGGTATTATCAGGCTGTTGAGGGCCAAAATCCATGGGCCTTGACAGTCTTTTAATACCAGGCCGCAGCAGTCTGCATTTTACTTGGCTGGTTAACAAAAATAGGGGGACCCCTACGCCGTTTTTTTTTCGAGGGGATCCCCTATTTTTGTTAACCAGCCAAGCTAAGCAGACTGCTGTGGCCTGGTATTATCAGGCTTGCAAGGTCCATGGATATTGGATCCTTACCAGCCTGAAAAACCAGGCCTCAGCGGTCTGCTTCATCTGGCTGGTTAACAAAAATAGGGGGGACCCCACGCCAATTTTTTTCGAGGGGATCCCCTATTTTTGTTAATCAGCCAAGATATGCAGACTGCTGTGGCCTGGTATTATCAGGCTGGCAAGGTCCATGGATCTTGGCTCCTTAACAGCCTGAAAATACAAGCCTCAGCGGTCTGCTTCATCTGGCTGGTTAACAAAAATAGGGGGGACCCCACGCCATTTTTTTTTCGAGGGGAACCCCTATTTTTGTTAATCAGTTCCCTCTGACATCACTGATGGTGTCCCTGGCTGACCTGAAGTGAAAGTGGAAAGCAATCAATTAAGCTTTCCACTTCCTCTCCTGTCAGCCAGGAGAGGAGCTCATTCATTTGGGGGTTTACTGTGAGGATGCAGCATTAGCTGCGGTCCCTGCAGTAAACATTAACCCTTTCTGAAGGATTACACCGTGGGACCTGACTGTGCATCGGATTGGTAAGAATAATTTTGCTTTATTATTTTATTTTTATTACAGGAAATGGTTTTAGCAGGTAAATAAAATATGGTCAAAAACTGTGTGATTATTTCATTAAACTTCTTTTTTATTAAAGTGTGTGTGTTTGATTTTTCTTTCATACAATAGGATTAATAATTGATAGTTGTCTAATTGACAGCTCTCAATTATTAACCTGGCTTAAAGTGACCTTTCAATTGCAAGGTCATTTTAACCCCTTATTAACCCATTCGCCACCGCTACAGGGCAATGGGAATAGACGGGCAAAGTGCCAGAAAGGGCAAATCTAATTAGAGATTTGCCCTTTCTGGGGTGTCTGGGGCAGATGTTAAGTAGCCGGAGGGGCCAAAAAAATGGTCCCTCTCTGGGCTATTATTATCTGCCCCCACTCACTGGCTTTGTCTGTCAGGTTGCGAAAATAGGGCGGGAGCCCACGCATTTTTTTTCAGCAATTTTACACCTCATATATATATATACATGTCATTGAATTTGTGACACATATATATATATATATTTATATTTATAGTTCATACACTTCTACATAGTATAATAGCCGCTAATTCAATTGCCGGCTTTTGTGAAAATGCAGAACCCGACATGAAATGACACTTGGTGTACATAGGGTTAACCATGTCTTTTCATGTAGTTTGATATCTGATTTGCACAATTACATGAGTGTACTGCCACACTACTCGATCCCGCTAACGATCTCGTTAGCGTCGCATACTAATGAGATCGCTAGCGGGATCGTTTAAATATCGCTAGTGTCGGCCACATTTAGCGATGTCGTTAAGGACGCTATCGCGGTTAGCGATCTCCTTAACGACTTTAGCGGTACAAAAGTACCGCTAAATCGCTAAAAAATGTGCCACACTCAGCGATATATACTTACCCAGCGGGAGCGCCGACGATAAAATAGGGTCCAGAACGATTCCAGCGACGAGCGAGATCACAGCAGGAAGCTCGTCGCTGGCAGATGCCGCACACAACAACATCGCTAACGGGATCGCTAAATAGTGACGTTTTTTAGCGATCCCGTTAGCGATGTTGTTTAGTGTGGCATACCCTTAAGTGTGCAAAATTTCACACCTGTAGGGGTTAATTAAAGGTGTAAATTCGTAGCAAAATAGTCCGTTTTTTTTACAACGAATTTACACCTTTAATTAACCCCTACAGGTGTGAAATTTTGCACACATAGACTGATGTAATTGTTTGTGCAAATCAGATAGCAAAGGACATGAAAAGACATGGTTAACCCTATGAACACCAAGTGTCATTTCATGTCGGGTGCTTCTGTCTTTTCACAGATGCCGGCTTTACCCGGCAATTGAATCAGAGGATATTTTACTATGTAGAAGTGTATAAACTATACATATATGTATATATACATGTCACAATGACATGTATATATATATATATATATATATATATATATTTATATATGTATTCTATGTGTGTATATTTAGTGTTTACAAGGAAAGAAAGAGGTTTTTTTAGTTGCGATATTTTGTTCCCATAGACTTACATGGGACTTCCGGTATCGGTATCGGGTATCGCCGATATTTTAGTGATATCGGCGATACCATTCCGATTCCGATACTTTTGGATATCGGAAAGTATCGCTCAACTCTAGTCGTCATACTTCATAATTTTGGCAATGCGTGGGTCCCTTTTTAGGATCCGCAAGACATAATTACACATGTGGGCCAATGATCCAGGAGTCAATGATGCACTGCCAGTGGTGGGTGGAGGAGCACTCTCTGCCAAATCCACATTCCTCCAGTCACGCAAATACCCTGTACCTGACCTTGGCAAGCCAACATTTTCTCTTGCCCCCTGAGAAGCATCCTTCTCCCCAAAATAATCATCGCCCTCATCCTCCTCCTCTTCTTCCTCCACCTCATCCAGGACAGTTTCCTGAGCAGACAATGGCTGACTGTCATCAAGTCTTCTCTCCTCCTCCTCCTCTTCCTCCTTTGCTGCAGACGCCTGATCCTTAATGTGCGTCAAAGTTTGCATGAGCAGACGTATTAGTGGCATGCTCATGCTAATGATGGCGTCGTCTGCGCTTACCAGCCATGTGCATTCCTCAAAACACTGAAGGACTTTACAAAGGTCTTTCAGCTTTGACCAGTGCACACCCGACAACTCGATGTCTGCCCTCAAACTACCTGCCCGTGTATCCTCCCACAAATGCATTACAACCTGCCTCTGTTCACACAGCCTCTCAACCATGTGCATGGTGGAGTTCCACATTGTTGCAATGTCTATGATTAGGCGGTGATTGGGGAGGTGGAGAGATCGCTGCAGCCTCTGCATACGACTGGAGTCTATGGGCGAGCGACGGATGTGCGAGCACAGTCTTCGCACCTTATGGAGCAGGGCTGGTAACTCCGGATAATTATTTATGAAGCACTGTACCACCAGGTTCAAGGTTTGAGCCAGGCAAGGTATGTGTCTGACTTTTGCCAGGGCTATGGCTGCCACAAAATTATGGCCGTTATCACTGACTACCTTGCCTGGCTCAAGATGTAGACTGCCCAGCCATGACTCAGTTTCTCGCTGCAAGTAGTCGGACAGTACCTCCACGGTGTGTCTGTTGTCGCCCAAAGACATCATCTTTAAAACAGCCTGCTGACACTTACCACTAGCTGTTCGATAGTGGGACACCTCGTGTGCAACACTGGCAGCTGCGGATGGAGTGCTCGTGCGACTGTGCTCTGTCGATGAGCTTTCTCTACTGGAAGAGGAGGGTCGAACGCCTACAGCCAACTGTTGCCTATACCGTGGGCTTGGCAGCACTGTCCCACTGACACTGTCCCTTGTGGACCCTGCATCCACCACATTAACCCAGTGCACAGTGATGGACACGTAACGGCCCTGGCCATGCCTACTGGCCCATGCATCTGTTGTGAGGTGCACCTTTCCACTCACTGATTGTTTAAGTGCATGGACAATGCAGTCTTTCACATGCAGGTGGAGGGCAGGGATGGCTTTTCTAGAAAAGAAGTGCCGACTGGGTAGGTCATAGCGTGGGACAGCATAGGCCATGAGCTCTTGGAATGCTGCACTTTCAACCAAACGGAAGGGCATCATCTCTAATGAGATCAGTTTGGCAATGTAGGCGTTCAAAGCCAGTGTACGCTGATGAGAGGATGAGTACTTTCTTGTCCTACTCAGAGTGTCTGCTAGGGTGAGCTGGACTTGAGAGCTGCATATGGGGGAACTAGCGGTGGACATGGCGGACTGAGAGGGGGTTGGTGATGGTGATGGTGGTGGTGGTGGTGATGGCCTAGATTAAGTCTTTTGTTGGAAAAACATTGTGATTCCCTGACTGCTTTGGCCTTGCGACGACACCTCAACATTTCTTGCTGGTGGTGTGCTAACTGGTGGGCTTACAGTGGGGGAAGCGATGTAGCGTTGCTGGTAACCTTCAGTCGGAGCAGGTGCACATGTGCTATCTGAGGTTTTGTAGTCCGTCCACACTTGCAAGTGCATGGTGTTTAGATGTCTAAGCATGCAACTGGTATTCAAATTTCGGAGATTTTTCCCTCGGCTAAAGGTCCTTCTGCACTACTTACAGATAACCTTTGCCTTATCAATAGGATTTTGGTCAAAAAAGTTTCACACTGCACTCTTCCTACTATGGGATAAATTTTCAGGGCTTGCACGCTGTGCTAATTTGACTATCTGGCCAAGCTGTCCTGCAACACTTTTTGTTTTTATAACACGTTTTTGGACTGCTACAGGGCTGCCAGATAACTGCAGCTGCGATGCCTGCTGCGGATTTTCCTCTTCTTCTGAGCTATTGCCAGTGGCACCCTCTACCCACAATGGATGCCAATCTGGGTCAACAACTGGGTCATCCATCACCTCCTCTTCAATTTCATCTGCACCTTCCTCTGTGTCACCGTGTAAGGTGGTAGAGTATGCGGAAAGGGGCACCTGAGTTTCATCAGGGTCAGACTCTGGCTCAGTAGACTGCAAGGGCAATGCAGTGCTCTGTGTGAATGTACCAGCAGAATCATATAGCAGTGGATGTGCATCAGTGCACTCAATGTCATATTCATCTTGGACTGGGGAATTCAGGATTTCACTTGATATCCCAGGCATGGTATGTGAAAAGAGCTCTTGGGAGTAATCTGAAGTGTGGCCTGCTGCATCCTTCACTTTTGTTGTGGGTGAAGGACACAAGGAAAGGTGTCGTTCCTGACCAGGAGCCTGCACTGATGACTCAGTGCTTGCATTTTTTGAAAGTTCAGAAGAGGAGGCGATAGAGCTAGAGGCTGTTTTGGCAATGTAAGCCAAAACCTGTTCCTGATGCTCTGGCTTTAAAAGCGGTTTACATACTCCCAGAAAAGGGAGCCTTCCAGGCCTTCTGGAGCCAAACGATGATCCAGGCTCAACACCTCCTGCCTTAGGTGCTATTGTGCTTTTGGCACTACCAGTAGATACACCACCACCACCATCAGTACCAGCTGGCCCCCCAGCCCACGTCCGCGGCCTCTTCCACCATACTTCCTCATGTTTGGGAAAATGTACCAAAAATACCATCAAATATATGGTACTGTATCAGAAGCGTACAGCTGTATTCAGTGTAGGGGAAAATTTAAATCTCCGTATATACTTCCGGAGTCACACACAAACGCTCTCTCAGTATGGATTTGACCGTAATGCAAAAGGCAGAAAAAAGGTACTGTATCAGAAGATACCAGGTGTATATAGTGTAGGGGAAAATTTAAATCTCCGTATATATTTCCGGAGTCACATACAGATAGTCAGCATGTATTTGTCCGTGATACCAGCCGGCACACGGTAGTGTGTGAGGAGCGTACAGCTCTATACGGTGTGGGAAAAAATGAACGCTCGGTAACTGTGCAGAAAAAAAGAATAAAAGTATTAGTGCTGTGTAAAAAGCAGTCTGCACAAGAGTGTACACACAGCAATACAGCTAGCATGCAGCCTAATAACCTGCGCTGCTGCGCACAAGAAAATCCTCCCCTGTCACTGGCAGGCAGCCTAATAACCAGCGCTGCTGCACACAAGAAAATCCTCCCCAGTCACTGGCAGGCAGCCTAATACCCAGCGTTACTGCACACAAGAAAATCCTCCCCTGTCACTGCATACTAACTGTACAGCACAATTGCTATCAGCGCAAGCACATAAGAACTTCTCTTTCCAGCCCTAACTCTCTCCTACTGATAAACAGCGTCAGCAACCTCTCCCTACTGTTAAGATCGGCAGAAGTGAAATGGCGGTTGGCGGTCAGGGCTTTTATAGACAGTATGACGCCCCCCAAAGCAAGCCAATCAGTGCAATGCCTTCTCTAAGATGGTGGTGGACGCTGCCCATGTCATCTCGTTGCCCACAGTGTACATCCTTGCTCATTGGCTGATAAAAGGCGCCTGCAAGCATTATGGGAAAATCGACTTTGGGGCTTGTTTTGCCGAACGCATGGCTGACTTCACGCTATGGTCGGGTTTCGCTCGGCGAAACCCGACTGCCGAAAGTCGGCGACTTATGAATCTGACCGACCTGTTTCGCTCAACTCTAATAACTAATCTTCCAGAGTAATAGACATTCTTTTGATTTAAAAACAAAAAGAGTAGAAGAGACATGCCAAAAACAGGGATCACATCAGGATTAAAAACATTTATTTATTCATAAACAAGTGATAAAAGACCGACAACATAGAGTACATAAACAATTTAAAAAGCCCCAAAAGTAGGGATTAACAAGTCATAATTAGAGTTGAGCGATACTTTCCGCTATCCAAAAGTATCGGAATCGGAATTGTATCGCCGATACCCAAAAAATATCGGCGATACCCGATACCGATACCGGAAATCCAATGTAAGTCTATGGGAACAAAATATCGGAATTAAAAAAACCCCATTCTTGCTTTGTTGGTTAATTGTACATGAAGGAAAACAAGAAAGAGTAATGTAGAATGTATTGGGGAAGGTTGAGGAGACATTAAAGGCATAGATGTTTAACCCAATCAAATGGAATAGCATAAATATTTTTTTTTTTAAAGATGTTCGGATTGACGAAGAAATTGACAATGTTGTTAACGTTTTTTCTATTTTGGCAAATATGTATATTTCACAACTTCCATGCTCTTCACCTTTTTAACTTTTGACACACTTTCTCCTTCATAATCTTCAGCAGCATCATCTTTTTCATCAAATTATTCTTCATCTTCTTTATCTTCTTCTTAAACTTCTTGCTATTAATCTTTTTGTTAACATTACTCATATTCTTCTTATTAAACTATTATTCTTATTCATATTGTACTTCATCTTCTTCATCATATTCTTATTTGTGACAGAGAATCCTGTACTTGTAATCTGTCAAAGTATGAATTTTTCATCCTTCCGTTCTTGCTGTCACAAAAGATTTAAATTACAACAGTATTTGTCCGTGTTCAGTTTAGCCTGCAGCAGCAGGCATTTTCCAGGGGCACCACGAGGAGAAACGGACTCACCCCCATACACTGCTTAGTCTTCTTCTGCTTAGAATTTAGAGCATATATTTTGCTCTTCATTTTGGTCTTATACTTCATGTTCTTCTGCTTTTTGATCTTCTGCTTATTGTTCTTAAGTCTCTTGTTCTGTTTCTTGTAGTTTGTCTTAACCTTCTTAGTCCTGTTTGGTAATCTTTTATTTCTTCTTTGTGATGGTGTTTAGGCTGGTTGGCTTGATGCTCGTCGTCCTTGTGGTCGTCATCTTCTTCGGGGTGGTCATCAGGGTCGTCGTCTTCATTGTTGGAGATCCAGAGTGATTACCCAAAAAAGCATTGAAAAAATCTTCAATTTGTAAATGTAGCAGAAGGTACAAGAGTCAATGCAAGTAACGAGGACCAGCTGACTGTGCTGTAACCCGGAGGGGCAGCAGAAGGAAAAGAGCCAATGGCACAACCGAGGACCAGCTGACGTTACTGGGACACGGTTACTAAGCAGGAGGTACCTGTGCTCCAAAGCACTACCAAGGACCAGCAGACGTTGCTGGAACTCGGATACCGAGATGGAGGCACCTAGGCCAAAGGCACTGCGTAGAGCCAGCTGACGGTACTGGAACCCGGACGGGTAGCAGAAGGTACAAGAGCCAATGCAAGTAACGAGGACCAGCTGACTGTGCTGGAACCCGGAGGGGCAGCAGAAGGAAAAGAGCCAATGGCACAACCGAGGACCAGCTGACGTTACTGGGACACGGTTACTAAGCAGGAGGTACCTGTGCTCCAAAGCACTACCAAGGACCAGCAGACGTTGCTGGAACTCGGATACCGAGATGGAGGCACCTAGGCCAAAGGCACTGCAGAGAACCAGCTGACGGTACTTGAACCCGGATGGGTAGCAGAAGGTACCCATGGAAATTTAAGTTGACAGGCCGCGAGCCGGCCGCAGTTACCGAATCCCACAGTACTACAGTGGGTGATTGTCCTATTGTCACAACGGAAACAGCCTTTATTTGCATATCCCGCAGCACACATAGGAAGCACCTAAACTCCAAGCACCATAGAGTCGGCTAACCCGACCGCAACAAGACAGGACAACTTATTGGAGGCTAAGTGACGTTTACACTGACAGGAAACAGATGGCGTGCTGTAACCAGTCTTGACAGGAGTGAGTACCCGTGCCAATTACACTTCCGAGCAACAACTGGCGGTGTTGAAGCCCAGGGATGAGAAGACAACAGGGTGGAGGCAGCATGACTTTTTGCCGTTCACACAGCAGGGGAACAGCTGACATTACTGAACCCCAGTAACACAGGAGCAAGTGTTGACTGTGCTAACAGCACTTCCGAGCAACAACTGGCGGTGTTGTAGCCCAGGAATGAGAAGAGAACATGGTGGAGGCAGCAGGACTTTTTGCCGTTCACACAGCAGGGGAACAGCTGACATTACTGAACCCCAGTAACACAGGAGCAAGTGTAGACTGTGCTAACAGCACTTCCGAGCAACAACTGGCGGTGTTGTAGCCCAGGGATGAGAAGAGAACATGGTGGAGGCAGCAGGACTTTTTGCCGTTCACACAGCAGGGGAACAGCTGACATTACTGAACCCCAGTAACACAGGAGCAAGTGTAGACTGTGCTAACAGCACTTCCGAGCAACAACTGGCGGTGTTGTAGCCCAGGGATGAGAAGAGAACATGGTGGAGGCAGCAGGACTTTTTGCCGTTCACACAGCAGGGGAACAGCTGACATTACTGAACCCCAGTAACACAGGAGCAAGTGTAGACTGTGCTAACAGCACTTCCGAGCAACAACTGGCGGTGTTGTAGCCCAGGGATGAGAAGAGAACATGGTGGAGGCAGCAGGACTTTTTGCCGTTCACACAGCAGGGGAACAGCTGACATTACTGAACCCCAGTAACACAGGAGCAAGTGTAGACTGTGCTAACAGCACTTCCGAGCAACAACTGGCGGTGTTGTAGCCCAGGGATGAGAAGAGAAAATGGTGGAGGCAGCAGGACTTTTTGCCGTTAACACAGCAGGGGAACAGCTGACATGACTGAACCCCAGTAACACAGGAGCAAGTGTAGACTGTGCTAACAGCACTTCCGAGCAACAACTGGCGGTGTTGTAACCCAGGGATGAGAAGAGAACATGGTGGAGGCAGCAGGACTTTTTTCCGTACACACAGCAGGGGAACAGCTGACATTACTGAACCCCAGTAACACAGGAGCAAGTGTAGACTGTGCTAACAGCACTTCCGAGCAACAACTGGCGGTGTTGTAGCCCAGGGATGAGAAGAGAACATGGTGGAGGCAGCAGGACTTTTTGCCGTTCACTCAGCAGGGGAACAGCTGACATTACTGAACCCCAGTAACACAGGAGCAAGTGTTGACTGTGCTAACAGCACTTCCGAGCAACAACTGGCGGTGTTGTAGCCCAGGATGAAAGAGAACATGGTGGAGGCAGCAGGACTTTTTGCCGTTCACACAGCAGGGGAACAGCTGACATTACTGAACCCCAGTAACACAGGAGCAAGTGTTGACTGTGCTAACAGCACTTCCGAGCAACAACTGGCGGTGTTGTAGCCCAGGGATGAGAAGAGAACATGGTGGAGGCAGCAGGACTTTTTGCCGTTCACACAGCAGGGAACAGCTGACATTACTGAACCCCAGTAACACAGGAGCAAGTGTAGACTGTGCTAACAGCACTTCCGAGCAACAACTGGCGGTGTTGTAGCCCAGGATGAGAAGAGAACATGGTGGAGGCAGCAGGACTTTTTGCCGTTCACACAGCAGGGAACAGCTGACATTACTGAACCCCAGTAACACAGGAGCAAGTGTTAGACTGTGCTAACAGCACTTCCGAGCAACAACTGGCGGTGTTGTAGCCCAGGGATGAGAAGAGAACATGGTGGAGGCAGCAGGACTTTTTGCCGTACACACAGCAGGGGAACACTGACATTACTGAACCCCAGTAACACAGGAGCAAGTGTTGACTGTGCTAACAGCACTTCCGAGCAACAACTGGCGGTGTTGTAGCCCAGGGATGAGAAGAGAACATGGTGGAGGCAGCAGGACTTTTTGCCGTTCACACAGCAGGGGAACAGCTGACATTACTGAACCCCAGTAACACAGGAGCAAGTGTAGACTGTGCTAACAGCACTTCCGAGCAACAACTGGCGGTGTTGTAGCCCAGGATGAGAAGAGAACATGGTGGAGGCAGCAGGACTTTTTGCCGTTCACACAGCAGGGGAACAGCTGACATTACTGAACCCCAGTAACACAGGAGCAAGTGTTGACTGTGCTAACAGCACTTCCGAGCAACAACTGGCGGTGTTGTAGCCCAGGGATGAGAAGAGAACATGGTGGAGGCAGCAGGACTTTTTGCCGTTACACACAGCAGGGGAACAGCTGACATTACTGAACCCCAGTAACACAGGAGCAAGTGTTGACTGTGCTAACAGCACTTCCGAGCAACAACTGGCGGTGTTGTAGCCCAGGGATGAGAAGAGAACATGGTGAGGCAGCAGGACTTTTTGCCGTTCACACAGCAGGGAACAGCTGACATTACTGAACCCCAGTAACACAGGAGCAAGTGTGACTGTGCTAACAGCACTTCCGAGCAACAACTGGCGGTGTTGTAGCCCAGGGATGAGAAGAGAACATGGTGGAGGCAGCAGGACTTTTTGCCGTTCACACAGCAGGGGAACAGCTGACATTACTGAACCCCAGTAACACAGGAGCAAGTGTTGACTGTGCTAACAGCACTTCCGAGCAACAACTGGCGGTGTTGTAGCCCAGGATGAGAAGAGAACATGGTGGAGGCAGCAGGACTTTTTGCCGTTCACACAGCAGGGAACAGCTGACATTACTGAACCCCAGTAACACAGGAGCAAGTGTGACTGTGCTAACAGCACTTCCGAGCAACAACTGGCGGTGTTGTAGCCCAGGGATGGAAGAGAACATGGTGGAGGCAGCAGGACTTTTTGCCGTACACACAGCAGGGGAACAGCTGACATTACTGAACCCCAGTAACACAGGAGCAAGTGTATACTGTGCTAACAGCACTTCCGAGCAACAACTGGCGGTGTTGTAGCCCAGGATGAGAAGAGAACATGGTGGAGGCAGCAGGACTTTTTGCCGTTCACACAGCAGGGGAACAGCTGACATTACTGAACCCCAGTAACACAGGAGCAAGTGTAGACTGTGCTAACAGCACTTCCGAGCAACAACTGGCGTGTTGTAGCCCAGGATGAGAAGAGAACATGGTGGAGGCAGCAGGACTTTTTGCCGTACACACAGCAGGGGAACAGCTGACATTACTGAACCCCAGTAACACAGGAGCAAGTGTTGACTGTGCTAACAGCACTTCCGAGCAACAACTGGCGGTGTTGTAGCCCAGGGATGAGAAGAGAACATGGTGGAGGCAGCAGGACTTTTTGCCGTTCACACAGCAGGGGAACAGCTGACATTACTGAACCCCAGTAACACAGGAGCAAGTGTAGACTGTGCTAACAGCACTTCCGAGCAACAACTGGCGGTGTTGTAGCCCAGGGATGAGAAGAGAACATGGTGGAGGCAGCAGGACTTTTTGCCGTTCACACAGCAGGGGAACAGCTGACATTACTGAACCCCAGTAACACAGGAGCAAGTGTAGACTGTGCTAACAGCACTTCCGAGCAACAACTGGCGGTGTTGTAGCCCAGGGATGAGAAGAGAACATGGTGGAGGCAGCAGGACTTTTTGCCGTACACACAGCAGGGGAACAGCTGACATTACTGAACCCCAGTAACACAGGAGCAAGTGTTGACTGTGCTAACAGCACTTCCGAGCAACAACTGGCGGTGTTGTAGCCCAGGAATGAGAAGAGAACATGGTGGAGGCAGCAGGACTTTTTGCCGTTCACACAGCAGGGGAACAGCTGACATTACTGAACCCCAGTAACACAGGAGCAAGTGTAGACTGTGCTAACAGCACTTCCGAGCAACAACTGGCGGTGTTGTAGCCCAGGGATGAGAAGAGAACATGGTGGAGGCAGCAGGACTTTTTGCCGTTCACACAGCAGGGGAACAGCTGACATTACTGAACCCCAGTAACACAGGAGCAAGTGTAGACTGTGCTAACAGCACTTCCGAGCAACAACTGGCGTTGTTGGAGCCCAGGGTCAAGGAGGATGTTTAAATACTATATGAAGTATTTTCCTTGTTACGTGTCAATTAAAAATGTCTATACTCCAAACAAGAGAAATATAACCTTTAGTACCATAAGATGATGATTTAACTTAAAAAAATATATGTAAATTAATAATTTACAAACATAAACGCACACATTAACATGTTGAAAAGCAATGCAAACCACAATTAAAATAGGTTAAATAATCTGCTATACGGTTTAAAATAAAAGCATACAAGTACATATCAGAATCCATTAATGATGGCTAAGTAACAGTATGTACACCATTTTTATTGTGTAGACAATGAATGGCTGACTTAAAAACATAATCAGCATTACAAGTTATCTTTGACATTCATAAAACTTTACATTTGGTGAATAATATCACTAAAATTTTTTAAAAAATATCTAAAATTTCCATCATGTAATACTGATAATATGTGCCAATCATTCATATTAACAAACAAAAAATTTAACAAGTGCATAGTGCAGAGTGAAAACAGATATTTATGCCTGACTGTGGACTTGCAAGCATGACAACGGATAGATAAGGTATATATAGATGAGACTGCATAGCCACAGATGGTGAATGGCGATGTAATACTGTACCTCAATAAAGTGTGCGTTACTACTACATACTTTTTTTTATATAGCTTTATAAAAGGTTACGTGCATGTATGGTTGCGCCTTTGTTTGGACGCACAGACTGGCTTCCTGCTGTGACGCGTTGGATATTGGAGCGTCTGTACGTCTTATGACGCAGACTAACATTCACGGTGCGCATCGTTCATCATCGCAAGCGTACCGACAACACAAAGGCGTTGTCATGACTGCTTTACTCAGTAAACATGCACCTATGATGAAACATACACGCATGTGCCCTATTACATAACAAGCTACAAGAAAAACGAGTGTGAGGTGTGACACAGCTGTTTTGTTAAGGTACAGTATTATATCGACATTGTACAGGTGTCGCTATTCAGTCTGATAAATAGATATCATTCACCTATTCTATCAGTTGTCGTTCTTTCAGCACCACTTACAGGTATATATTTTGCTATTGTGACTATGCACTATTGACTTTACCAAGGTAATGCATGATTTTTGTTAGCGATTATCATGTTTACATGAAGGACCTTTATGATATGGGCTGTTAACTTTCTAATTAAATATGTATTTTTTAAAATGACACAAATATAAGTAATGTTGAAGAGGACTATTCCTACATGCATTGTTTGCACAATATTACAGGTGTACATCACGTCCCTTAATCAACATTGGATTATTATATTTACTTGTATGCTTTTATTTAAAAGGCAAGAACACTGAAGTATAATCTTCGCACTGCAGCAGTTGTCAAAGTTCAACCCACATTATGCACTTACAACATTGCAGCATTTGAGTCATGATGTGAGTTGGATTTGTCTAAGCTATGGAGTGACAAGGTTGACCATCAGTATCCTATAGCATAAGTAGGCTTTTGTGTTTGCATTTGTTTTCGACATGTGCATATCTGTAATAATATGTCACAATTATTTTGTTACAGATTTGTGACAAAGACTAATCATTTTATGGTTTTAAAGTTGACGTTTCAAATGTTTACAGCTTAGAAATCAGGGTGTAGCCTCATATCTATGTGTAGCACTAGACACTTTGACATGTCATGTTTTTTTAACCATGATTAGGTAGCTAGCAGTAATTTTTGCCTGACACACAGCAGGGGAACAGCAGGGGTTACTGAACCCCACAAACACATCAGCGATTGTTTTCATCTGTGCATCTAACACTTCTGAGCAGCAACTGGCGGTGTTGAAACCCAGGGTCAAGGAGGGTGTAGGCAGAGGCCTAGTATGAGATGTTTGAAGTTGAAGTTGTAGTTAGCAGCAGTAATTTTTGCCAGACACACAGCAGGGAACAGCAGGCGTTACTGAACCCCACAAACACATCAGCGATTGTTTTCATCTGTGCATCTAACACTTCTGAGCAGCAACTGGCGGTATTGAAGCCCAGGGTCAAGGAGGGTGTAGGCAGAGGCCTAGTATGAGATGTTTGAAGTTGAAGTTGTAGTTAGCAGCAGTAATTTTTGCCAGACACACAGCAGGGGAACAGCAGGCGTTACTGAACCCCACAAACACATCAGCGATTGTTTTCATCTGTGCATCTAACACTTCTGAGCAGCAACTGGCGGTGTTGAAGCCCAGGGTCAAGGAGGGTGTAGGCAGAGGCCTAGTATGAGATGTTTGAAGTTGAAGTTGTAGTTAGCAGCAGTAATTTTTGCCAGACACACAGCAGGGGAACAGCAGGCGTTACTGAACCCCACAAACACATCAGCGATTGTTTTCATCTGTGCATCTAACACTTCTGAGCAGCAACTGGCGGTGTTGAAGCCCAGGGTCAAGGAGGGTGTAGGCATAAAATATTGAGTTATTGCCTTGTTACGTGGCCATTGCAAATGTATGTACTTCAAACAAGAATAAATGAAGTTTTACTAGGACAATAAAATGATGAATTTCAATTCCAAGAATAGAAAAATATTTATACTTGAGAGTCCGCTGTGGTTGATACCGTTTAATGGCTAACTGAAAATATGGCAACAAATTCCCAGCTTTCCAGACTACTCAGGTCTCTTCATCAGGCTAAGACTAAAACAAAAAATGAAGAATCACATATTTCTACACACAACAGGACACAGGAATAGGTAAGACAAGTGAGGGAGGGACAAGTGAGGGGAGACCGGCCAAAAAATGAGAACAAGGATGAATTATCAGCGCCACACAATAAGAGAAAAAATAATGGATTTACCTGTGGCAAAACACTTTTGTATGCCCGGTCATAGCATGATAGATATGGAATTACTGGTATTAAAATATAACTTCAAATATGAGAAAGATACAAAGGTTTCAGAATATAAGCTCATCATGACCTTTGACACTGTTAGTGATGGAATGAATAGATCACACGGATTTATGTCATTCTATATCAATTAAGGAATCTGCGTCTCTGCCCTTCCAGGGCCATGAAAACACAAAACCAGACCCCAATCAGAGGGCAATAAAACTTTCTATCCTTATCTAGGAACTGTTCCAATATTTATGTTCATCCCTCTGTGATAATGACAGTTCTGCTACACGTCACTTACTTGTCTTACCTATTGCACTGTTCCTGTGTCCTGTTGTGTATAGAAATATGTGATGCTTCATTTTTGTTTTAGTCTTTGCCTGATGAAGAGACGTGAGTAGCCTCGAAAGCTTGCAATTTGTTACCATCTTTTCAGTTATCCATTCAAAGGTATCAACCACTGCGGACTCTCAAGTCTAAATATTTATCTATCTACTGGCTAACACGGTACAAAGATACACATGTTTCCTAACTTCAAGAATAAAAATAAAGACACTGCAAATATAAACGCATATATGCACATGCCAACAAGAAATGGAACAACACACCACCCAAAAAATTGGTTACAAAATATAG
The DNA here is from genome assembly GCA_033576555.1 of Oophaga sylvatica. Classification (NCBI taxonomy): domain Eukaryota; kingdom Metazoa; phylum Chordata; class Amphibia; order Anura; family Dendrobatidae; genus Oophaga; species Oophaga sylvatica. Next base: position 299,641,731 of record JARQOD010000004.1, on the reverse strand, counting down.
TGTTGTAAATTTAAGAATAAAAGTCCATTTTTGTATTTATGAATAATGCTTAAGGAACGCTATGTTAAACCATAACATAGTGAAGACAATGGATTTTGTAATAGTCACTCATCATCATCATCAATTCAATTTAGATGTGACAGTCACAGACATTTCAATTAGTTAAGTTAATAAAATAGTTACTTTGTACACCATGTATGACATGTCCAGCATGGACTCATCAATGTGATGACACAATAATGTACGATAAAAAATAACCATTTAAAAAAACATAATGCATTGTCACAATTTAAGTGTGTGCCTGCAAGTGTAGGTGAAACAAAGGCTACGGATAGCAAAGGTATATTCTATGTCTGTATCAGACAGTGGACAGCCTCTGATGGGTAATGGCGATGTTATACTGTACGTCAATAAAGTCTGCGGCTGCAATCATGCATTTTTTGCTTGTACAGTGTTGAAGAGGGTAAAAGCATGTCTGGTTGCGCAAGGCTTTATCCGTCAACACTACCTTCCTACTGTCACGCGTAGGGTAGGGTAGCGTGTGTCAATTAGATGACTATATAAAATGTGACGTTACGCAGCGTTATTGCGCCCTAGGGACGCCAAAAATACGACAGCAGTAATCATTTACTGTCTAATACTCCACCTATGACCAACAAAAAAAGACCGTTCCCTCTTTAACAATCTACAAGACTAACAAGCATAATGGTTGACGCTGACTTTATTGAGGTACAGTATTACATCGACATTGTCCATGAGTAACTATGCACTGTGATACCTATATACCATTATTAATTTATATCTGTTGTGGTTGTTTCAACAGCACTTGCAGGTATAACTACCTATTGTCAGTATGCATGATGCACTTTCTAGATGTAATAATTTATTATTGCACATTATTACCAGGTTTAGATGCTGGCCATTTCATATATGGTGTGTGAAGTTACAGTTGGCATCAGTATGTGTATTTTATAATGTCTGTCATAAATAAAACTCGTGATGATGATGATGAGGATTTTATGATTCGTACATCCATTGACTGCATTATCTTACAGGTACAGATAAAGTTCCTTAAAAAGCATTAATTGATAAGTATGAAATGTACTTTTATGCATTAATTTCAAAAAGTGAAGACTATGTTTTAGTTTTTGTTACCATTTCTAATAAACATGTGCAGATATGCGCTGTGATGACAAATTATTATTTGTCCATATTTGTCATAAAAATTTATCATTCTAGGCCTGGAAAACTTCACAATTTCCTGTTTTAAGCATAACAATCAGGGTGACGGCTCTTCCCTATTTGGAGCATGTTCGACATGGGTTTTTCTGTGCATGTGTAGGGAACAGGAGACTTCTTGCCGGACACACAGCAGGGGAACAGCTGGCGTTACTGAACCCCACTAACACTATAGCTTGTGTATTGGTCTGTGGACACGACACTTCTGAGCAGCAACTGGCAGTGTTGTAGCCCAGGGAGTAGAGTTCAGGTGGTAGAAAGATGAACATAACAGGAGACATGGATAACGTTGCGAACCAGTTATTTAATCTGAAAACGGACAGACAAATTCTGGCGAGATCCATGCCTTGTTCATTTTCAGAAAAGTAAGCCGGTCTACATTATCGGAGGATAGTCGCATGCGACGGTCTGTTAGTACACCACCTGCAGCACTAAAGACGCGCTCCGATAATACACTGGCAGCAGGGCAAGCCAGCACCTCCAATGCATACTGGCTAAGCTCTGGCCATGTATCCAGCTTAGAGACCCAAAACTTGAATGGGGAAGAGCCATCTGGGAGTACACTGAGAGGGAAAGACATGTAGTCTGTCACCATCTTACGGAAACGTTGCCTCCTGCTGACTGGAGCCGTCTCGGATGGTGTAGACATTTGTGGCGCTGCCACAAAACTTCGCCACATTTGGAACATACTGGTCTTGCCCTGTGCAGAGGCGCTGCTTGGGCTCCCTCTTGTTGCAGAGCTGTCTCCACTGCCTCGACGCACAGAGCTGCTTTGTAAAGCAGTAGCAGCAGCAGTGCTCTCGGCTGGAATGGAGAACATTATGGATTGCACCAGTGTGTCTTGGTACTCCCGCATTTTACGCTCCCGGTTCAACGGTGTGATGAGGCTTTGTAAGTTGTCCCGGTAGCGAGGGTCTAGGAGGGTGTACACCCAATAATCAGACGTGGTGAGAATGTGGGCGATGCGGCGGTCGTTTCTCAGGCACTGCAGCATGAAATCAACCATGTGCTGCAGACTCCCAACTGGCCAAGAAACGCTGTCCCCTGCAAGAGGCGTCATCTCTGCCTGCTCTGCATCACCCCACCCTCGCTCTACATACTGACTAGAGCGTTGTGTACCTCCCTCTGGAGCGATGTCTTCCTCCTCCATTGACTCCTCCTCATCCTCCTCACAAAGTGAGCTCTGCCCAGCCCTTTGTGAGAAACCACGTTGCGCTGACTGTCCAGAAGGTGATGGAATTTGTGACTCCTCATCCTCCACCTCTTCCAAAACCTCATCCCTTATTGCTTGCAGTGTTTTTTGAAGCAGGTAGATAAGGGGGACAGTCAGGCTGACTAGTGCATCATCTGCACTCGCCATCCGCGTTGACTCATCAAACGCACGCAAAACGTGGCAGATGTCCTTCATAGAGGCCCACTCAGTAGTGGTGAAGTGTGAACGGCGCAAATTGCGAGTTGATTGCGCCTGATGCAGCTGATACTCCATTACTGCTGGCTGCTGCTCACACAACCGCTCCAACATATGTAACGTGGAATTCCACCTGGTGGGTACGTCACATATGATGCGATGTTCAGGAAGGCGAAATCTGACTTGCAGAGCTGCAATGCGCGATCTGGCCATGCTGGAACATCGCAAGTGAGCGCACTCTAGGCGGACCTTGTGCAGCAGTGCATCAAGATCCGGATAGTCCCTCAAAAAACTCTGCACGACCAAGTTGAGCACATGTGCCAGACATGGTATGTGAGTGAGGTTGCCAAGGCCCAGAGCTGCCACCAGATTTCGGCCATTGTCACACACTACCAAGCCTGGCTGGAGATTCGCTGGCAAAAACCACACGTCGCTCTCCTGCTTGATGGCATTCCAGAGCTCCTGCGCTGTGTGGCTTCGATTCCCCATGGAAATTAATTTCAGGACGGCCTGTTGACGTCTGGCCACGGCTGTGCTCATATCGGTCGCATCAGATAAGCGTTCAATGGTCCATGTGGAGGTAGACCGTGACGGCTCCTGCAGCGATGATTCTGAGGAACTGGAGTAGGAGGAGGAGTCAATGTGGACAGACTTGATTCCTGCAATCCTTGGAGTTGGCAGAACACGTACAGCGCCACTCGCAAGATCTGTACCCGGCTCCACAACATTGACCCAATGGGCAGTGAGGGAAAGGTATCGTCCATGGCCATGGGTACTGGTCCACGCATCGGTGGTCAGGTGGACCTTGCTACTGACTGCGTTTAGTAGCACATGTTTAATTTTTCCCTCAACATGCTTTTGCAGACCAGGGACGGCTTGCCTGCTGAAATAAAATCGGCTGGGCACATTGTATTGTGGGACTGCCAATGCCATTAAGTTACGGAAACTGTCAGTCTCCACCAGCCTGAATGACAGCATTTCAAGGGACAGGAGTTTTGCAATGCCAGCATTCAGAGCCTGTGCTCGTGGATGGTTTGCCGAGTATGGCCGTCTTTTATCCCATGCCTGTGCTACTGATGGCTGTTTTGTGGCCTGGGAGTGTGAGGATGACAGGGAACTTGCAGCTGTGGGTGGAATAACACTGGGTCTCTGGATAACAGTGACAGAGGTTCTTCCATGGCGATCCTGTGAGGAAGCCGAACCAGCTGTGTGTGAGCTGGAGGAAGAGGCTCCAACACGAGCTGAAGATGTAGGTGCTGCTGTAGGTTGGCCTACATCTCCAGTGTGTCTTTGTAACTCAACCACGTGCTTTGACTGCACATGTTTCCACATATTTGTGGTATTAAGGTTACTGACACTTTTACCTCTTTTTACTTTTTGATTACACAGCTTGCATTTGACATAGCAAATATCATCTGCAAGTGTGTCAAAAAAGGACCACGCAGTGCAAGTCCTGGGAGCTCCCGTTTTGGCTTTGGAAGAGAACTGCTACGAACGGGTGCCAAACTGGAGGCTACAGGCAACCGAGTCTGCAGCCTACCTCTCCCTACTGTTTGGACCGTTGGGGCAATCTCTTCCTCAGAGCTGCTACCACCACCTTCCTGTTCCTCACGCCATGTTGGGTCTTGGACCTCATCATCTCCACTACCCTATTCCAACACCTGCTGCTGTTGGGTGGTCTGACCAGCACCATGCTCAACAGAAACTGGCACCTGAGTCTCATCATCATCAGATGCGTTCTGCGGTGTGCTGACCATCGGCACTGGCTCACCCGCCTCTTCACATTCAGAGAGACACAGCTGTTGCGCATCACTGCATACTGCCTCTTCTTCACATTCCAGAATGCTGCTTGGCTGGGCCCCTGTTTGCAAGCCAACAGATTCTGAGAACAGAAGCAGAGACTCAGCTGGCTCCAGTTCAGAACTCTCTGACTGCCTGGGCAATTTGGCAGGCGGTGAAGAGACAGATGGTTGTTCAACAGTGCTGTGGTCCTGAGAGGAGGTGGAAGCAATTGAAGTCGATGTATTGGCTGCCATCCAACCAACAACGGCTTCAATTTGTTCTTCCCGCAGCAGGGGGGTACGCTGAGCTCCTACAAAAGTGCGCATAAAGGAACGCTCACGGGGAAAACTGGTGGATGCTGTGTCACTGGGTGCGGCAGCAGCCACAGAATCCCCACGTCCTCTCCCTGCTGAAACTCCACGGCCACGACCACGTGCCTTACTCCCTGCCTTCTTCATCTTGGTAGATTGATAAAGAAAGTCAGAAAAGTTATAAGGCCTAAGTGTGGTTATTCCTCAGAGACTGCAGTGAACACTGCAGACAACTGTTCAGTAGCTGTGAAAGGCCCCTTGTGTACTTCTATAGTGTTTGCAACCAATGTATTGTATACGGATGGAAGCGCGTCACACTAATAGATTCGATTTTTTTCAAATATAATGGAGCAGCACCAATTAGAGAAAAATGTGAAGGATGAGGCAGTGACACACGCTCAGCAGACTACAACCAGCAGTGGTTGAAGAACTAACTGGAGCGTAATCTGCACTCAAAAAATGAAAAGCTCACAGACTACAGTGAACACTGCAGACAACTGTTCAGTAGCTGTGAAAGGCCCCTTTGTGTACTTCTATAGTGTTTGCAACCAATGTATTGTATACGGATGGAAGCACGTCACACTAATAGATTAGATTTTTTTCAAATATAATGGAGCAGCACCAATTAGAGAAAAATGTGAAGGATGAGGCAGTGACACACGCTCAGCAGACTACAACCAGCAGTGGTTGAAGAACTAACTGGAGCGTAATCTGCACTCAAAAAATGAAAAGCTCACAGACTACAGTGAACACTGCAGACAACTGTTCAGTAGCTGTGAAAGGCCCCTTTGTGTACTTCTATAGTGTTTGCAACCAATGTATTGTATACGGATGGAAGCGCGTCACACTAATAGATTAGATTTTTTTCAAATATAATGGAGCAGCACCAATTAGAGAAAAATGTGAAGGATGAGGCAGTGACACGCTCAGCAGACTACAACCAGCAGTGGTTGAAGAACTAACTGGAGCGTGATCTGCACTCAAAAAATCAAAACCTCACAGACTGCAGCGAACACTGAAACACAACTGTTCACTATCTGTGAAAGGCTCCTTTCTGTACTTCTATAGTGTTTGGAACCAATGTATTGTATACGGATGGAAGCGCGTCACACTAATAGATTAGATTTTTTTCAAATATAATGGAGCAGCAACAATTAGAGAAAAATGTGAAGGATGAGGCAGTGACACACGCTCAGCAGACTACAACCAGCAGTGGTTGAAGAACTAACTGGAGCTTGATCTGCACTCAAAAAATCAAAACCTCACAGACTGCAGTGAACACTGAAACACAACTGTTCACTATCTGTGAAAGGCTCCTTTCTGTACTTCTATAGTATTTGCAACCAATGTATTGTATACGGATGGAAGCACGTCACACTATAATTTCTATTGAATGGAGCAGCTAGAATTACACTAAAGAAAAAAAAAAAGAGTCTGTGAGTGACACGTGCAGATGCCTACAGACAGCGTTGGATGCAGAGCAAACTGCAGCGTCACCTGCACTCTCACACACACACCTTGCACAGAGCTGTTAAAACAACACTGCAAGGCAAAAGGAAGCTTTACACAGCGGTTGGTAAACTAGCCTGCCTAAAGCAAAGTACACAAAATCGCAATCTCTAACTGTCCATCAGAGTCAGCAGAGCAGCGTTCTGTCCCTAACTGAGTTCACAGCACAGTGACGCTAAAATGGCGGCGGCGCCTTTTATAGTGCATTCTGACATCATTTCAGCAGCCAATCACAGCCATGCCATTAGTTAAGATGACCGCAGCATTACAGGATGTGCCCACACTTCATAAGATTCCTCATTGGCTGACTAAAATCACATTGCCTCTCAAAGAATTATGGGAACTTCCGATTCCGGTATACGATATTGGAAAAATATCGGAACTAAGTATCGGAATTCCGATACAGCGAATATCGGCCAATACCCGATACTTGCGGTATCGGAATGCTCAACACTAGTCATAATCCTTGACCTGTTCATAATGGAGCTAGTGTCCTCCAATACCTACAGATAATAAACCTTTAATATCAGTCAGATCCCTTTATAGTTATATAATACATAATCATAAATTATGTTGTAAAACAATAGTAAAACCAAGATATGCAGCAAAAAATGGAAAAACAATATAGGAATAAAAAGAATAATAAGAAAAAGCACAAATCCCAAAGAAAAAGGGCTTTTCTCCTTCCTCCAATACCAGTTTGAATCTTGTACAGATAATCCTGTCTATTTGACTCACGCCCAGTATAGTCTGCGGTTTACAATCTCCCAGGTTTTATTACAAGCCAAGAGTGAGCACATCCCCTGTAATGTGACCTAAACCCTTCCCACTCCTATCCCAGCTTCACATATAGCCTCAGCACAACAATATGCCCATGACAAGTCATTAATATGAAGTATATATATATTTCATATTTACAGTGAAGGAAATACAGTCTTGCTCAAAAGTTTGCATATTTCAGAGAATATGAATGATAACACCAAAACTTTTTCTCCCCTCATGGTTAGTAGTTGGGTGAAGCCATGTATTGTCAAACTACTGTGTTTTCTCTTTTTAAATCATAATGACAACCCAAAACATCCAAATGACCCTGATCAAAAGTTTACATACCCTGGTGATTTTGGCCTGATAACATGCACAGAGGTTGACACAAATGGGTTTAAATGGCTACTAAAGGTAACATCCTCACCTGTGACCTGTTTGCTTGTAATCATTGTGTGTGCATAAAAGCTGAGTGAATTTCTGGGATCCATACTCTTGCATCTTTCATCCAGCCACTGACGTTTCTGGATTGTGAGTCATGGGGAAAGCAAAAACTGTTGAACTTGGATATCTTTTTGTAGCCCTTTCCTGTTTTATACAGTTCAACTCCCTTAGGTGTAGAGCGCATATTCATGACTTTAATGAGCGGTACCATGTGACCGCTCTGCACAGTAAGAGGATACCGTCACTGAGACCATCGGAGGTGCAGTGAGTGAGGAGGGTGAGTGTGAGGAGGATGTGTGTGTGTGTGCGCATGCGCATAATAGGATGGGGTGAGTAGAGCCATGCATACTAGGATGGGGAGGTGAGCATAGCCATGCATACTAGGATGGGGAGGTGAGCAGAGCCATGCATACTAGGATGGGGAGTGAGCAGAGCCATGCATACTAGGATGGGTGGTGAGCAAAGCCCTGCATACTAGGATGGGGGTGAGCAGAGCCATGCATACTAGGATGGGGGTTGAGCTGAGCCATGCATACTTGGATGGGGGGGTGAACTGAGCCATGCATACTAGGATGAGATTACCTGGGGAACCTTGCATACAACAGAGGGAGCCACACATAGCAGGACAGGACAGGTGAGGCACTCATATACTACAAGGTTTAATTTGTATTTTCTACTTATCTAATAGGATCAACTTATCTAATAGGATCAACTTATATACTAGTGCAGCAGAGATGTATTAACCATATTATTTCTGATAAGATAGTTTTGTTCTATTTTAGTATTTGTTTGAAATTTGTCTAAACTTTTACATCCATCTGTTCCATTGCACTTTCAGCCTGTACAGATGTCTGAATTCACATGCATGTGTTGTTGGATCGTTAATCAGGGGCAAGCAGTAAACAAAAAATATAACTTTATTTGGAGAATGTTATGTCTTTATTTTGGATAAAGCTCAGCTTAATATCATATAAATAATGATGGAAAAAAATCATTAACCAATTGTAAGTGGTAAACCTTGCTGGGCAGGGATTCCTTTCCCTACGTACCAGTTCACTACTTATTTAATCATGATTATTGTTCTTGTTTTCTATCTTGTTGTATACTATGTGAAATACTGGATAGCCAAGGAGACAGGAAAATGTATCTTCAGAACTGTGTACTTTTCTGAATCCAGAGTTATAAAAAGAGACAGAATATCTCTAAACGTGACCTTCTTGCTGATATTTTTCCAGTAAAAATATAAAAAAGCGTAAAATTTAAGAGGAAACTAAAAAAGTATAAATGACTGAAAAGATAAAATATAAACTACATTTTTATATTTTCTGTCTCTAAAGCCCAAATTACTAAGAAAATTATTTTTACTGGACTTAAATTATCCTCCTTATGCTTATTAAAGTGAGCACCAAGCATCAAGTAGAGGTCAAGCTACAGTCAAATAACGATTGCTTAAAAATATTAATCCTTGAAAGAATATGATTAAAACCAGATAAGTAATTTAATCTTTTTATAATAATAGATGACTATTTTTTTCTGTCATGTCCTCATTAAAGAAGGATTAAAAATACTTTTTTTTATTTTCGCGGTCTTTCTTTTATTCTATAATGAATATTGACAATGTTGTGTAGAGTGTCTTATCAAAAACACAAAAATAAGTATAAAAAAGTCTCTCCAAAAACATAGCAGTACAAATAAAGTATACAATTCAAGAGATATAGAATCCCCAAAAATCTGTTTTTCTCACAAACTAACATCCTTCAAAAAAGTGTGAGCATTTTAATTGCAGACTTGCCCTTTTTTGCTTTTCTATATGAACTGTACTACCCTCTCTCCTTCTGTACTTATGTGTGTCCTGTATTGCTCATTTTTATTGTACTTGTCTATATTCGCCCCCTCTCACATGTAAAGTGCCATGGATTAAATGGCGCTATAAAAATGAATAATAATAATAATAATAATAATAATAAATAGCCAGTACTCACCTGATCTGTCAAGACAGTGACACAGGTGTGAGAGTGTATGTTGGCAACACAGCAGCCATATGTATTGTCACATAAACCTAATGGATTAGGAATAAATTATGCTATCCTGCTAAACACCAAACCCATGTGGGAAATGAAGTGAATAATTTTCTAGCTGTAGTTTTGGCAATAAACTATTGTTTGCTCAATAAAGAACCATTGTGTATTGTAACAAAATGTCTTAAAAGGTTCAAGATCCAAAGTCTGCAGGTATCTTAGTACTGGCTGCTTTTCAGCCTTAGATTTCCTGATTCCTCTTATTTCAAATACATTTTCTGCAGTAATTGAAAGAAGAAGAAACAACAGATTTGTTACAAGACAAGATGCAGGACAGCAGCACAGAAGACAGGATCAGGACATAGTACAACGTATGAAACGCTCAGAATACAGAAATGGCCGAAATAGAGCACAGTAGATATATTTATTACATTGTTATGACATTTTATCAAGACTCCATTATACATCTGAAAGATATTTCATTTAAAACTATTTGGTATCAATATGTATTTAATTGTTGTCTGTAATGCCTATTGTGTGCTACACTGAAAATATTTTTTGTCATTTTCCTTCTGAGGTTATAATAAAGTCGCACGTCATAATTAGGAATGGGCAGACTGGTGAAAGTTCGGGTTCTGGTACCTGACCTGAACTTTTTAGAAAGTTTGGTTTGGGTAGGAGAATTGTACCCGAGCTCCTGCCAGAACCCTGACCCCATTGAAAATAATTGATATCCGAACCGTAACAAAATATAAAAAATTATCTTGCGCGCTCTCTCTCTCTGTTGCTCTCTCTCACCCTCTCTCCTTCCTTCTCTCTCGCTTCCCTTTATCTAGCTGGTCCACTTCTCTGTTACCAAGAAATCAGCATTTAAATCAATCTGCAAATAAGGCTGAAGTTCTTTGCATGTGTTGAAGGTCTTCCCACCCAGCCTCTGTCTCTGTTCATCATGCAGTGCTGCCTTCCTTTGCTTGTTTAACCGCTTCTTTGTTGCGTGACTTTAACTCCTTCACGACATCCGCCATATACAGTATATACGGCGCATGACGGAAGCGGGTGTATGGAATTGGCTCATGCAGAGAGCCGGCCCCACACCCGGCAGGTGATGCTTGAGTATTACAGCAAGGACGTGCCGCTTAACAATCGTGATTGTTAGCCTATTAAATGCCGCTGTCAATCTCTGACATCAGCATTTAACACACACCAACACCGTATCAGTACTTTCACCTATCGGTGCGTCCGTGACATGATCTCGGGACCTTGATGGATTTTCATAGCGCTGGGGGTCAGCTGATGACCCCTGTGCTTGTCATTATGGAACTGTTTTGAAACCCTGCCTGTGGCAGATCTTGAAAGAAGACTGTGATTTCTTCTATATGCAGCGGTGCATATAGCAGAAGTGATTAGACAACCGCACCTAGAAGCCTTAAAAAAGTTTTAAAATATCTGAAAAAAAAAAAAAAACTATAATCTTGAATCACCCCACTTTCCCCCATTGAAAATAAATATATTAAAAAAATAAAAAATATACACATGTTTTATTTCCAAGTACAGAAAAGTCTGTTCTATCAAAATATAAAAACAATTAACCAGATCAGTAAACACCGTAAAAGGAAAAAATTCAATAACGCCAAAATTATGTTTTTTGGTCACTGTAGATCCCAAAAAAATGCTGTAACAAGCAATCAATTAGTTATGTCTATCCCAAAATAGTATTAATAAAAACATTGCTTGACTGCACAAAAAATAAGCTATCACATAGCTCCATAATACAAAAAATAAAAATGTTCGGGGTCTCGGAAGATGGCTACACAACTTAATAATTTTATTGCAAACTTCTGAGCTTTGCAGTGGTTTGCAGTGGATCATTGCAGTGTTGAGCCTCAAGAGCCTGCAGTGGAGCATTTAAGTGTTGAGGCTGAAGACCCGACAGTGGAGTATTGCAGTGTTGAGCCTGAAGAACCTACATTGGAGCATTGCAGTGTTGAGGCTGAATACCCAACAGGGAAACATTTAGCTGTCAAGGCCGAATGCCCGACAGTGGAACATTTAAGTGTTGAGGCTGAAGACTCGACAGTGGAGCATTGCAGCGTTGAGCCTGAAGAACCTGCATTGGATCATTGCAGTGTTGAGGCTGCAGACCTGGCATTGGATCATTGAATAGTTGAGGCTGAACACCCGGCAGCGTTAAATTGCAGTGTTGAGGCTGAAGACCCAGCATTGAAGTATTGAAGTGTTGAGGATGAAGACCCGACAATGGAGCATGGCAGTGTTGAGGCTGAAGACCGGGTGTAACAGGCCAGATTAACTCCCCACCAAGAATATACTCGGCTATAAATTGGCCTAGGCCAGATTATACCCCTCTAGGCCAGAATATACCCCGAATATACTATGGCCTAGGCCAAACTATACCATACACCAGCTGCTGTAGATCAGATTTTTCAGTCTTTAGAGAATCATTGATATATACTCAATAACGGGGCCCCAGGCAGCACACGGGGGCAGAGACAGTGAATGGGGCCCAAGGCAGCACACGGGGGGCAGAGACAGCAAATGGGGTCCCAGGTAGCACACTGGGGCCCCAGGAAGCACACAGGGCTTCAGGCAGCGCACAGGGCCCCAGGCAGCGCAGAGTGGCCCCGAGCAGCATACAGGGGCCCCAGGCAGTACACAGGTGGACAGACAGCGCGCGGGGCCCCAGACAGCGCACATGGGGCAGGAACAGCGTGCAAATGGGGGGAAGAAACAGAGTGCAAGGGGGGAGAGACTGTACGCTGTCTACTGCACCCCTGTGAGCTGTTTGGGACCCCCTGTGTGATGTCTGAGGCCCCATACTCGAGTATATCACTCAATCCTGTGCGATATCTGGGGTCGCTGTGCAATGTGTGATGTCTGAGGCCCCTGTGCCATGTCTGGGGCCCCTGTGTAATATGTGATGTCTGGGGCCTCTGTGTGATGTCTGGGGCTCCTGTGTGATGTCTGGGGCCACTGTGCAATGTGTGATGTCTGGGGCCCGTATGTGATGTCTGGGGCCCCTGAGCCATGTCTGGGGCCCTTGTGCGATGTGTGATGTCTGGGGCCCCTGTGTGATATCTGGGGCTCCTGTAAGATGTCTGGGGTCCCTGTGCCTTGTCTGGGGCCCCTGTGCGATGTGTGATGTCTGGGGCCCCTGTGTGCTGTCTTGGGCCCCAGTGCACTGCCTGGGGCCCCTGTGTGCTGCCTGGGGCCGCTGTGTGCAGTCTGGGGCTCTGCTATTAAGTATATCACTCAATGGTTCTCAAAAGCGTGAAAAATCTGGTCTACTATACCCAGGGTATATTCTGTCCCAGAGGGGTATAAACTGGCCTAGGCCAATTTATACCCTGGGGTATAGTTTGGCCTAGGCCAGAATATACCCGGGGTATAATCTTGCCTAGGCCACTTTAACCCCAGGTATATTCTGGGCAGGGGGGGTTAATCTGGCCTGTTACACCGGCAGTGGAGCATTGCAGTGCTGAGGCTGAAGACCCGACAGTGGATCATTTAAGTGTTGAGGCTGAAGACAGGCATTGGAGCATTGCATAGTTGAGGTTGAACACCCGGCAGTGTTAAATTGCAGTGTTGAAGCTGAACAATCCCTACAGTTCCCATTATTAGGAAGTGGGTCTCCCATACTGGTTGCCTATGCAGTGAATGCAAGGCCTGCACCAAATTTGGATGCACCCGAATACCCATTGGGAGAGATGTTGAGGAGGGCCTCATAAACATCTGTTCCTTCTCATTACAAAGGAGCGAGTCTCCTATACTTGCAATACCCATGCAGTAAGTTTATGGGCCGACAAACATTTCCCCCTGGTGGGGTATACAACAACCTACTGTGTTAAAAATTTGCTTAAGGGCATCATAAAGGCACTTTACAACACTAATGTGGATGTTGCATCACGGACCACAGTCACCCTGGTGATCTAGTAGTGGTGGATGTAGATGAGACGTGGAGGATGGCCTCCTAAAAATCTGTTCCTTCCCATTACAAAGGAGCTGGTCTCTTATACTTGTAATGCCCATGCAGTAAGTGTATTGGCCAACAAACATTTCCACCTGGGGGGGTTTACAACAACATACTGTGTTAAAAATTTGTTTATGGGCAACATAAACACCCTTTACAAAACTAATGTCGGTGTTGCATCATGGACATTTCCCCCTGGGGAGTATACAACAACATACTGTCTAAAAATTTTGTTTATCATAGACACCCTCTTAAACAATAATGTTGGTGTTGCATCACGGACCACAGTCATCTAGGTGATATAGTGGTGGTGGATGATGAGGATGAGGAGAAGGAGGAGGACAACAGCAAATAGATCAAAGCAGGAAGCGTATACCCCTGTGTGGGTGTGAAGAGGCGCATGGGAATAGACCTCCCAAAAAAGACACTAGATTTGAGTTTATGTTATGCTGCTATCATTTGGTGGTGTAGAGATGTCTGGCCCAATCCAGCCCTTGTTCACTTTTATATGAGTCAGCATGCCAGCATTTTCATTTGTCAGTTGGATGTGCTTATCAGTCATAATTACACCAAGAGCACTAAATACCCGCTCTGACAAAATGCTAGTGGCAGGGTAGGCCAGGACCTCCAAGGTGTAGAGAGCCAGTTCATGCCATGTTCAGCTTGGATACCCAAAAATTTTAAGGCACAGAAGAATCACGGAGGATGTTTGTTCGGTCAGCAAGGAACTCCCTCAGCATCTTCCAAAACTTTGCACTCCTTGTGAGAGTACCCCGCACTAGAGATGAGCGACTTTGCCTCCGGGAGGGTCAAGTCGGGTTTCGAACCTCCCGACTTTTCCAAAAGTCGAGTCGAACAAAATCGACCTACTATCGGAAAAAGTCGAAGATCTGACTGAAACTCGACCCGACCCCAATGCAAGTCAATGGGGAAGAAAAGTCGGCAGGGAGTGGAGGACAGTAAACACACCTACAGTGCCTATTTCAATGCCAACGACATCAATTCTTATTACTTAAGCTTGTCAACCTTAATTTACTTTATAATAATAGTAACGCATTGAAAACTGGGGGTTATTTGGCTAAAGTTGTGGGGGGGCAGGGCTGGCTTCAGGTTTTCGTGGGCCCCGGGCGAAAGAGTCTCAGTGGGCCCCTTTAACACATACCACAATTCATGATGCTCCGAAACGGCAGAGAAATATAGGTATAGTACAATGCCAAATACTTCACTTCTTACATTACATGAGTGATATCTATTGTAAATTCTACAATAGCTCAAAAACAGAACAGTATAGTCCTCCATAAAGTATTATGGGCACCACATAGTGCGCCATACAGAATAATGAGTCCCATATATTGCTCTATACAGAATAATGAACCTCATATATTGCTCCATACAGAATAATGAGTCCCGTATATGATGCTCCATACAGAATAATGGGCCCAATATAATGCTTCATACAGTATAATGAGCCACATATATTGCTCCATACAAAATAATGAGCCCCATATATTGCTCCATACATAATTGGTCCCATATAATGTTCCATACAGTATATGATGAGCTCCACATAATGCTCCAGTATATGATGGTCCCCATATAATGTGCCATACAGTATAGGACGGTCCCCATAGAGTATAATGAGCCCCACATATTGCTCCATACAGTATAATGAGTCGCATGTAAAGCTCCATACAGTATATGATGGGCCCCATATATTGCTCCATACAGAATGGGCTCCATATATTGCTCCATACAGAATAGGCCCCATATGTGCACCATATGATGCTCCATATATAAAGGGCCCTATATGATGCCCCATAAATAATGAACCCCATATGATGCTCTAGTATATTATGGGCCCTATATATGATGCTCCAGTGTATTATGAGCCCCATATAATGCTCCAAATATAATGGTCCCCATATATAATGCTCCATATATAATTGTCTCCATGTGATGTTCCATATATTATTATTATTATTATTATAGATTTTTATAGCGCCATTTATTCCATGGCGCTTTACATGTGAAGAGGGGCAAATATAGACAAGTGCAGTAAACATGAGCAATACAAGGCACACACAAGTACAGAAGGAGAGAGGACCCTGCCCGCAAGGGCTCACAGTCTACAGGGATGGGTGAGGATACACTAGGAGAGGGAAGAGCTGATCGTGCGGTGGTTCAGTAGACTGATGATGACTGCAGGTTGTAGGCTTGTCGGAAGAGGTGTGTCTTCAGGTTCTTTTTGAAGGTTTCCATGGTATGCGCGAGTCTGATGTGTTGGGGTAGAGAGTTCCAGAGTATGGGAGAGGCACGGGAGAAGCTTTGTATGCGGTTGTGGGAAGAAGAGATAAGAGGGGAGTAGAGGAGGAGATCTTGAGAGGATCGAAGGTTGCGTGTGGGTATGTACCGGGAGACCATGTCACAGATGTATGGAGGAGACAGATTGTGGATGGCTTTGTAGGTCATGGTTAGGGTTTTGAACTGGAGCCTCTGAACGATAGGAAGCCAATGAAGGGCTTGGCAGAGAGGAGAGGCTGGGGAATAGCGGGGAGACAAGTGTATTAGTCGTGCAGCAGAGTGCAGGATGGATTGGAGTGGTGCCAGAGTGCTAGAGGGAAGGCCAGAGAGTAGGAGGTTGCAGTAGTCGAGGCGGGAGATGATGAGAGCATGCACTAGTGTTTTCGTACTTTCATGGTCAAGGAATGCACGGATCCGGGAAATATTTTTGAGTTTGAGACGGCAGGAGGAGGCTAGGGTCCCGTATGATGCTCCAGTATATGATGGGCCTATAAAATGCTCCATATATAATGGGCCCCATATGATGCTCCAGTATATGATGGGCCCCATTGATGATGCTCCAGTGTATGATGTGCCTATATAATGCTCCATATATAATGGGCCCCATATGATGCTCCAGTGTATAATGGGCCCCGTATATGATGCTCCAGTGTATGATGAGCCCCATTTATAATGCTCCAGTGTATGATGTGTCCCATATATAATGCTCCAGTGTATAATGGGCCCTATCTATGATGCTCAAGTGTATGATGGGTCCTATTTTCTCCAGTGTATAATGCTCCCCATATATTGCTCCAAACATTTAAAAAAATGAAACACCTTTCCTCGCTGGGCACTGCTCTACTCTGGACTCCTCAGCGTCTCCATCTTCTAACTCTCTGCACTGTGACTGTTCAGGCAGAGGGCGCACAGACGTGACGTCATCGCGCTCTCTGACCTGAATGTCACTGTCAGGAAACACGGAAGACGTCACAGCGGTGGAGCAGGAAGAGATAAGTATTGCAAGTGCTGGGGCCCTGATCAAGCAGGGGGGGCCCACTTGTGGGCACCGGCACTGGCACATGGCCCCTCATAGTATGCCGGTGTCTCTGACGGCGAGTGGGCCCCCCCCCACTTGCTCAGGGCCCCGGCACTTGCCCGGGTGCGCCAGGTGATGACACCTGCCCTGGGGGGTAGAGCCCAGTTAGGGAGGTGGAAAAACTGGCATATGTTGAGGTGTAGGTTGGACGTTCAGCAGCTACAAATGGAGGAATTGGAGAAGTCGGGGAAGAGGAGCTCAAAGTGAGCCATTTTGCTGGCAACCTATGTGTCATCAGGGGAAGGTGGTACAAAATCCTTTGAAACCCAGTCATGGTTCATTTTAATGAAGGTGAGATCATCAACATTTTGGGTCGACAGCCGGGTCCTTCTTTCTGTCAGGATTGATCCAGCTGCACTGAAGACTCTTTCTGATAGCACACTACCAGCAGGGCAAGTGAGCTCCTGTAAGGCATATTGTGCCAATTCAGGCCAGGATTACAGTTTACAGGTCCAGTAGTCAAAGGGGAATGAACTGTGAGGGAGAACATCGATAGGGGAGGAGAGGTAATTTTGAACCATAGTTGACAACTGCTGTCTCCTGTCTGCTGCAATCGAATCAGTATTACCAGTCGTGTGAGCGTTACTCAAGAAATCAGTACACAACATGGTCATGAATCCCCTGTCTCCAACAACACTTCAGCTGTGTGCACCACGAACACCTCTTCCATTTGGCACAGTATGACTCATGGTAGAACCTGCACCGCTGCTGTGAGCTGGGAAGGCCTCTAACAAACGGTTTACCAGAGTGGCTTGTTTGTTCGCCAATATTAGCTCGAGGTTCTCTTGTGGCATGATGTTCTGTAATTTGCCTTTATAGCGTGGATCGAGGATGCTGGCCAACCAGTAGTCGTCATCATTCATCATTTTGGCAATGCGTGGGTCCCTTTTTAGGATCCACAAGACATAATCACACATGTGGGCCAATGTTACAGGAGTCAATGATGCACTGGCAGTGGTGGGTGGAGGAGCACTTTCTGCCAAATCCACATCCCTACAGTCATGCACAAACCCTGTTCCTGACCTTGGCAAGCCAACATTTTCTCTTGCCCCCTGAGAAGCATCCACCTCAAAATAATCATCCCCCTCATCTTCCTCCTCTTCTTCTACTTCTTCCTCCACCTCGTCTAGGACAGATCCAAGACCAGACAATGGCTGACTTTCATCAAGGCTTCCCTCCTCCTCCTCCTCTTACTCCTCTGCTGCAGACACCTGATTCTTAAAGTGCATCAAAGTTTGCATGAGCAGACGCATAAGTGGGATGCTCATGCTTATGATGGCGTCGTCTGCGCTTACCAGCCGTGTGCATTCCTCAAAACACTGAAGGTCTTTACAGAGGTCTTTTAGCTTTGACCACAGCACGCCCAACTCCATGTCTGCCCTCAAATTGCTTGCCTGTGTATCCTCCCACAAATGCATTACAGCCAGCCTCTGTTCGCACAGCCTCTCAACCATGTGCATGGTGGAGCTCCACCTTGTTGCAACGTCTATGATTAGGCGGTGCTTGGGGAGGTGGAGCGATCACTGCAGCCTCTGCATACGACTGTAGTCTATTGGCGAGCGACGGATGTGCGAGCACAGTCTTCGCACCTTATGGAGCAGGGCTGTTTACTCCGGATAATTATTTAGGAAGCACTGCACCACCAGGTTCAAGGTGTGAGCCAGGCAAGGAATGTGTCTCAGTTTTGCAAGGGCTATGGCCGCCACAAAATTACAGCCATTACCACTGACTACCTTGCCTGGCGCAAGATGTACACTGTGCAGCCATGACTCAGTTTCTCGATGCAAGTAGTCGGCGATTACCTCTGCGGTGTGTCTGTTGTCGCCCAAAGACATCATCTTTAAAACAGCCTGCTGACGCTTACCACTAGCTGTTCGATAGAGGGATACCTCGTGTGCAACACTGGCAGCTGCGGATGGAGTGCTCGTGCGACTGCGCTCTGTCGAAGAGCTTTAGCTTCTGGAGGAGGGTCCAATGCTTACAGCCAACTGTTGCCTATACCGTGGGCTAGGCAGCACTGTCCCACCGCCGCTGTCCCCTGTGGACCCTGCATCCACCACATTCACCCAGTGCGCATTGATGGACACGTAACAGCCCTGGCCATGCCTACTGTCCCATACATCTGTTCTGAGGTGCACATTTCCACTCACTGATTGTTTGAGTGCATGGACAATGCTGTTATGTTTCGGTAACTGAGGAGAAAGAGCAAAAAATAGCAAAAGCGGTAATACACCAGAGAGGCTGGAACCTATTGGATTGCAGTAACCTGAACTAACCACACAACTAGAGGTAGCCGTGGAGCATTCCTACGTTGATCCTAGATGCCTCGTCACAGCCTGAGAGATAAGTACACCTAAAGGCAGAAAGATGAAAGCTATCTGCCCCGGAGCAGATCCCCAAAGAAAATAGGAAGCCCCCAAACATGTAATGGCGGTTAAACAAGAAGAAAGCATGGACACAGACAGAAAATAGAATGAGCAAACGCTGGAGCCCAATCTGTCTAGACAGAAAAGTACAGGAAAAAATTCTGACTGCAATCCAAGAAAACCCTAACAAAAATACCAACACTTCTGATTGCCAAAAAACCTGAGATCACACGATCTCATCCACCTAAATCAGATCAATTGTGTAACAAAACGCTATTCAGCAAATAAAAAGTAACAAAAGAGCAAAGCAAAAGTGCAGACACAAACAGAGCACAACTGCAGCGCCAGACCCCCAAAAGGGGACAGGCTGCAGTCCACTGCAGGCAGCAAACCAGCAGAGAAAATCAAACAGAGAAAAAACACAGCAAACACTTATCTGAAGGAGAGCATGAAACTAGCAGTGCTTCAAGCAAGACCAGAAGGAACAATTGATAACCGGCAAGGTTGCTGGGAACTCAGGCCAATTATATCCTACCATTCAGCGCCAGCTGAAGGCCATTCATTAATCAGTTCATTACCCTCAGCAACCACCAGAGGGAGCCCCAGCTCAGAAGCTGCCTCCAGCATATTCACAACAGTACCGCCCCTTGAGGAGGGGTCACCAAACACTCACCTGCGCAACCAGGCCGATCAGGATGGGCTCTATGATAGGCACGGATAAGTCTCCCAGCATGAATGTCCAAAGCAAACACCCAAGAATTGTCCTCCTGACCATAACCTCTCCACTTAACCAAATACTGGAGTTTCCGTCTAGCAAAACGAGAATCCAATATCTTCTCAACCACATACTCCAAATTACCCTCAACCAAAACAGGGTCGGGAGGTGCAGCCATAGAAACCACTGGTTCGACAAACCTCTTCAATAAGGATTTGTGGAACACGTTATGGATCTTAAATGTCCCTGAAGAAGCAAACAGAAGGAAACTAGATTAATAATTTCCATGATCTTATAAGGTCCAATGAACCTTGGCTTAAATTTTGGAGATGCAACCTTCATGGGGATATTCCTTGAGGACAACCAAACCAAGTCCCCCACTTTAAAACGAGGACCATCAGTCCTATGCCGGTTGGCAAACCACTGGGCCTTCTCCTGAAAGAGAGACAACCTCTCCATCACCTGGTCCCAAATCTGCTGCATACGCTGCACAATAGAGTCAACCCCCGGACAGACAGAAGCCTCCGCCTGTCCTGAAGAAAATCGAGGGTGAAACCCGGAATTGCAGAAAAATGGAGACATCAAAGTGGCTGAGCTAGCTCTATTATTAAGAGCAAACTCAGCCAAAGGCAAAAAAGAGACCCAGTCATCTTGATCAGCAGACACAAAACATCTCAAATAAGTCTCCAAGGTCTGGCTTGTTCTCTCGGTTTGTCCATTGGTCTGAGGGTGAAATGCAGAGGGGAAAGACAACTGAATACCAAGTTTAGAACAAAATGTCCTCCAAAATCAGGAAACAAACTAGACTCCTCTGTCAGACACAATGTTCTCCGGAATGCCATGTAACCGAACCACATGCTGAAAGAACAAAGGCACCAACTCGGAGGAGGAAGGCAACTTAGGTAATGGCACAAGATGTATCATCTTGGAAAACCTATCACAGATTACCCAGATAACGGTCATTCTCTGAGAGACAGGAAGGTCAGAAATAAAATCCATTGAAATATGGGTCCATGGCCTCTTGGGTACAGGTAATGGCATTAACAAACAGCTAGAACGAGAGCAAGGCTTGGAACGAGAGCATGTCCCACAGGACTGCACAAAGTCCCTGACGTCATGAGACAAAGTAGGCCACCAAAAGGAGCGACTCACCAAGTCTCTGGTACCAAAAATCCCGGGATGACCAGCCAACGCGGAACAATGAATCTCAGACATCACACTCTTCTTCCACTGGTCTGGAGCAAACAACTTCCCAGCAGGGCAGCGCTCAGGTTTATCCTCCTGACACCCTTCCAGAGCCAGTCTCAAATTGGGTGAAATGGCGGAAAGAACCACACCCTCTTTCAAAATAACAGCAGGATCAGATAACTCAGGAGAATATGGAAAGAAACTCCTCGAGAGGGCATCCGCCTTGACATTCTTAGTGCCAGGAAGAAAAGAAACCACAAAATTAAAACGTGTGAAAAACAAGGCCCACCTGGCCTGTCTAGGATTAAGTCGCTTGGCTGATTCGAGATAAACCAGGTTCTTATGGTCCGTGAGAACCACCACCTGATATTTGGCTCCTTCCAGCCAATGTCTCCACTCTTCAAAGGCCCACTTCATGGCCAATAACTCCCGATTACCCACGTCATAATTACGTTCACTTGGAGAAAATTTTCGAGAGAAAAAGCACAAGGGTTACTCTTAGAGGTCTCTGGATCCCTTTAGGACAAAACGGCACCTGCCCAATCTCAGAGGCATCAACCTCCACCTGAAACGGCAGAGAAACATCAGGCTGCCGTAGAACAGGAGTAGAAATGAATCTCTGCTTAAGTTCCTGAAATGCAGAAACTGCCTCAGGAGGCCAATTCACCACATCAGAACCCTTTTTGGTCAGATCAGTCAATGGTTTAACAATACCAGAGAAATTACCAATAAATTTACGATAAAGATTGGCAAAACCCAAAAATCTCTGAAGAGCCTTCAATGAAGTAGGTTGAACCCAATCACAGATGGCTTGAACCTTGACTGGGTCCATTTCAATAACAGACGGAGACAAAATGAATCCTAGAAATGAGATTTTCTGTACGCCAAAAAGACACTTTGATCCCTTCACATACAGAGCATTCTCTCTCAAAATCTGGAACACAGTCCGAACATGTTTCACATGAGAGTCCCAGTCATTGGAAAATGTCAAGATATCATCCAAATAAACAATCAGAAATGTATCCACAAAATCCATGAAAATATCATTCATGAAGGATTTTAAGACGGAAGGGGCATTAGTAAGCCCAAAAGGCATCACTAGGTACTCAAAATGCCCCTCTGGGGTATTAAACGCCATCTTCCATTCATCCCCGTGCTTAATGCGAATAAGGTTATACGCCCCCCTGAGGTCAAGCTTGGTAAACCAACTAGCACTTTTCACTCTGGAAAATAGGACAGAAATCAAAGGTAACGGATATTTATATTTAACAGTGATCTTATTCAGGAGGCGATAATCAATACACGGCCTCAATGAACCATCCTTTTGGCCACAAAGAAAAATCCGGCACCTAAGGGTGAAGAGGATGGTCTGATATGACCCTTCTCCAATGACTCCTTGATGTAAGATTGCACAGCATCGTGTTCAGGTACAGATAAATTAAAAAGGCGACCTTTAGGAAATTTACCTTCAGTCACTAATTCAATAGCGCAATCGTAGCTCCTGTGAAGGGGCAAGGATGCAGATTTACTTTCACTAAACACATCAGAAAAATCAGTCAAAAAGTCAGGGACATCCTGAGACTGGGGAGAGGCAGAAAAAACAGGAGTGTCAATATTAACACATTGGCAGCCCCAACTGGTCACAGACACAGATTTCCAATCCAAAACAGGATTATGAGTCTGTAACCAAGTGAAACCCAGTACAAAAATGTCATGCAGATTATGCAACACCACAAATTTGCAACTCTCCTGATGATCTGGTTCAACCCTCATTATCACCTGAGTAGAAAACTGGGGTTTTTTCTCTGCCAAAGGGGTAGAATCAATGCCCAGCAAAGGAATAGACTTCCTCATGGGTATCATGGGAAACTCATAACGTTTGGCAAAGTCAAAATCCATCAGGTTAATAGCTGCTCCAGAATCAACAAAAGCCTGAGCAGAAAATGTGGACAGGGAGCAAATCAGGGTAACAGTCAACAGAAATTTAGACTGAACACTACCCAAGACAACTTAGCGTGCAAAACGTCTTCCCTGCTTAGGGCAGACGGAAATAGCATGGGAAGCGTCACCACAGTAGAAACATAACCCATTGCTCTTACGAATCTCATGACGCTGAGCCCCAGAAGTCACTCCATCACACTGCATGGGCTCAGGAGCTGGCTCACAAGGCAACACTATCTCACGCATACCTCTGCGCTCACGCAAACGTCTGTTAATTTGAATAGCCAAAGACATAGAATCATTGAGACCAGAGGGAACAGGGAATCCCACCATAACGTCCTTTACATTCTCTGACCGACCCTTCAGAAAAAGGGCTGCCAAAGCATCATCATTCCACCTGGTCAGGACTGCCCACTTTTGAAATTTCTGACAGTACAACTCAGCGTCTTCAAGACCCTGATTTAATGCCAACAAGATCTTTTCAGCTTGATCAGTGACATTAGGTTCATCGTATAATAACCCCAGAGCCTGAAAAAATACATCAATATCATTCAAAACAGGATCCCCAGGTGTGAGGGAAAAATCCCAATCCTGAGGGTCGCCGTGCAGCAGGGAGATGACAATTTGAACCTGATGTGCCACGTTCCCTGAGGACTTAGGCCTTAAGGCAAAAAACAACTTACAGTTATTTTTGAAATTCAGAAATTTAGATCGATCCCCCAAAAACAAATCTGGCATGGGGATCCTAGGTTCCACAAGCGGCAACCCAGCAAGACAGGCAGCAACCTCAGTGGCAAGCTGATCCACACGGCCAGACAACTGTGCAAACTCCATTGAGAGGAAAAAAAAAATTCCTCCTCAGCACCCAGAGAAAAGAGGGGAAAAAAATGCAACAAACAGAGTTTCCTTATTACAATTTTCCCCTTCTGTGAGTACCATACAATTTTCAGGTTTTTTTGGCCGGTTATACTGTTATGCTTCGGTAACTGAGGAGAAATAGCAAAAAATAGCAAAAGCGGTAATACACCAGAGAGGCTGGAACCTATTGGATTGCAGTAACCTGAACTAACCACACAACTAGAGGTAGCCGTGGAGCGTTCCTACGTTGATCCTAGACGCCTCGTCTCAGCCTGAGAGATAACTACACCTAAAAGCAGAAAGATGAAAGCTATCTGCCCCGGAGCAGATCCCCAAAGAAAATAGGAAGCCCCCAAACATGTAATTGCGGTTAGACAAGAAGAAAGCACAGACACAGACAGAAAATAGAATGAGCAAACGCTGGGGCCCAATCTGTCTACACAGAAAAGTACAGGAAAGAATTCTGATTGCAATCCAAGAAAACCCTAACAAAAATACCAACACTTCTGATTGCCAAAAAACCTGAGATCACATGATCTCATCCACCTAAATCAGATCTCTGGTGTAACAAAACGCTATTCAGCAAATAAAAAGTAACAAAAGAGCAAAGCAAAAGTGCAGACACAAACAGAACACAACTGCAGCGCCAGACCCCCAAAAGGAGACAGGCTGCAGTCAACTGCAGGCAGCAAACCAGCAGAGAAAATCAGAGAAAAAAAACAGCAAACACTTATCTGAAGGAGAGCAGGAAGCTAGCAGTGCTTCAAGCAAGACCAGAAGGAACAATTGATAACCAGCAAGGCTGCTTTGAACTCAGGCCATTTATATCCTACCATTCAGCGCCAGCTGAAGGCCATTCATTAATCAGTTCATTACCCTCAGCAACTACCGGAGGGAGCCCCAGCTCAGAAGCTGCCTCCAGCATATTCACAACACAATGCAGTCTTTCACATGCAGGTGGAGGGCAGGGATGGCTTTTCTAGAAAAGAATTGGTGACTGAGTAGGTCATAGCGTGGGACAGTGAAGGCCATGAGCTTTCTGAATGCTGCGCTTTCAACCAAACGGAAGGGCATCATCTCTAATGAGATCAGTTTGGCAATGTAGGCGTTCAAAGCCAGTGTATGCGGATGAGTGGATGAGTAGTTTCTTGTCCTACTCAGAGTGTCTCCTAGGGTGAGCTGGACTTGAGAGCTGCATATGGGGGAACTAGCGGTGGACATGATGGACTGAGAGGGGTTTGGTGGTGGTGATGGTGGTGGTGGTGATGGCCTAGATTCAGTATTTCATTGGAAAAACATTGTGATTCCCTGACTGCTTTGGCCTTGCGACAACACTTCAACATTTCTTGGTGTGCTAACCGGTGGGCTTACAGTGGGGGAAGCGATGGAGTGTTGCTGGCTACCTTCAGTCGGAGCAGATGCACATGTGCTCCCTGAGGTTTTGTAGTCCGTCCACGCTTGCAAGTGCATGGTGATTAAATATCTAAGCATGCAACTGGTATTCAAATTTCGGAGATTGTTCGCTCGGCTAAAGGTCCTTCCGCACTTCTTACAGATAGCCTTTGCCTCATCAATAAGATTTTGGTCAAAAAAGTGCCTCACTGCACTTTTACTACTATGGTATAAATTTTCAGGGCTTGCACACTGTGCTAATTTGACTGTCTGGCCAAGCTGTGCTGCAACTCTTTTTGTTTTTTTAACACGTTTTTGGACAGCTACAGGCCTGCCAGAAAACCGCTGCTGCGATGTCGATGCCTGCTGTGGATCCTTCTCCTCTTCTGAGCTATTGCCAGCGGCACCCTCTTCCCCCAATGGATGTCAATCCGGGTCAACAACTGGGTCATCCATCACCTCCTCTTCAATTTCATCTGCACTTTCCTCTGTGTCACCGTGTAAGGTGGTATAGTATGCGGGAAGGGGCACCTGAGTTTCATCAAGGTCAGATTCTGGCTCAGTAGAATGCAAGGGCAATATAGTGCTCTGGGTGAATATACCAGCAGAATCATCTAGCAGTGGCTGTGCATCAGTGCACTCCGTGTCAGATTCATGTTGGACTGGGGAATTCAGGATTTGACTTGATAACCCAGGCATGGTATGTGAAAAGAGCTCCATGGAGTAATCTGAAGTGTGGCCTGCCGCATCCTTCACTTTTGGTGGAGGTAAAGGACACAAGGAAAGGTGTTGTTCCTGACCAGGAGCCTGCACTGACGACTCAGTGCTTGCATTTTTTGAAACTTCAGAAGAGGAAGCGATAGAGCTGGTTTCGGCAATGTAAGACAAAACCTGTTCCTGATGCTTCGGCTTTAAAAGCGGTTTACCTACTCCCAGAAAAGGGAGCCTTCCAGGCCTTCTGGATCCAGACGATGACGCAGGCTCAACACCTCCTGCCTTAGGTGCTATTGGGCTTTGGGCACTACCAGCAGATGCACCACCACCACCATCAGTATCAGCTGGCCCCCCACGCCCACATCCGCGGCTTCTTCCACCATACTTTCTCATGTTTGGAAAATGTACCCAAAATGCCAGCAGATATATGGTACTGTTTCAGAAGCATACAGCTGTATATGGTGAAGGGGAAAATTCTTAATCTCCGTCACTCCGACACTCACAGGCTCAGTATGGATTAGACCAGAATATAAAAAGCAGAAAAAGGGTACTGTATCACAAGCGTACAGCTGTATACAGTCTAGTGGTAATTGTAAATCTCCATATATATTTCCAGAGTCAGACGCAGACTCTCACAGGCTCAGTATGGATTACATCAGAATATAAAAAGCAGAAAAAGGGTACTGTATCACAAGCGTACAGCTGTATACAGTGTTGGGGTAATTTTAAATCTCCGTATATATTTCCGGAGTAACACAAAGACGCTCACAGGCTCAGTATGGATTAGACCAGAATATAAAAAAGCAGAAAAAGGGTACTGTTTCACAAGCATACAGAAGTATACAGTCTAGGGGTAATTGTAAATCTCCGTATATATTTCAGGAGTAACACACAGATGCTCGCAGGCTCAGTATTCATTAGACCAGAATATAAAAAGTAGAAAAAGGGTACTGTATCAGAAGCGTACAGCTGTATACAGTGTTGGGGTAATTTTAAATCTCCGTATATATTTCTGGAGTAACACAAAGATGCTCACAGGCTCAGTATGGATTAGACCAGAATATAAAAAGCCGAAAAAGGGTACTGTATCAGAAGCGTACAGCTGTATACAGTGTTGGGGTAATTTCAAATCTCCGTATATATTTCCAGAGTCAGACAAAGACTCTCACAGGCTCAGTATGTATTACACCAGAATATAAAAAGCAGAGAAAAGGTAATGATTCACAAGCGTACAGCTGTATACAGTCTAGGGATAATTGTAAATCTCCGTATATATTTCCAGAGTCAGACACAGACTCTCACAGGCTCAGTATGGATTAGACCAGAATATAAAAATCAGAAAAAGGGTACTGTATCACAAGCGTACAGCTATATACAGTCTAGGGGTAATTGTAAGTCTCCGTATATATTTCCGGAGTCACACACAGATAGTCAGCATGTATTTGTCCGTGATACCAGCCGGTACACGGTAGTGTGTGAGAAGCGTACAGCTCTATACGGTGTGGGAAAAAATGAACCCTCGGTAACTGTACAGAAAAAAAGAATAAAAGTATTAGTGCTGTGTAAAAAGCAGTCTGCACCGCAGTGTACACACAGCAATACAGCTATCAGGCAGCCTAATAACCAGCGCTGCTGCACACAACAAAATCCTCCCCACTCACTGTACACTAACTGTACAGCATAATTGCTATCAGCACAAGCACAGAATAACTTTTCTTTCCTGCCTAAGGCTGCTTTCACACATCAGTTTTTTGACGTCAGGCGCGATCCGGCGTGTTTTTAAAAAAACGCATCCGGTGCCGGATGCGTTTTTTTAGCATTGACTTTCATTAGCGCCGGATCGCGCCTGATGTCATTGCGTTGCATCCGTTTTTGGCCGGATCCGTCGGAAATGTACATTCCGGCGGCCGGACAAGACGCTGACTGCAACGTTTTTTTTTTTTTCCGGAGCCGCCTGATAGTGCCTGAATCGGCACATCAGGCGGCCGGAAATAATACAAGTCTATGGAACCGGACCAGTCTTTTGAGAAATCCGTCAAAAGCCTGATCCGGAATCCAAGGTCTCTCTCTCTCTCTCTCTCTCTCCGGACATGCGTACCTGCATTTTCCACATAGGAAAATTTCTTTTTCCGGGTTGAAAAGGTCAGGACGGATCCGGCAAAAAAACTGATCAGTTGCATCAGTTTTTTCAAAATCAGCGCCGGATCCGTCCTAGCAGGCATACGACGGATATGCCTGACACAAAAAAACTAACTCTCTCCCTACTGATAAACAGCATCAGCAACCTCTCCCTACGCTAAGATCGGTAGAAGTAAAATGGCGGTCGGCGATCAGGGCTTTTATAGCCACTGTGACGCCACACAAAGAAAGCCAATCACTGCTATGCCCTTCTCTAAGATGGTGGTGGCCGCTGCCTATGTCATCTCGTTGCCCTCAGTGTACGTCCTTGCTCATTGGCTGAGAAACGGCACCTGCAATCATTATGGGAAAACCGACTTTGGCATTCGGGTCGACGACCGCATTGCCGACCTCATGCTATGGTCGGGTTTCACTGAGCGAAACCTGACTTTGGCAAAAGTCGGCGATTTTTGAATCTGACCGACCTGTTTCGCTCAACTCTACTCCTCACTCTTCCTGTCCCCAGCACTGACTGAATAACCCCGCCTCCAGGTCAGAAGTAATAGGGAAGCTCCCCTGAAACCGTGTTTAGAGCTCCCCCTTCTGGTCTGGATTTAGGAAGAGTGTTGCATGTTGGTATTACGTGGCCTGGGGATCCCCCTTGCTTTCAGGCATGACATCACCCCCTGTGAGGGAGGAAATGCCTCTGTGGCAACTGGACTCCTGGGGTGCCACACATGAAAGTTTAAAAATTATCCTTTATAGACTTTGCACTTCACATACTCACGGTTTATAACAAAAAGACTGACTTGTGCTGCAATGAGTATTAAAAATAAATATCTGCCAATTTAACTTATGAGACTTAGGCCTCCTTCGCATGCACGTGTTTTCGGCCTCCAGAAACAAGCACATTTTACAACAATCCTTGGAATAGGTGGTAAAAGTCTGATTGATGAGATTTTCATCTTAGGAACCCCCATAAATTCATTGCAGTTGAACAGAGTGCTATATTCATCTTCACTGGATAACTGCAGTGTAGCAAAGAGTTAATTAGTTAATTTATTTTACTCACTTATATAGTGGCATTAATTCCACAGCGCTATACAAACATTATCGTAATTGTCCCCATTAGGGCTCGTTATCTAGATTCCCTATCACTATGTCTTTGGAGTGTGGGAGGAAACCAGAGAACCCGGAGGAGACCCACTCAAACAAGAGGAGAACATACAAACTCTTGCATGAGTTGAGTGCTTTACTTGCCATTTTCAATAGCTCTATGTATCAGCGTCATAAGAATCCACAAGGTTACACAGCTAGTCCTACACAGTGACTTTTGCAGGGTAACAATAAGAACACAGTGCCACAGTCTAAAAGTTGCAAACATTAACAATCACTCAGCAATCAAGCAGGTTTAGATTTTTTCTGACAATCTTTTTGTGGTCATGTTAACTAATGTGTCCCATATTTTTCTATTAACCCCTTAATGTCCAATGACGTGCACAGTCCATCATGGCAAGGTGTCAGTTTTGGCACCTTGACGGACTGTGCACGTCATGCCTTTGAACTACTACTGCGTGTAAACACGCAGTGGTAGTTCAGTGCTGACAGCTGTCACAGACAGCTGACAGGCACAGCAAGCGGTGCGGGGACCTTTTCAGTCGGTCAATGTGACTGACCAAACACAGCAGCGATCGAGCAGAAAAGGCTGACATTTCAGCCTCTTCTGCCCGATCAGTGCAGGAGCTCAGCACTGCAGTGGCCAAGCTTCCTGCACTGACAGCCAGGAGCGGCGCTCCCACCGCCCCTGGCTGTTAACCCCCTGACTGCTGCGATCGAGCGCGATCGCAGCACTCGGGGGGAGGCAGAGGGTCGGGAGCTCCCTCTGCCTCAGATCGGCGCCCTGCAATATATTTGCAGGTCCCAATCTCTGCCTTGATGACCCGGGGGTTGTCATGACAACCCCCAGGTCATCTAGCTATGGAAAGCTGCTGTGATCATGGTCACAACAGCTTTCACTATAGTTACAATGCATTGCAATGCTGGAACATTGCAATGCATTGTAACTGCAATAAAAAGTAAAAAAGTGAAAGTCCCATAAAGGGACAAGTTAAAAAAAAGCATTTTTTTTAAAAAAAATAGTAAAAAAAAAAAAATAATAATTTAAAAAAATTCCCCTAAAAAATACACATTTTTATGTAATGAAAAAAACAAAAAGCAAACAGAATACACATGTTTGGTATTGTCGCGTCCATAAAATACCCATCTATAAAAGTGTAACCCTAGTTAACCTCTTCAGTGAAAGCCATAAAAAAAAACACAAAAAAGTCGTAAATTATACTTTTTCAAAGCGGTATCATCATACCGCTTGGAAAAAGTGCAATAACACGCGATCAAAAAGTCGGATATAAATAATCATGGTACCGCTGAAAACGTCATCTTGTCCCACAAAAAACAAGCTGCTATACAGCATCATCAGCGAAAAAATAAAAAAGTTATAGCTTGCGGAATAAACTGATGCAAAAATAATTATTTTTTCTATAAAAATTTTTATTGTGTAAAAAAAGCCAAAACATAAAAAAATATATAAATGAGGTATCGCTGTACTCGTAGTGACCCAAAGAATAAAGCTGCTTTATCAATTTTATCACACGCGGAACGGAGGGAAAAAAAAAACAATTCCTGAATTGCTGGTTTTTGTTCATTCTGCTTCCACAAAAATCGGAATAGGAAGCGATCAAAAAACGTTATGTGCCTGATTATGGTACCAATAAAAACGTCAACTCGTCCCGCAAAAAACAAGACCTTACATGACACTGTCGGACGAAATATGGAAAAATTATAGCTCTCAAAATACAGCGATGTAAAATTTTCTTACAAATAATTCTTCAAAAAAAAAAGCGTCTTTTAGAGTGTGACAGAAGCTAAACATGAAAAAAGGGTATAAATCTGGTATCGCTGTAATAGCACCGATCCGAGGAATAAAGTCACCTAATCACTAATACCGCACGAGGAACGGCGTAAAAAAGAAAACCAATTCTTCACCTTTTGTGGATTTGTTCATTCTGCCTCCCAAAGATCGCAGCAAGGCGATCACAGTGGTTCCCCCCCACATGTGGGATATCAGCGTACTCAGGACAAAATGCAAATCAACTTTTGCGGTCCTATTTCTCCTGGTACCCTTATAAAAATAAAAATTTGATGGCAAAAAGGTAATTTTTGTGGAAAAAAATATGATTTTTTTATTTTCACGGCTCTACGTTATGAACTTCTGTGAAGCCCTTGGGGGTTCAAAGTGCTGACCACACATCTAGATAAGTTCCTTGGGGGGTCTAGGTTCCAAAATAGGGTCACTTATGGGGGGTTTCCACTATTTAGGTACATCAAGGGCTCTCCAAACGCGACATGGTGTCCGCTCTCGAATCCAGCCAATTTGACATTCAAAATCTCAAATGATGCTCCTTCCCTTCTGAGCACTGCCGTGCGCCTAAAGATTGGTTTTTCCCCCCACATGGGGTATCGTTGTACTCAGGAGAAATTGTACAACAAATATTGTGGTTCATTTTCTACTGATACCCTTGACAAAATGTAAAAAATTGTGTCGAAAGAAAAATTTTGGGAAAAATAGTTAAATGTTCATTTTTTCCTTCCACATTGCTTCAATTCTTGTGAAGTACCTAAGGGTTAATAAACTTCTTGAATGTGGCTTTGAACACCTTGAGGGGTGCAGTTTTTAGAATGGTGTCACTTTTGGGTATTTTCTGTCATATTGACCCCTCAAATTCACTTCAAATGTGAGGTGGTCCCTAAAAAAAATGGTTTTGTAAATTTTGTTGGAAAAATGAGAAATTGCTGGTCAACTTTTAACACTTATAACTGCCTAAAAAAAAATGGTTCCAAAATTGTGCTGATGTAAAGTAGACATGTAGGAAATGTTATTTATTAACTATTTTTTGTGACATATCTCTCTGATTTAATGGCATAAAAATTAAATTTTGAAAATTGCAAAATTTTCAAAATTTTTGCCATATTTCCGTTTTTTTCATAAATAAACGCAAGTTATATTGAAGAAATTTTACCACTATCATGAAGTACAATATGTCTCGAGAAAACAATCTCAGAATCGCCAGGATCCGTTGAAGCGTTCCAGAGTTATAAGCACATAAATTGACAGTGGTCAGAATTGTAAAAATTGGCCTGGTCTTTAACCTACAAAATGGCTTGGTCGTTAAGGGGTTAAACAGTGCCCCATTGTAATCATAATGGAACTAAGATAAAATCAGCATGCAGTCCTGGCCTAATTTATATATTTAACAGGCTTTAAAATAAGAAATAATATTGAATACATCCTAAATAAAGCATTGTACCCAGATACAAAGCAGAAAAAAAGCTCATTTGACTACTTCATTTTTGCTTGATAATGGTTTTATTATAGACTAATTACATCATTGAATTTTGTGCTTCCACATATGGTTCACATCAAATATTTCACCAAAGGGTGTAAAAAAAAAATGCTGTTCATTTTTTGCAGTCAAAGATGACCATGACTTTAAAGGAGAATCAGTGACTGTGGGTCCCGAGTTGACAGATGAGGTCAATCTGGGCCCTTAAGGCTTACCCACATACTCAACATAAGTAAATAGATGTGGTCAGGACAGTAGATACCGCTTGTGCCTTTCACATAGCTCGCTTTCTTTTTGCCTCAAATATTATCCTATCTTTAGCTGCATGTGGTCATGAGTTGATCCTGACTCACCAAGCTGGATGGTACAGGGCAAACTTATTCCATTCGTTGATGTCAACTCAGGTTTTTGAGAGATTCTTTAAGGCAATCTTTGTAATGTTTCTTCTAATCCCTTACTGGTTGTTTTCCCTCACACAGTTCTCCGTACACAGTTGTTTAAGCACTCGGCTGTCTGGCTTGGGCTTTTATCTGGAGAGTATGGCAGTGTCAGTGACATTGTCTTGCCACCTGAGGTGAAGTCTATATATACAGTTCAGGTGAAAGTGACTGAGCAGTTAGTTTGGCATGCCAGTTGTAGACAATCCAGGTTTTCACTAGCATAGAGAAATGTGGTAAGGACCAGCGCACAGTAGATCTTCAGCTTGATGGGATGGCTGAGTCTCCTTCATTCCAAGACATTCTTATGCAGCCTCCCAAAGGTGGTGCTGGCTTTGGCAATTCTGTTGTTGACCTCAGCATCTATTGGTCACTACATGGGATAGTTTATTGCCCAGGTAGGTAATGTTGTCAACTGCGTTGAGGTTGTGCTCCTTCCCCATAACACGTGGCTGCTGGTATGGGTTTCCTGTAATAGGTTGGTACTTAACTTTGGTCTTTCTAAAATTGATAATGAGACCTAAATTGTCGCAAGCTTGTGAAAAAATCTTTTTCATTCTGCATCTACTGCTATCTGCTGGTGTTGAGTGCGCAGTCATCAGAAAACAAGAAATCACAGAAAACAATCTTATGCACCTTTGTAAAAGCCTTCAGGGGTCTGCGAATTTGTGTTTTAGGCAATTTCTCCTGCCTATTCCTCAAGGGAGGTGAGCAGAGTGATCCTAAAGAAGGCTGCTCAGACACCCAGGTGACTGCTTAATTCCACTTCTGTTTTGGTACGGAGGGGAGCGACTCAACTCTCTGGACTGCCTGTGTACAGGTTTGTTACTACAGTTTCCAGTGATTCCATACCTGCTGCTTCGATGTACTCCATCACTACAGGTCTTTGAAGCATGGTGATTGAAGTCAGGACTTGTGCTTGAATTGATGTAAAGTGAGGAAAAGTTGTGCAGGTTATCAACCCCACTCTCTTGTCCATTCCTATTGAGTTCCAGTGACAAGAGCTAGTTCAGAAGACTGGAGATAGGTCAAGATATAATTAATGAATGGAAGTGTCCTATATGTGTTTCGCTTTGCCCTCTCAGTGCTCCATAACGCTTAGCTTGGAATTGCTTTTCTGTCCTTTCAATCCTAGATAGTTTCTTCCACACAGTCCACCGGAGTCCAGCCTTCACATACAAAGGTAGACAAACTTAAATTCACCATGGGCCTCAAAACTGATGGCTACCCTCAACTTGTTTAGCCCTTCTGCTGAGGCAATGTTCCAAGGTGTACCCACTGCCGCATGCTAGCAGTTACTTGGAGGTATAGGTGAGAACTGAGTACCAGATGAGGACCAAAGATGGGTGAGCTATCCTAAAAGGACATGGCAATCTCTCCACTAGAGGTGATATCTCTATCTGGACACCCCATGCACCCAAAAATGAAGAAAAAAAATTGTGATATATCACTGTTATATGTTTCTGTATTTATTCTTGTATCCACCAGATGTCACTTTTTTGCAGTTTCTTGACAATTTTCTACGTATTACTACTGATGTCAGGAAAGAGCAAGTTTAACCTAACTATAGTAAACCTAAGATATAGGGACATCATTTCACAGTACTGTACATCCACATTACTAGAACTCTCATTTACCAGGCTATAAAAATGTATATTAATTTAATTGAAAAGTTTTTTTTCCTATTTAATAACCATTTTGTACTATTACATTCCTATGCATATATTACATGTAATGTTTAAAACTATAATTCAACATGGTTTTTACATTGATGCTAAAATTACTCCAAAGTGCAATCTATTCATTTATTTGTACAAAATGAAAACATTTATATATCATCAAGGTCAAGTTTGACCTTAAAGAAAGAAAGTTATTTATATTAAACTGTGTAATGATACAATGGCATGAGCAAGTGATTATATTCAGCTTATTGGCACGAACATTGTTTGAATTTTTCCATCTTGGCTATTTACACATGCAGGTGCTGAAGGAGGAATACCACAAAAGCTGAAAGAAGCATGAAAGTTTCATTAAAGGATGCTATCGCTACAGCATAGCTGTTAGCTTGATTTTTCACACATGTGTTTTATATTTCCAATTACAAATATTATTTTATATAATTCTTCATATCAAATTAAAACAAAGGCAAAGACTGAGTTACCATTAACAAAGCCTGAAGTGTAAAAACAATCCAGCATTTTTTTCTGATATATTACAGTATAGGAAATAAACTAAATGTCTAAATGTTGAAGTAAATGTGTATGCCTTGTGTTTAGCGGTGTTAGATAGTTTGATATAAGCAGGGCTGTCTATAAGCAGGGCTGTCTACCATTTTCCCTCCAGTGATGTGATTCTCCAAATGCAGTCTCATGTACATTTCTACAATCTATATTTCTCATTATGCCCTAGCTCTTCTTGGCAAATGAAAGGATGTCTCATCCCAGTGCACTTGCTGTGCTCTGGCTTCTATCTAACTATGGCAATAGATACTTCAGTGATATTGAGTTGGTGTCCTTAAAGAAGCTCTCCTATGAAGATTTTTTAAAATAAATCTCTGTATGTGTGTATGTATTGTAGTGTGTGTGGTTATATAATCATCTACAGCTACCTTCTCTGGGATCCAGCGCCGTTCTGCTCCTTTTCTCAGTGACATCACTACTCTTTAGATTTTTCAGGCCACACTGCTCTGTGTGACCTGGAAGTGGCTTTTACAATATAAGCCTATGTAGTGTCAAAACAAGGCTTCACAGACTTAGAGACTTCCAGCGCAGACATCGAGCATAGAGTCTACAAAGTGATGACATCACTGTGAAGAGAAGCAGAACAGATCCCTCAGAAGGTTGCAATTTTGACAAAAATCAAAGGAGAAATGGAGGGCACCACAAAATGAAAGGGATGCACCTGAAGCATGTCAAAAACCATAAATCAAGAGGGAAGAGAAAAAGAAGCAAGCCATGTTAACAGGGATCACCTAAGATACACTAATATTTTATTTGGTGCTACAAGAAGCTGAAAACACATAAAAACATTTAAAAGTCATAGAACAACGTAAGTATTGTACAGATAGCTTGCTAAAGAGCCACAGCCTTCAATCAAGTGACATGACATGAACATTTGGTACAAATTCAGATATAAATACAAAAATATATATTTAAACCTATATGGTCAGCACGCCAAGGAAAAAAACCTAAAATTCAATGTCCTATATAATAAAAAAAGCAATTTCTACTGTAAGTGTGCAACAATGCAAGGAGGTTATCCAAAGAATTAAAAAAATGCACCTAGATGGAAAAAAATCCTAGAGGCAAATCATTTCCCAACCAGTGTAACATAGTAACATAGTTATTAAGGTTGAAGGAAGACTTTAAGTCCATCTAGTTCAACCCATATCCTATCCCAACCTGCCCTAACATGTTGATCCAGAGGAAGGCAAAAAAAAAACCAAGTGGCAAACAGTAAGCTTCACATTGGGGAAAAAAATTCCTTCCTGACTCCACATACGGTAATCAGACTAGCTCCTTGGATCAGCGCAATATCTAGGAAACTAGTGAATATAGCCTGTAATATTATACTTTTCAAGAAAGGCATCCAGTCCCTTCTTAAATTTTAGTAGGGAATCACTTATTACAACATTATACGGCAGAGAGTTCCATAGTCTCACTGCTCTTACAGTAAAGAATCTTCGATTATGACTAAACCTTCTTTCCTCTAGACGTAGAGGATGCCCCCTTGTCCCCGTCACAGGTCTAAGAGTAAAAAGATCATTAGAAAGGTCTTTGTACTGTCCCCTCATATATTTATACATTGTAATAAGATCACCTCTAAGCCTTCGTTTTTCCAAACTAAATAACCCCAAGTGTAATAACCTGTCCTGGTATTGCAGCCCCCCCCGTTCTCTAATAACCTTGGTCGCTCTTCTCTGCACCCGCTCCAGTTCAGCTATGTCTTTCTTATACACCGGAGACCAGAACTGCACACAGTATTCTAAGTGTGGTCGCACCAGTGACTTGTATAGAGGTAAAATTATGTTCTCCTCATGTGTGAAAGGTGTAGCAACTGTGCACCCTCAAAGGTACAATAACCAAAATGTCACATGTACAGCTGCACAGTAGGTGCAAAGTATCAAGCACAATGAGGGTATTGAAAAGCATACAAACTTACACATCAATGTATGAGACACTGAAAACACACACGCAAATAGTGTGGCACAAACCAGCCCTTGAAGAAGCCACTCTTAGTGGCAATAGGCATTGAATGTTGACAAAATCACTACCATTAGTTGCAATATAGCAGCTAACATTAGGAATGAGCGGATCTATGGATATTGAGATTATTCAAGTTCAGTCGAACTGTAGTCTAAAGTTCAGTTCAGCTTATTCAGCTAGGTATGTAACACAATGATGAGTGAAATAGCAAATGGGTAAAATTTTACTTTTAATACACTAGACCATAAAAAGTCACCTTATAACCTTTTAAAAAAGTGCTTTAGTGCAAGTGTGTGATGAGCAAAAGGGCACAAGAAAAACAATTTTTTGAAAGAGTGTGTGGATATATTTAATACAAAAATAATCAGAGGTATAGTTGCCTTTAAAATACAACAAAGCTTACTAACATTGCCGTTTTGGGTCCAAATATGAGGGCCCGATTGTTGGGTACAACGAATGCCTAATTACTTCTCTGATATAGTAGTAAAACTGGTTCTCCTGCTCACAGTGTTGTCACAAATTTTAGCATGAACCTCAATAAATGGTAACCACGCTAATAGACACCAACCTAAGGATGCAGCAAACAGAATCAATGCTTAATCAATCCTCATATTATACAGAAGACCATAACAATGGAAGGCATCCAGAATTCAAAATGGTCTGGTGCCCTTTTATTCGATAATGCATGCAGCAGCAGTATAATATATGCTCAGGCTGATTACTATTATTGACCCATCAATCATGTGGTCAGTGTAGTATTAAAGGAACAATGTTACCAAAGTGTAGGGGGTCAATCAGGGCCGGCTCCAGGTTTTTATGGGCCCCGGGCGAAAGAGTCTCAGTGGGCCCCTTTAACACAGACCACGATTCATGATGCACAGATACTGCAGAGAAATATGGGTATAGTACAATGCCAAACACTTCTCTTCTTCCATTACATAAGTGATATCTATTATAAATTCTACAATAGCTCAGAAACCGCCAAATCCTCACAGTGCACAGTACACACTGGATAGTACAGTCCTCCATACAATATTATGGGGACCACATAGTCCTCCATACAGTATTATGGGCCAAATATAATGCTCCATAAAGAATATTGGACCCCAAATAATGCTCCATACAGGATACTGGTCCCCATATAATGCTCCATACAAAATATGGAGCTCTCCTCTGCACTGTGCTGCGTTCTGCACTGTTACGGCTCAGGATAGGGCGCTGTGGAAAGACCACCATTATCATCATCACTGCCTCCCCATTATCATCATCATTGCCTCCCCATTATCACCATCATTGCCTCCCTATTATCACCATCATTGCCTCCCCATTATCATCATCATCATAATTGCCTCCCCATCATAATCATTTCCTCCCCATTATCATTATCATTGCCTCCCCATCATCATCATTGCCTCCCCATTATCATCATCATTGCCTCCCCATTATCATCATCATTGTCTCCCCATCATCATCATCATTGCCTCTCCATCAACATCATTGCCTCCCCATCATCATCATCATTGCCTCCTCACCACCATCACTGCCTCCGCCCACCACCATCACACATACAGCACAACACACAGACAGCACCGCAGCACTCTCTCACATACACACACACAAAGCACCGCACTACATACACACACACAGGCAGACACAGACACACACACACTGATGCACACAGACACACACACCTCACATCTCACCTGTCCGGCGCCCGCGCTTACTCTCTGCCGCAGCCAGCCACTGAATGATGATGTCATCCAGCGGCGCTGCTGTGAGAGGAAGTGCAGGCGCCCTGCAGGCGCCCCCTGGAGCCCAGAGCTGCGGAGGCACGGGGAGACGTAAGTATTGTGCCGGCTGCTGCAGGGGCCCTGACCAAGCGGGGGGCCCAGTGGCGGCACTGGTAATGCTCTCATCCACTAACGGGTGCTGCGGTACCCGACGGCGAGTGGGCCCCTCTGCCTGCTTAGGGCCCCGGCACTTGCCCGGGTAGGCCGGTTACTGACGCCGGCCCTGGGGTCAATTAAACCACAGTACTCCCTGTTCAGTAACTGGTGGACATCCTAGCCATAGTCTCCCGATGTATTTCGTCATTCCAGACTCTTCAGGGGAGCCACACCGGGGAATATATATGTTAGGGTCGAGTTCCCGCTTCTGCACAAGGGGAATCTTGAGCCGTCCCTGCTGCGGTCTCCCATCCGTCTCCGGCCGCAGTGGACTCTGCTCAGCTTAGACGTCGGTCCCAGTGTCTCGCCCAGTCTAACATTGTGCAGAGGATTACTGCTGCTCCTCCAGGCTCTGCTATTGTAGCCAGTACTAGTTAGCGGCGAGCAGACGTCTTTAGGACAAAGTTCTTGCTTTCACCTTCTGAGCATGCCCAGAGTAAGATCTCTCATTGGAGATCAGGGGTCACATGCTCAGGTATTGCAGCAGCTCCTATTGGTCCACCAGCAAGGTCCTGAAACCACTTGTGTTCTGGAACAGTTTCCTATTGGTCCTTATCTGGCAGGCCCTGTAGTTGCTACTATAAAAGGGTGGCATGGTCGTGCCGCCATGCGCTAGTATCAATCACATTATGTGCTTTGCTCCAGGGTGATCTTGCACGCATGTGTTAGGGCTCGGCTGAAATAAGCCCCTAGAATACCGGCTTCTCCGGTGAGGAGATTGTCTGATTGCGTTGCTGATTGCGCTACTACCGACTGCTGTCCGCACAGCAGTTGTCTGTGCATACCTGTGGAGTTAACAGGACACAGTCCATATTTCTGCATTTCTACCTTAGCGACTCTGTGGCGTAACAGAGTTCGCTTATACCGCCATCCTACTTAAAAAAAAACCATAATAATCTTGAACCAGGAGGCGGAGGTCCAAGTGGAGGAAGATTGGATGTCAATGTGGCGGTGTACATAGAATAGATGAAGGATGAGGTAGCCAACACTGTTTTTGTGTTTTATTTGTATTTATTTTTTAGGTGGTACTCTGAAAAAAGGCTCTGTGGGGGCACTCTGCATGCAGGCAGTTTAATAACCTGCTGGTCACTCTCCCTCTGTATACAGGCCATGTAATTCTCTGCAGTTTTTAGGCGTGCAAAAAATGAGGAGAGCATCAAATAGGGGGCGTGGCCATGTTGCTGTTGGTGGTGTAGCTGCTGCAAGGAGAGAGAGGACGTGTTCGATCTGTGCCTTCTACATGTCCAAATGAAACACGCACGTGGTCCACACAGGTGACAGAACGTTCTGCATAATTTTGAAGGCCCGAGAACCACTAGCTGAATGGTGAGGCCAGAACAAGTAGAGGCGGTTTTAAATTGGATGGCTGAGAATGCCTCCAGTTTCTTTGCTTTGTCTTCCACCCTGTCCCCTTCTGAAAGGGCAGAGTTTGCACCTGCAACTCATGGGCATCTGTCTTTCACCCCACCCCCTTGTAAATAAGGCAAACAGTCTGAGCCTCAAGTCATTTAGTGGTCACTTCTGTTTTTTGATGTCTCTGATGCATGTGGTTCCGTGGGCCATCCACCTGGCCCTGTTCCACAAGTAGAAGAGATTGCGTGTGCTGATGCCCAACTATTTGTTCTATTTGAGGATGAGTACATCAGAGTGGAAGTGAAAATGGTCAGCAAACCACCGCATCACATCTCAGATGATGATGACAAAACACAGGTGCCAGCTGCTGTGGTTATCTGATGTGTGCAGACCGGCAAGGAAGGCAATGAGTAGAACATCATAGGGGATTATTATTATTATTTCATCTCATAGCACCATTGATTCCTTAGTATATTTAGTATATTGGATAACCTCCAAAAGTGATAACATTTTAAAAACAGCACCCTTCAAGAAATTCTAAACTGCTTTCAGATACTTCATTAACCCTTGAGGTACACTTCAGGAACTAATGCAAAATGGCAGGACAGGAAAGAAAAATGTTTTTACCACCTAAATGTTGCTAACTTCTGAGCAGGGCACTATAGCCTGCGGAATCAAAAGATATTGTGTGGCCATGAAATGCCATGGCAACCATCAGGACCACACTCTGTTAGCCATCTAAATGACATTGTCACTATTGACAGCAGCATGTAAGCGATTAAATGGCCATAGTCGGCACCAACACTGATCATAACTGAGCAGCCTGCCACACATGAGCCAACATCTGCTGCTGTGCTTGTCTGCTAAGATGGTTGGATTTTTACCAGTGCTGAGTATTGGGTGGCCATCCTGCTGGTTCCCCACTACAAGGACAACATACCATCCTTACTTCCGTCACTGAAGCGGGATGATAAATTGTGGGAAAGCAAGTGCACAATGGTATATACACTACTGACGGCATTCCCACAGGACAGGGGGGCTCTGTGGAAGAACAAAGCAGAGGAGGAGGAGGAAGTCGCCAATGCAGATGGGGCAATGGAACCAACTCAGAAGGGAGGGTTAGCCTGGGTGAAATGTGGAAAACCTTCCTTAGCAAGACAAAACATCTAGCACCACCATCTTATATTAGCAGAAGGCAGCATTTCAACATTATGATGTAAGATTATGTGGCCACACTAGTGATGAGCAACCACTAAAATGCTGGGACGCTA
Organism: Oophaga sylvatica; assembly: GCA_033576555.1. Lineage (NCBI taxonomy): Eukaryota > Metazoa > Chordata > Amphibia > Anura > Dendrobatidae > Oophaga > Oophaga sylvatica. The sequence goes on along the minus strand of JARQOD010000004.1, from coordinate 299,599,990 downwards.
GTTACTAGAACTGAGCAATTTCTAATGCTCAAATGCTAGTTTCGAATAACGATTATAATGGGAGTCAATACTAAATCTGAGTATTTTTCCAGCAGAACCAACAAGGAGGTCAGGGGGCAGTGAAAATCTTGAAATGGATGGAAATGGAAAAGGTGCTCGATGGAAGGAAAACAGCATAGTGAAGACCCCAGTAAGCATCTCTTACTCCCAAGTCATTGCTGAGAACAATGTTGTCCCACTTTTACTGCACTTTATGGACTGACAATAAAACATTCAAAATTGAAGAGAAATTGTAAATTAAAGGAAAAAATGTTAAGAAACATTCTTTCCTGTATAATGTCTTGTATATAAGGAAAATGTTAAAAGGATTTAAAAAATAGTAAATTAAGTATACCAAAATTGATTTTGTAAAACAAATTGGAAATATCAGTATAATTTATGAAGGAAGAAAAAACTGCCAAAAATTAGATGGAAGAGGGACACAGATACACCCAGTATTAGACATAAAGGAGGGCTTCAAACACATTCTATTCAAATTGTCATTTAGAGGTACTTCTAGGCTCATAAAGGCTATAAACTGCCAAAAATTACAGAAAGGGTCATCCATACACCCTTGAAGATAACAACTAGAGGGTATAATTCAAATATTGTGAACAAAGTGTAGTTGTGGTACTCCTACACTCATAAAGGCTCTGCACATTGTGAAAATCCTGACAAAAATTACAAGCAGGATCATCCGTAAACCATTGAAGGCAGCAACTGGAGTGCCTCATTCAAATATTAAGAAAGTGTAGTTGTGTTACATCTACACTCATAAATGCTCTGCACACAGTGCAAAGCCAGAAAATAATTATAAGGTTATTATTATAAAAAATTATTATAATAAATTATGGTAATTATAATAAAGGTAAAGGTAATTATAATAAATTATTAGATTTATTTTTGGCTTTGCACTATGTGCAGAGCCATTATGAGTGTAGAAATACCACAACTACACTTTCTTAATATTTGGATGAGGCACTCTATTTGATGCCTTCAAAAAGGTCCATGGATGACCCCCCATCCATGGACCTTTTTGAAGGCATCAAATGGAGTGCCTTATCTAAATATTAAGAAAGTGTAGTTGTGGTATTTCTACACTCATAAATAGTGTTGAGCATTCCGACACTGCAATTATAGGGTATCGTCCAATATTTGCTGTATCGGAATTCCGATTCTGAGTTCCGATATTTTTGTCATATCGGATACTGGAATCGGAGTTTTCCTGTAAAGTCTATGGGAGTTCCTGTGTCACAGAACGAAGTACGTGACACAGGAAATTCCCGAACCTGTCACTGTCAGTGTCGGTCGGGTGTGTCAGGTGTCAGGACTCAGCAGAGTCAGCACTTACCTGGCAGAAGATCCCCTTCCCCAGTGGTCACGTCCTCCTGGATGGCCGCCATTACCCTGTCCCTGGCGGTCACGTGCGATAACTGCAGTGACTGCCGAGTACTGGGTAATCTCGGCCAGCTGTACTCTCGTGACAGCTGGCCGTAAACCAGTCCGGATGACGTCACCGCCGGGGAAGCAGTAGGTAAGCAGCTCTGCTCTATGTGGATGTCAGACTCAGCCTGTCATCCATATGTAGCAGAGCTGGACTCGTCGTGGGACACTCGGTATTTTGGACTGCGTCGGACAGGGAGTATTTGTGTTGGTTTATTATTTTGTTTTTTTACAGGAGATCGATGGCGTCGCAGGATTGAGAGTGAAATAAAATTAATGAAAACTGTGTGGTGTTTTATTTCATTAAAATACTTTTTACTTGCTGTGTTTTTTTTTAAATTTACAAACTATGATTAATAATGGATCGGTGTCTTATTGACGCCTCTCCATTATTAACCGGGCTTATTGTCACCGATCAATCAAAGGTGACATTAACCCCTTATTATCCCGCTTGCCACCGCTACAGGGCAAGTGGGAAGAGCCTGGTAAAGGCTGCTGCAGCCTGGTATTTTTAGGCTGTTGAGGGCCAAAATCCATGGGCCTTGACAGTATTTTAATACCAGGCCTCAGCAGTCTGCATTTTACTTGGCTGGTTAACAAAAATAGGGGGACCCCACGCCATTTTTTTTTGAGGGGATCCCCTATTTTTGTTAACCAGCCAAGATAAGCAGACTGCTGTGGCCTGGTATTATCAGGCTTGCAAGGTCCATGGATATTGGCTCCTTAACAGCCTGAAAAACCAGGCCTCAGTAGTCTGCTTTATCAGGCTGTTAACAAAAATAGGGGGACCCCACGCCATTTTTTTTTTTAGAGGGGATCCCCTATTTTTGTTAATCAGTTCACTTCAGGTCAGCCGGTAATTCCCTCTGACGTCACTGATGCAGTGCGGTGTCCCTGGCTGACCTGAAGTGAAAGTGGGAAGCAATCAATTATGCTAACCACTTCCTCTCCTGTCAGCCAGGAGAGGAGATGATTCAGTCGGGGGTTTACTGTGAGACTGTCAGCATTAGCTGCGGTCTCTGCAGTAAACATTAACCCTTTCAGAAGGATTACATCGGGGACCTGACTGAACATCGGATAGGTAAGAATAATGTTGCGTTATTATTTTATTTTTATTACAGGTGAACAAGAGCTTCGCAAGGAATGGCAGTAAAATAAAATATTGTCAAAAACTGTGTGTTTATTTCATTAAAATGATTTTTAATTAAAGTGTGTGTGTTTTATTTTTATTTCTTACAATAGGATTAATAATTGATAGTTGTCTAATTGACAGCTCTCAATTATTAACCTGGCTTAAACTCACCTTTCAATAGCAAGGTGGCTTTAACCCCTTATTAACCCATTCGCCACCGCTACAGGGCAATGGGAATAGACGGGCAAAGTGCCAGAAAGGGCGAATCTAATTATAGATTTCCCTTTTCTGGGGTGTCTGGGGGCAGATGTTAGTAGCCGGGGGGGCCAAAAATAATGGTCCCTCTCTGGGCTATTATTATCTGCCCCCACTCGCTGGCTTTGTCTGTCTGGTTGAGAAAATAGGGCGGGAGCCCACGCATTTTTTTTCAACAATTTTACACCTCATATATATATATACATGTCATTGAATTTGTGACACATATATATATATATATATATATATATTTATATTTATAGTTCATACACTTCTACATAGTATAATAGCCGCTAATTCAATTGCCGGCTTTTGTGAAAATACAGAAGCACCCGACATGAAATGACACATGGTTTACATAGAGTTAACCATGTCATTTCATGTTGTTTGATATATTGTTTTCACTAACAATTACATGAGTGTATGTGTGCAAAATTTGACACATGTAGGGGTTAATTAAAGATGTAAATTCGTAGCAAAAAAATCCGTTTTTTTTTTACAACGAATTTACACCTTTAATTAACCCCTACATGTGTCAAATTTTGCACACATACACTCATGTAATTGTTTGTGAAAACCATACATCAAACTACATGAAAAGACATGGTTAACTCTATGTAAACCATGTGTCATTTCATGTCGGGTGCTTCTGTATTTTCACAAAAGCCGGCATTACCCGGCAATTGAATCAGAGGCTATTTTACTATGTAGAAGTGTATGAACTATAAATATATGTATATATATATATATGTCACAATGACATGTATATATATATGTATATATATATATATATGTATTCTATGTGTGTATATCTAGTGTTTACAAGGAAAGAAAGGGTTTTTTTAGTTCCGATATTTCTTTCCCATTGACTTGCATTGTGTTTCCGGTATTGGATCGGCTATACCCGATACTTTTTGAGTATCCGGCCGATCCAATCCGATCCGATATTTTAGGATATCGGGCAGTATCGCTCAACACTACTCATAAAGGCTCTGCACATAGTGCAAAGCCAAAAATAAATTACTATAAGGGTTATCCATACACCCTTGAAGGCAACAACTGGAGAGTCTCATTCAAACATTAAGAAAATTAAGATGTGGTACTTCTACACTCATAAAGATTCTGCACACAGTGCAAAGACAGGCAAAAATTATAAGGAGTTTCATCCATACACCCTTGAAGGAAACAACTGGAGGGCCTCATTCAAATATTAAGAAAGTATAGTTGTGGTACTGCTTCACTTATAAAGCTTCTGCACACAGTGCAAAGCAAGAAAACAATTATAAGGAGGGTAATCCATACACCTTTGAAGGCAGTAACTGGTGAGCCTCATTAAAATCTAAACAAAGTGAAGTTGTGGTACTTCTATTCCCATGAAGGCTCTGCACACAGTGCAAAGCCGAAAACAAATTCTAAGGAGGTAATCCATACAGCCTTTAAGGCAGTAACTGGAGGGCCTCATTAAAATATAAACAAAGTGTAGTTGTAGTATTTCGATACTAATAAAGGCTCTGCACACAGTGCAAAGCCAGAATTTTTTTAAGGCTGGTCATTCATAGACCCTTGAAGGCACCAACTGGTGGGCCTCATTTAATTATTGAAGATAAAAACACTTTATGTGCTATTGTCATCTGGTGGTGTGGAAAAGTTGGGGTTAATTCAGGCTTTGTTCATTTTTATCAGAGTGAGCCTGTTAGCACTTTCTGTTGACAAGCGAAAGCACCTGTCTGTTATGACTTTGCATGGCAGCACTAAAAACCCGCTCAGACAGGAATCTAGTGGCAGGGCAGCACAAAACTTCCAAGATATAGTGGGACAACTCATGCCTGTTGTCCAGCTTTTAGACTCAATAGATGAAGATTGCAGAGGAATTAGGGAGTACGCTGGTTTGATAGGCCAGGTATTGCGTGAACATCTTTAAAAACTTTTCCATGCTTGTCAGAAATACTCAGTCATCAGGGCCTGGACACTGAGGGGTCTCAAGACATTGGTGCAGGCCTTTGACAGTGTACCTCTGCCTCTGCTGTACCGGCTGTGTGTCCCCCTCACCTCTCACCCATGGTTGGACAAGGAAGCTTGCCCCCACCACTAGCACTGTCTGATAGCAATTTTTTCAGCATATTTCCCAAAATGGCCTTCTTGTACAGAACCATTTTAGTAGACCAAAAACATGCAAATCATATCTGGCTCAAAAAGCCAGTATCAAGATATGATACAATCATCAAATGAAAAGTGGCATAATAACGGAACAGTCTCACCGGTATTGTGGTTTTAAGTCCTCCTCACTCTGCTTTTTCTTGCCAGGTATTCTTGGGGTCCAGGTATTGTCCCTGTCAATCCCTAATTGTAGACTGACCCTGACACCCCAAGACTCCAGCCTTACAATTTCAAAAACAAACCCTTAGACAACACAATCAAAGTAGAAAAATGATGATCTTACAGCTTTCAGAATATGGAGCAGCAAATGTAAAATCTTTCTGATGGACAGAATATTATAAGCATGTGATTTATATAATGCTATGAGTATTGGTGTGCTGTTGTGATGGAGGGCCAGGGTCATAGTCATGGCCAAGGACACTGGTATATCTGTGCCCTGTCCTCCCATCACATGAAAATAGTGTCCATTACTCAGGATACCTGTGGTTTTACTTTCTGCACTGTCAGGGTCCTCTCTACGCTGCTGAAGGCTCCTTACAGACTGTTCCGCATGAATAGAGACATAGTCCATCTCAACTTTCAAAAGAACAACTTTACTAGTTTCTCTATGCAGCACATCCACATTCTTCACAGCATTAAAATCATGTTCCACAATGCACATTTCTTCCTCTTTCCCTTTTCTACTTTTTCTGTCACACAGCACGTATCCGGGTCGGACCGTATCATACGGTTCCTCAGCGTCCTCCCTGTTCAGCTTTGTTAAGGTCAGGCATCCCCCAGCCTGTTTCACCCCAGACATCAGAACTTCAGCCCCCAAAGTCAGCTGCCACATGGTGAGTGACCTGCCTTTCTGCACTGTCGTGACTTTTCCTGCAGTTCTTCCTATGGCCTTCAGTACATTATGGGGCTGTAGCGCCATTAGCGGTATCGCAGCGTCCTCCCTGTCCAAACTCACTGCGCCTGGAAGTTCCCTAAACTGTTTTGCTCTAGATCTGAGGGCATCAGCACATGTATGAGTTTCCACATTTTGGAACACCTGCATCCCTGTACTGTTCTGGCCTTTCCTTCAGTCTCTGTTCCAGCACTGCTGTAGCCCTTTGCTATTCCGGCCTGTTGCTGTGGATGGCTGGGCTCTAACTTGTAACGTTACGTGGTCACTATTGTAATCCGGACACTTAAGCCCGTGCAGGCTGTTTGGGTACCGTGGCCGGACTGGAATGTTAGAAGAATTCTTTCCTATCTTAGCTGCAGCTGACCCCTCCTTTTAACTATGTGTAGTGTGGAACGCTTATCCTACTAAGTACACTAGAATGCCCCCCATCTAATGGCCAAACAGGGATACTATGCTTTCCCTATTTCCTAGATACACACCTTAGCAATATATATATATATATATATATATATATATATATATATATATATATATATATATATATGTTTATACATACACTCACATTACTTATGCACATAGCAGCATTGTCACAATAACAGTATCAACACCAAGGAAGAAAGTGGAGTATTACACGGTGCCGGTCCACCCCCTTACACTGTTCTCTTCATAACGTTGACAATGTGGTCTTCAAACCAATTTCTGTATTTTAATGCATCCAGTACAATATCATAACTCATTGCTGAAGAGGGTAGACCTCTATTCTAGCTGCCATCTCCACATTATTTTGAACTAGATGTACAGTAACTTCCTTAACCCCTTAACGACCGCCGATACGCCTTTTAATGGCGGTCATTAAGGGTACTTAAACCACAGCGCCGTTAATTAACGGCGCTGTGGAAAAAGTGAATAGCGCCCCCCAGAGGCGCATTTTCTCCGGGGTCTCGGCTACCGGGGGTAGCCGAGACCCCAGAGAACATGAATCGGGTCGGTTTTTACCGACACCGATGTTGCGATCGCCGTTATTAACCCTATAACGGTGACCGCAACAACAAAAAAAAAAAGTTGTGCCATTTAATTTCTCTGTCCTCTGATGTCATCGGACATCAGAGGACAGAGAAAAAGGGTCCCCGGGACCCCCATGTGGCCCCCGATGTCCTGCATGTGGCCCCAGGGCCCTCCGGTGTCCCCCGGGGCCGGCGCGATGAAGAAAATGGCGGGCGCATGCTCAGTGCGCCCGCCGCTATGTGCCGCTGTGCTGGGGGGGGATGGGCAAATATTCTCTGGGGTCGCACATCAGAGGGGAGAAAATGAGGGTCCCCAGGTCCCCCGATCGCCCCCCCTATACTTACCGGTGTCCTCTGTCCTCCCGCAGGCTCCAGGATCGGATCCCGGCGTCTTCTTCCTGCAAAAAAAATGGCGGGCGCATGCGCAGTGCGCCCGCCGATCTGCTTGGCCGCAGATTCCAAATTTTTTTCATTCATTCTCCAGAAAGTGCATTTTGATCACTGTGATAAACTATCACAGTGATCAAAATAAAAAAAACAGTACATAACCCCCCATTTATCACCCCCTTAGTTAGGGACATATAATAAAAAATAGAAATTATATTTATTTTCATTTTTCTGTTAGGGTTAGGGTTATAATTAGGGTTAGGGTTATAATTAGGGTTAGGGTTAGCATTAGGGTTAGGGTTATAATTAGCATTAGATTTAAGCTGGGTTCATACTGCGTTATGGCAGTCCGTTAGACGGACTGCGTTACACCGTGGTATAACGCGGTGTAACGCAGTCCGTTAGCGCTGCCATTCACCCCCATTTGAGGGCGCATCGCGACACATGCCGTAAAGCGGCATGCGTTTGCGACGTGCCATCATTCAGTGACGGAGCCTCGGACGCGGGCTGCAGCGTTTGGGCTCCGTCACCGCTAGCGCAGATGAATCATCTGCTGATTCCTCTGCGCTAGCGGGTATAGCATAACGCGATTTAATTTCTCCTGTTACCCTTGGGAAAATAAAAAATAGCTGGCTAAAAAAATCATTTTTGAGAAAAAAAATTATTTTTTATTTTCACAGCTCTGCGTTTATAAATTTCTGTGAAACACTTGGGGTTCAAAGTGCTCACCACACATCTAGATAAGTTCCTTAAGGGGTCTAGTTTCCAAAATGGGGTCACTTGTGGGGGTTTCCACTGTTTAGACACATCAGGGGGTCACCAAACACGTCGCGGCTTTCAAAAAGTCAAATGGCGCTCCCTCCCTTCCGAGCCCTGCCGTGCGCCCAAACAGTGGTTTACCCCAACATATGGGGTATCAGCGTACTCAGGACAAATTGCACACCAATTTTGGGGTTCTAATTTCTCCTGTTACCCTTGGGAAAATAAAAAATAGCTGGCTAAAAAATCATTTTTAAGAAAAAAAATGATTTTTTATTTTCACAGCTTTGCGTTTATAAATTTCCGTGAAACACTTATCTAGATAAGTTCCTTAAGGGGTCTAGTTTACAAAATGGGGTCACTTGTGGGGGGTTTCCACTGTTTAGACACATCAGGGGGTCTCCAAACACGACGTGGCTTTCAAAAAGTCAAATGTCGCTCCCTCCCTTCCGAGCCCTGCCGTGTGCCCAAACATTGGTTTACCCCAACATATGGGGTATCAGCGTACTCAGGATAAATTGCACACCAATTTTGGGGTTCTAATTTCTCCTGTTACCCTTGAGAAAATAAAAAATAGCTGGCTAAAAAAAACATTTTTGAGAAAAAAAATGATTTTTCATTTTCAAGGCTCTGCGTTTATAAATTTCTGTGAAGCACTTTGAGGTTCAAAGTGCTCACCACACATCTAGATAAGCTCCTTGGGGGGTCTAGTTTCCAAAATGGTGTCACTTGCAGTGGGTTTCTACTGTTTAGGTACATCAAGGGCTCTGCAAACACAACATGACGCTCGCAGAACATTCCATCAAAGTCTGCATTACAAAATGGCGCTCCTTCCCTTCCAAACACTCCCATGCGCCCAAACAGTGGTTTCACCCCACATATGGGGTATCAGCGTACTCAGGAAAAATTGCACAACAACTTTTTGGGTCCAATTTCTCCTGTTACCCTTGGGAAAATTAAAAAAATAGCGGGCTAAAGAATCATTTTTGAGGAAAAAAATGATTTTTTATTTTCACGGCTCTACGTTTATTAATTTCTGTGAAGCACTTGGGGGTTCAAAGTGCTCACCACACATCTAGATAAGTTCCTTAAGGGTCTAGTTTCCAAAATGGTGTGATTTGTGGGGGGTTTAGACTGTTTAGGCGTATCAGGGGCTCTCCAAACGCTACATGGCGTCCAATTTCAATTCCAGCCAATTTTGGTTTGAAACAGTCAAACGGCGCTCCTTCCCTTCCAAGCCCTGCCGTGCGCCCAAACAGTGGTTTACCCCCACATATGGGGTATCGGCATGCTCAGGACAAATTGCACAAAAACTTTTGGGGTCTTGTTACCCTTGGGAAAATAAAAATTGGGGTGAACAGATCGTTTTTGTGGAAAAAATATGATTTTTTATTTTCACGGTTCTATGTTATAAACTTCTGTGAAGCACTTGGAGGTTCAAAGTGCTCACCACACATCTAGATAAGTTCCTTAGGGGGTCTAATTTCCAAAATGGGGTCACTTGTGGGGAGTTTCCACTGTTTAGACACATCAGGGCCTCTACAAACACGACATGACGTCCAGCCAATTCTGCGCTGAAAAAGTCAAACGGCGCTCCTTCCCTTCCAAGCTCTGCCTTGCACCCAAACAGTGGTTTACCCCCACATATGGGGTATCAGCATGCTCAGGACAAATTGCACAAAACCTTTTGGGGTCTTGTTACCCTTGGGAAAATAAAAATTGGGGTGAAAAGATTGTTTTTGTGGAAAAAATATGATTTTTTATTTTCACTGTTCTATGTTATAAACTTCTGTGAAGCACTTGGAGGTTCAAAGTGCTCACCACACATCTAGATAAGTTCCTTAGGGGGTCTAGTTTCCAAAATGGGGTCACTTGTGATGGGTTTCCACTGTTTAGACACATCAGGGCCTCTACAAACGCGACATGGCGTCCAGCCAATTCTGCGTTGAAAAAGTCAAATGTCGCTCCTTCCCTTGCAACCTCTGCCGTGCGCCCAAAAAGTGGTTTACCCCCACATATGGGGTATCGGCTTAATCAGGAGAAATTGCACAACAAATTTTGTGGTTCATTTTTTCTTTTAACAGTTGAGAAAATTAAAAAATAGGTTCCGAAGTAAAGTTTTTGCAAAAAAAGTTAAATGTTAATTTTTTCCTTCCACATTGCTTCAGTTCCTGTGAAGCACGTAAAGGGTTAATAAACTTATTGAATGTGATTTTGAGCACCTTGAGGGGTGCAGTTTTTAGAATGGTGTCACTTTTGGCTATTTTCTATCATATAGACCCCTCAAAGTGACTTCAAATGTGATGTGGTCCCTAAAATAAAAATGGTGTTGTAAAAATGAGAAATCGCTGGTCAACTTTTAACCCTTATAACTTCGTAACAAAAAAAAATTTGGTCCCAAAATTATGCTGATGTAAAGTAGACATGTGGGAAATGTTATTTATTAAGAAATTTGTGTGACATATCTCTCTGATTTAAGGGCATAAAAATTAAAAGTTTGAAAATTGTTAAATTTTCAAAATTTTCGCCATATTTCCGTTTTTTTCATAAATAAACACAAGTCATATCAAAGAAATTTTACCACTAACGTGAAGTACAATATGTCACGAAAAAACAATCTCAGAATCAACGGGATTCGTTAAAGCGTTCCAGAGTTATAACCTCATAAATTGACAGTGGTCAGAATTGTAAAAATTGGCCCTGTCATTAAGCTGCAAAATGGCTCTGTCACTAAGGGGTTAAAGTGTCCCATGAGACATTTTTTCAACACAATAAACAAAAATTCCAGGTAATTTGTTGTGTGTGTTGCTTTGAGCAGTCTGCATGGCCTAAACATACTTCCATAGTCTGTAGCATCTCCGGACTTGTCTTCAATCAAGCACTACTGAGACATCAATGGTTGGCAATTGGAAAGGGAGCTGCAAGCAGTGAATTTTTATGATTTGTGGTCCTAACTGCAATCAGAATGACAGAATATTTCTCAGACAACCATTAATAACCTTATTGATAGCATTTCAACATATGTAAGTGTGTGTATTCTACACGGGGCTCTCTTGCTCGATACTGAATAAATTGAGATGTTTAAAAAAAAAATACTCAATTCTTTCATCCTTTGTATATCATTTACATGTCAATGAGTTTTATAATTTACATAATGAAACACGTTTTCCTTTTTGGTGTTTAAATTTTAATGTTGAGGAGTGTATGAAAATCCTACTATTACACTAATATTATCAAATTTCCACCAATATCCCTCTATCAGTGCTAGTTATGTATCAGCAACTCCACTTTTGCCTTTGATTAAACATGGTAGAAAGCTTCCAGAGTTGGCAATTGAGAAGTGCCACGCATGAAGGAGGCTAGCTTACTACCTCATTGCAATAGTTAGGCAAGTGATATTCTCTGTCACTATTGATACAAAAACAGGATAGGATAGTCTCTGAACACCAGGTAATTGTGGCCAATATTTACCAAAAAGAAGTATTATATAAAACAGAAGTTTTCTTATGTGGTGAAACGTAAATGTGCTACTTTCGTTTTTTCCATAGAGTTTTTATTGAATTTGACACTAGATTATATATATATACAGTACAGACCAAAAGTTTGGACACACCTTCTCATTCAATGATTTTTCTGTATTTTCACGACTATGAAAATTGTAGAATCACACTGAAGGCATCAAAACTATGAATTAACACATGTGGAATTATACATTACACTTTACAAAAAAGTGTGAAACAACTGAAAATATGTCTTATATTCTAGGTTCTTCAAAGTAGCCACCTTTTGCTTTGATTACTGCTTTGCACGCAGAAAAGGTGAACGGATGGACTCTACATGCCTGGTTCTCACCGTGAAGCATGGAGGAGGTGGTGTGATGATGTGGGGGTGCTTTGCTGGTGACACTGTTGGGGATTTATTCAAAATTTAAGGCATACTGAACCAGCATGGCTACCACAGCATCTTGCAGCAGCATGCTATTCCATCCGGTTTGCGTTTAGTTGGACCATCACTTATTTTTCAATAGGACAATGACCCCAAACACACCTCCAGGCTGTGTAAGGGCTATTTGACCAAGAAGGAGAGTGATGGGTGCTACGCCAGATGACCTGACATCCACAGTCACTAGACCTGAACCCAATCAAATGGTTTGGGGTGAGCTGGACCGCTCACACCGCTTCAATTTTGAATAAATCCCCAACAGTGTCACCAGCAAAGCACCCCCACACCATCACACCACCTCCTACATGCTTCACGGTAGGAACTAGGCATGTAGAGTCCATCCATTCACCTTTTCTGCGTGCAAAGCAGTAATCAAACCAAAAGGTGGCTACTTTGAAGAACCTAGAATATAAGACATATTTTCAGTTGTTTCACACTTTTTTGTAAAGTGTAATGTATAATTCCACATGTGTTAATTCATAGTTTTGATACCTTCAGTGTGATTCTACAATTTTCATAGTCATGAAAAAAAAGGAATCTTTGAATGAGAAGATGTGTCCAAACTTTTGGTCTGTACTGTACATGAGAGTATACTACAGGCATAAGAATCCGCAGGAGAGGAAGATTGTAAGGATCCTCAGCAGGAGGACACTGAACAGTCACTCATTGGAAAGCGAAAATCCCCCCTTCTTCTCATCCCATATTTGACGCTACTCTGGCTGCCTGGAAAACATTTGCTAAACAGAAAAGAGGTACTAATAAATTAACCTTCCTTCAAAATCTCCCTCTCCACTTAATCTGCTCCCTATACCATACAGCCATTGATCCCATTTTGGCTGAACATGACGTTAAAAAAATCAAGGATTTGGTCAGTGAATCTAGTCTTATCCCTTTCTCCCAAATCAAAGATAAATTTAAAGTCTCCTCTTCTTCCTTTCTCCAGTATCTCATGTTGAAGATTTGATTGTGCTATTTATTGCCTCTAAACAAAGCCTATCTGAGCCTGCCGCCAACCTTATTACAAACGTTAATCATAAAATTTTTGGGAGCACCTCTTACATTTATATGTGGCTGTGATGATCCTGCAAGATCCATATCCTGTACTTCTCTAGAAGTCTCCATAGCTACTGCATTCATTAGGCTTTGCAGCCTGTGGGCTTCCCCCCCCCTTCAGCTCACTACACACTCTGTGTAATCTGATTCCAGGTGGCTAGCCCCCACAGGGAGGCCGGCTGAAAGCGGCTAACAAGCCACATGGTCTGTTCCTTTGTTGCATGGTAGTTATTCAAGATCAAAAATCTTGACTCCTGTGTATGTTATAAGTATGAAATTTTCATATCTGCCAATTCATCGGTGAATCCAGGGATCAGGGAAGTTTCTAAGCGCTGGCACCAGCAGAACCTAAGAAACAGATTTCTGCTTAGCCGATCCACCCAGGCACTCTGCGTTTAGACTTAAATGCACGCCAACATCTTGCGGAGTACAATGGTATGCTCTGCATCGCTGTATGAGACTCCATCTCTTATTTATGAAAGTTTTGAGTTTTCTGAACTAAGAGTAACCCTTAGAGCAAGAGGAGGACCCTGGTAACTCCACCCTGTTTATGATGTCACGGCCACAGGTCTATAAGGTAGGGGCCAGGTATTCTGGCAGATCTGCCCTGGACACCAGACTTATAGCAGCTCTGTGATGCATTGTGATGTCTCCCCTCCCCCGACCACATGGCTTGCCTACTATGATCTAAGAACTGTAAGTTGATCTTCTTTATGTTAACCCCTTTTATTTTCTAATTGTCTTGTACATAACTATATTGCCTCAGCTTGTTACATCTTTTTATATTGTATAAGCACTGCCTGTCTTTTTAAGGAATAAACCTATAAATTTATTAGTTTGTCTCTCCTGCTCTATAAACGAATTTGCACGTGCCTGAAGCACTACGCTACTGTTTTGGGGTTGCTACGGACCCTCTTGATAAATTGTTCATTAAGAAAAAACCATAGCTGGTGGCAGCTATAAAGAAGGGGTGTAAAGTGTTGGCCTATGGGGTGGCGTTGGCAGTGGCGGAGCGGGTATTATAAGTGTATTACCCGGCTGCGGCTCGGAGTAATTATAATTCCCTCACTGCAGCGTGCCCAATAGCCAGCACACATCCAAGTGACCCGTCTGGCGACTGATTATCCTAGGTGCAGTTCCCTGACTGACCTGAGGGTAAGGGGGCGCCAGAGAGCTGCAAGTTCCTAAGTGGAAGTGGGATAATTATAAATCCCTGCAGTTTACTGGGTCGGACGGCAGCAGCCGTCGTGTGTGTGCACCGTTTCATCACATATTGGTGGCAGCGGTGGGATCACAAGCCGTGATACCCCGGGCTACCGTGTGCCCGTTCATCACATATTGGTGGCAGCGGTGGGATTATAGAGCATTAGTGATCTGGTTTGAGCAATCATTCCATTCACTAAAAAACTTGCACGGTTCTTCAGCGACCCTGCATCTAAAGTTTTGGAGAACAGACTCAGTGTTTATTAGTCCTGAGACAATTGTGTGTACTTGCGGTTACCCCCCCTTCTCTTTGCTTTTCTATCCTATCTTTTATTTGGCAACCATGGCTACGAGGGGATACGACTGGTATAATCGGAATAGCAAGGAAGCTCTTCTTGCCATGTGCGAGTGGAGGGAGATTGTCCCCATGGCCCAAACCAAGGCCAAAGTGATCCAGGCCCTGATGGCACGGGACCACGCTCAGAGCGAGGAGGGCGCAGGAGCCGGCCCAAGCCAAGGTGGTGCCGCAGGAGCAGAGGCCCAACCCCTGACTGCTTACACCCAGGGCGGGATGGACCCTTACCTGCAGGCGGCCCTGGAGGGACTCTCCACTGACGACCATGAAGAACGCCTGAAGCTGATCCAGAAAGCTCAAGAGAGAGCCGACCAGCGAGAGGCCAAACAGCGAGAGGCTGAGATAGCCGAGCGCCAAGCCCAGAGAGAGGCCGAGAGAGCCCAGCGAGAGGCCGAGAGAGCCGAGCGGAAGGCTGAGAGAGCCGAGCGGGAGGCTGAGAGAGCCGAGCGGGAAGCTCAGAGAGCCCATGAACTGGAGCTGCTCAGACAAGGGGCACTGCCCTCCACAGTCCAGAGCAGTGGGCCCAGCAGCGCTCAGAGTCCCAAACCCCGGCCGGAGCACTTTCCCGTGATGGAAAAGGACGGAGACTTGGACACTTTTCTGCGGGCCTTTGAGAAAGTCTGCAGACAGTACCGGCTGCCTGACAACCAATGGGCCAGGTACTTGACCCCCGGGCTAAAGGGCAAAGCTCTGGAGGCGTTTGCTTCACTCACGCCGGATCAAGATGACAACTATCAGGCCATCAAGCAGGCCCTGATCGCCAAGTACCAGCTAACCCCTGAGGTATACCGAAAGAAGTTCCGGAACCTCCAACGTGGCCCACACGACAGTTATAGCGATGTGGTGCAAGGACTCAGGAACCACTTTGACCAGTGGATCCATGGACTGTCAGTTGACACCTATGAGGAGCTGAAAGACCTGATGATCAAAGACCAGTTCCTGCATCTGTGCCCAGCTGAGGTCCGACAGTTCATCCTGGACCGAGAACCGGAGGACGCGGTCAGAACAGCACGGATCGCCGACAGCTATGAGGCCAACCGGAAACCCGAGGTGCGGAAGCCCGTCACCACCCGCTGGGGAGGGGGTAAGCCTGCAACCAACCCCAGTGCCCCTGCCAGTCGTCCCTCTGGAGGCACTAGCCCCTTTGCCAGCGCCAGGCCTACATCAGACCCCCGCCAGTGTTTCTCCTGTAAAAGGACGGGACACATCAGCGCCACCTGTCCGGAGAGGCAGAAGAACCCCCCAGCCAAGGCCTCCGGGCCCAACGCCTCTGTTCTTTTGGTGGGTGGTGTGGTGGGGAGGGTTGATGACAATGTGCAGCCCGTCTGCGTGGGGGCCCGTCTTGCTACAGGCCTCAAGGACACCGGGGCTGAACGAACCCTCATCCGACCTGAACTGGCGGCCCCTGAAGAGTTGATTCCGGGGAAAACCTTAACTGTCACCGGGATTGGGGGCGTCCACTACCCCTTGCCGATAGCCCGAGTTTTCATTGACTGGGGTGCCGGGAGCGGGGTGAAGGAAGTGGGGGTGTCCGAAAACCTGCCCACTGATGTTTTATTGGGGACTGATCTGGGGAGGATGGTGGCGTACTATGTCCCTGACACCCCTGCCCAATCTGATGATAAGGTTAACGTTAACCATGATGTTGATGATGATGGGAAACTGATTGTGTTACCTGCTAATGCTTTGCGAAGTGATGATGCAACTGATAACCTTTCTTTCCCTAGGAATGATGTTGATAGTGATGTATCTGTGCCATCTGAATCTGTTAACCCTTTCTCTGAAGTGGTAGATGTGTCCACAGGTACAGGAGCGTTCAGCCACGTCGCTCTGCGGAGTGAGACGGCTGAGGAACCCCTAGCAGGAGCAAGCGACAGTGCTCAAGGAAATGGGGAGGTGCATGGGAACCGGGAGGAAGGTGACGCCATGACACTGACCAGTGCCATCGAGGAAGGTAACTGGCCCATAAGTAGCACTGCTCCTGAAGTGTTGGGGTGGATGGGCGGTAGAGCCCATAGCAGCGCAGGCTGATGGTTCTATAGAAATCCCCGGGGAGACTGCATATGTAGCTGCTGTCACCCGCAGTCAGAGTGCCCGGATCGCAGGTAGCGCCCTGCCATCTGGACCCTCCTCCGCTACAGGAGAGACTGAACCAGAGGTGGACCCAGAGCCGGTCCCAGAGGGTCCCAGTGAGGAAGGAACCCTGACGTCACTTCTGGCTGCCTCCAGCCAGGAGTTCCAGGCCGCTCTGCACTCAGATGCGAGCCTGGAGAACTTGAGGCACCTCGCCGAGACGCCCACCTCCGTGACTGATAAGGAGAGGGTGTTCTGGGAACGAGGAAGGTTGTACCGGGAGACAGTACCCGGAGATTCCCAAAAGGAGTGGTTGAGGGAAAAACAGCTGGTCGTCCCGCACCAGTTCCGAGGTGAGTTGTTGAGGATTGCCCATGAGATTCCACTCGCTGGACACTTGGGGATCAGCAAAACTAAGGCACGGCTGTCTCAACACTTCTATTGGCCCAAGATGGGGACAGATGTGACTAACTACTGCCGCTCCTGTATCACCTGTCAAAGAGTGGGGAAGGTGGGGCCTGCTCTTAAGGCTCCCCTGATCCCGTTGCCAGTGATAGAGGAGCCTTTCC
Source organism: Oophaga sylvatica (assembly GCA_033576555.1). Lineage (NCBI taxonomy): Eukaryota > Metazoa > Chordata > Amphibia > Anura > Dendrobatidae > Oophaga > Oophaga sylvatica. Next base: position 299,582,727 of record JARQOD010000004.1, on the reverse strand, counting down.
AGAGGATCGCGGTGGACATTTTGGGCCCGCTGGCCGTCCCCAGCAGCTCTGGAAAGCAATACATCCTTACTGTGGTAGACTACGCTACCCGGTACCCGGAGGCAGTAGCTCTGTCCTCAACTAGGGCAGATAAGGTGGCGGATGCACTGGTGACCATCTTTTCACGGGTAGGATTTCCCAGGGAGATGCTTACCGATCAAGGGACCCAATTTATGTCTCGCCTAATGAAGGCTCTCTGCAGCAAAATGCAGGTGACGCGTATGGTATCGAGTGCGTATCACCCACAGACCAATGGTTTGTGTGAGCGCTTTAACGGTACCCTCAAACAGATGCTCCGCATGCTGGTTGAGACCCAGGGACGCGATTGGGAGCGGTACCTCCCACACCTGCTATTTGCCTACAGAGAAGTCCCGCAGGCCTCGACGGGGTTCTCCCCCTTCGAGCTCCTGTATGGTAGGCGAGTCCGGGTACTCCTTGGGTTGATAAGAGAATCCTGGGAAGATGAGCCAAACCCCACGGAAGTGTCCATCGTGGATTATGTCATGCGCTTCCGCGACAAGATGCAGACCTTGACGCAGTTGGTGCATGACAACATGACGCAGGCTCAGGCTGACCAGAAGCACTGGTACGACCAGAACGCCCGGGAGCGGACCTACCTACCAGGTGGGTCAAAAGGTGGGGTGCTGGTCCCCGTACCAAAGGATAAGCTTCAGGCAGCCTGGGAAGGCCCGTACGTCGTGCACCAACAGCTCAACCCAGCCACCTACGTGGTCACGCTTGACCACACTCGTGGTAGGCGCAAGGCCTTTCACGTCAACATGATGAAGGCCCATCATGAACGTGAAGCCTGCGTCCTACTGGTCTGCAATCTGCCCGAGGACGGGGAAGAGGATCCCCTCCTGGACATGCTGGCCCAAGCCCAGGCCAATGGGTCCATTGAGGACATGGAGGTAAATGCCTCGCTAACCGTCTCCCAGCGGTTGCAGTTGCTGACCACTCTGGAACCCTTCCGGGCCGAGTTCACAAACCGACCCGGAAGGACCGAGTTGGCAGTCCACGAGGTGGACACCGGGAATCACGCCCCGTTACGGCGGACAGCTTATCGGATCTCTGAGGAAGTGCAGCAGATTATGCGCCAGGAGATCCATGAGATGTTGCAGCTGGGGGTGATCCGGCAGTCCAAAAGCGCGTGGGCCTCACCTGTAGTTCTCGTGCCCAAAAAGGATCGGACCACCCGGTTCTGCGTGGACTACAGGGGGCTCAACGCCATCACTACCTCTGATGCGCACCCAATGCCACGCATCGAGGATCTGCTGGAGCGGTTGGCGAATGCCAAGTACATATCCATCATGGATTTAAGCCGGGATACTGGCAGATTCCCCTGAGCCCTGAGGCGCAGGAGAAATCCGCCTTTATCACCCCTTTTGGACTGTACGAGTCCACGGTCATGCCTTTCGGCATGAAGAATGCCCCTGCCACTTTCCAGCGGATGGTCAACCACCTGCTTCAGGGACTGGAGGAGTACGCTGTGGCGTACCTGGACGACATTGCCGTCTTCAGTTCCACCTGGGAGGAACACCTTCAGCATCTCCAGGAGGTGCTCAAGCGTATTCACCAGGCAGGTCTGACCATCAAGCCGGGAAAATGCCAGATGGGCATGAGGGAGGTCCACTACCTGGGGCACCGGGTAGGCGGGGGTTCCATGAGTCCAGAGCCCGAGAAAGTGGACGCGATCGTGTCCTGGCCCACCCCCAGGACCAAAAAGCAGGTGAAGTCCTTCCTGGGCACTGCAGGGTACTATAGGCGTTTCGTACCGAACTATAGCGCCATTGCAAAACCCTTGACGGACCTCACCAAGGGCGGTCTACCCCAAACAGTCAGCTGGACAGATGGCTGTGAGGCGGCATTCCGAGCTTTGAAAACAGCCCTGTGCAGCTCTCCAGTGTTGAAAGCCGTCAACAGCAGTCGGCCCTTACTGGTACAGACTGACGCCAGCGAATTTGGCCTCGGTGCTGTACTCAGCCAGGTTGATTCGGGGAACCAGGAGCACCCCGTGTTGTACCTGAGCCGGAAACTTCTGCCGAGGGAAGTGGCATACTCCACCATCGAGAAGGAGTGCCTGGCCATGGTCTGGGCACTGCAACGTTTGCAGCCCTACCTGTACAGCCGCACCTTCAAGGTGGTCACCGACCACAACCCCCTGAGCTGGCTGCACACCGTGTCCGGAACCAATGGTAGGTTGCTACGCTGGAGCCTTGCCCTACAGCAGTATGATTTTCCCATACAACACAAGAAAGGCAGTAATCATGGGAATGCTGATGGGTTGTCCCGACGTGGCGAACCCACTGAGGTGCGCATGGCGGATTACCGAGAGGTCATGCCTCCGTAGCGCCCTCTAAGGGGGGGAGGTGTGATGATCCTGCAAGATCCATATCCTGTACTTCTCTAGAAGTCTCCATAGCTACTGCATTCATTAGGCTTTGCAGCCTGTGGGCTTCCCCCCCCTTCAGCTCACTACACACTCTGTGTAATCTGATTCCAGGTGGCTAGCCCCCACAGGGAGGCCGGCTGAAAGCGGCTAACAAGCCACATGGTCTGTTCCTTTGTTGCATGGTAGTTATTCAAGATCAAAAATCTTGACTCCTGTGTATGTTATAAGTATGAAATTTTCATATCTGCCAATTCATCGGTGAATCCAGGGATCAGGGAAGTTTCTAAGCGCTGGCACCAGCAGAACCTAAGAAACAGATTTCTGCTTAGCCGATCCACCCAGGCACTCTGCGTTTAGACTTAAATGCACGCCAACATCTTGCGGAGTACAATGGTATGCTCTGCATCGCTGTATGAGACTCCATCTCTTATTTATGAAAGTTTTGAGTTTTCTGAACTAAGAGTAACCCTTAGAGCAAGAGGAGGACCCTGGTAACTCCACCCCGTTTATGATGTCACGGCCACAGGTCTATAAGGTAGGGGCCAGGTATTCTGGCAGATCTGCCCTGGACACCAGACTTATAGAAGCTCTGTGATGCATTGTGATGTCTCCCCTCCCCCGACCACATGGCTTGCCTACTATGATCTAAGAACTGTAAGTTGATCTTCCTTATGTTAACCCCTTTTATTTTCTAATTGTCTTGTACATAACTATATTGCCTCAGCTTGTTACATCTTTTTATATTGTATAAGCACTGCCTGTCTTTTTAAGGAATAAACCTATAAATTTATTAGTTTGTCTCTCCTGCTCTATAAACGAATTTGCACGTGCCTGAAGCACTACGCTACTGTTTTGGGGTTGCTACGGACCCTCTTGATAAATTGTTCATTAAGAAAAAACCGTAGCTGGTGGCAGCTATAAAGAAGGGGTGTAAAGTGTTGACCTATGGGGTGGCGTTGGCAGTGACGTAGCGGGTATTATAAGTGTATTACCCGCTGCGTCTCGGAGTAATTATAATTCCCTCACTGCAGCGTGCCCAATAGCCAGCACACATCCAAGTGACCCGTCTGGTGACTGATTATCCTAGGTGCAGTTCCCTGACTGACCTGAGGGTAAGGGGTCGCCAGAGAGCTGCAAGTTCCTAAGTGGAAGTGGGATAATTATAAATCCCTGCAGTTTACTGGGTCGGACGGCAGCAGTCGTCGTGTGTGTGCACCGTTTCATCACATATTGGTGGCAGCGGTGGGATCACAAGCCGTGATACCCCGGGCTACCGTGTGCCCGTTCATCACAGTGGCTCAATAAAAGTCATATACACATCAAGGCCTATAACTTTCGGAAATGGGACCAAGCGTTATGTAACGGGTCTGGTGGGTGGAACTACTGACGAGACAGGTCAGGTTGGTGGAACCACAAAGCTTTATTATACAAGAGAGTTTACTTGTAAGAGAGCGGGTGGCACCCGGGGAAAGGGCAGGGGATCACGGCTGGGGATATAGGTAGTCTCTGGACAGGCAGGTTTGTCACAGCAAGTGACCAAGGAAGTCTCTGGGCAGGCAGGTTGTCACAGCAAGTGACCAAGGCAGTCTCTGGGACAGGCAGGTTGTCACAGCAAGTGACCAAGGCAGTCTCTGGGACAGGCAGGTTGTCACGGTAAGTGACCAGGCAGTATCTGGACAGGCAGGTTGTCACAGCAAGTGACCAAGGCAGTCTCTGGGACAGGCAGGTTGTCACGACAAGTGACCAGGCAGTCTCTGGACAGGCAGGTTGTCACGGCAAGTGACCAGGCAGTCTCAGGGACAGGCAGGTTGTCACGGCAAGTGACCAGGCAGTCTCTGGACAGGCAGGTTATCACGGAAAGTGACCAGGCAGTCTCTGGACAGGCAGGTTGTCACGGCAAGTGACCAGGCAGTCTCTAGAACAGGGCAGGCATATACGACCTGATATGGTGGAGCCTCCAGGTAGGCTGCAGTCGGATGGCAGATGATCGCTCCCAGGTGAGCAGGCAAGAGCCGTGGATCTCTGCAGATGATGTCCGAACTTCCGGATGGAGCTGCAGTCGGATGGCAGATGATCGCTCCCAGGTGAGCAGGCAAGAGCCGGGGATCTCCGCAGATGATGTCCGAACTTCCGGATGGAGCTGCAGTCGGATGGCAGATGATCGCTCCTAGGTGAGCAGGCAAGAGCCGGGGATCTCTGCAGATGACGTCCGAACCTCTGGATGGAACTGCAGACGGATGGCAGACAGGCAAGCCGACAGGTAACAGGCAGGTAACTGGAATCAGGAGCTGATGGCTGAAACAGAGTTAGACTGCACAGGAACAACATTGCTCGGGCCCCTACATTAAGGAGGAAGCCCTTAATATAGGGTGGAGTCCTCCAGCATTGGCTGGAGACTGATTTGGAAAATGCGCGCGGCTCCTTTAAGAGCGGGGGAGGGTGCGGGCGCGCGCCCTAAGGCCAGTAGCAGGGAAGGAGCGCGCGGGACCAGCAGGGCGGAAGGAGGACGCCGAGGATGGCAGAGGCGCAGAGGAGGCTGGGAGCACTGAGGACGCTGAGCGCAGGTGAGGAGAGCGACGTCCCTGTCTGGCAGCAGGCAGGGACGCGGGTGCTACAGTACCCCCCCTCTAGGCCCCCCCTTCTTTAGGCCAGAAAGAAATTTAGCTAGGATAAGAGGGGCATGGATGTTCTCCCGAGGCTCCCAGGTTCTCTCCTCAGGACCAAACCCCTTCCAATCCACCAAAAAATAAGTCTTTCTTCCTACCCTTTTTGTGGCCAGAATGTTCTCTACCTCAAATTCATCATCAGCAGACACTGGAGCAGGAGGTGTACCTGTAGACTTAAAAAAAGAGTTAAGAACCACAGGTTTGAGGAGAGATACATGAAAAGAATTAGGAATTCTCAAATTGGCCGGGAGTTTCAATTTATAGGACACCGGATTGATCTGACTGATGATCTCAAAAGGACCGATGAACCGAGGACCTAACTTGTAGGACGGAATTTTGAGTCGAACATATTTGGACGAAAGCCAGACTTTGTCCCCAGGACGGAATTGAGGAGGATCCAGACGTTTTTTGTCAGCATGTCTTTTCATGCGCTCGGATGACTGAATGAGTGCGGACCGGGTACTCTCCAGATGGAGGAGAATTCTCTAACCAGAGATTCCGCAGCTGGATTGTCCACAGAGATGGAAACAGGGACAGGGATCCGAGGGTGCTGACCGAAGACTACAAAAAACGGAGACTTGGTGGAAGATTCGCTCTCATGATTATTGTAGGAGAATTAGGCCCAAGGCAGGAGCTCCACCCAGTCAGAATGGTGGGCATTAACGAAGTGTCGAAGATAACTGGTCAAATTCTGATTTGTTCGTTCAACTTGTCCATTGGACTGTGGGTGGTAAGCGGAGGAAAAATCCAGGGTGACGTCTAGCAACTTACAAGTGGCTCTCCAGAAACGTGAGGTGAACTGAACCCCACGATCCGACACAATGTGACGAGGCAGACCATGAAGACGGAAGATGTGGCGGATAAAGTCTTTAGCCAACTCGGGTGCAGACGGAAGACCTGGCAGAGGAATGAAGTGAGCCATCTTGGAAAAGCGGTCAGTGACCACCCAAATGACTGTACAACCAGCAGAGACGGGAAGATCAGTAATGAAGTCCATGGCTATATGCTGCCAGGGGGCAGCGGGTACAGGAAGCGGAAGAAGACGGCCGGTAGGCAGGTGTCTCGGAACTTTGTTGCGGGCACAGGAAACACAGGCAGAAACAAAGTCTATTACGTCTTTGTGCAGGGTAGGCCACCAATAATGCCGGGTAATGAGTTGGAGGGTCTTTTTTGACCAGCGTGGCCAGCGAGTTTAGACGAGTGACCCCAATGTAGGATTCTCTTCCGATCGGTTTCTGATACGAACGTCTTACCAGGAGGGAGACGATTTAGACTCACGGGAGCCACCTGCATCACTCTGGCGGGATCGATGATATGTTTAGGCTCATCTTCGAGATCCGACACCAGGAAAGACCGAGACAAGGCATCCGCCTTGACGTTTTTGTCAGCTGGGCGAAAATGCAAAAGAAAATCGAAGCGGGCAAAAAACAAGGACCACCGGGCTTGGCGAGGATTAAGTTTCTGTGCCTGCTGGAGGTATGCCAGATTTTTGTGGTCCGTGTAGATGATTACCGGATGAAGAGCCCCTTCGAGTAGGTAACGCCACTCCTCCAATGCCAATTTAATGGCCAATAACTCTCGATCTCCTATGGAGTAGTTGCGCTCGGAGGAGGAGAAGAGTTTGGAGAAGAAACCGCAGGATACCATCCTCCCGGATGGCGATTTTTGGGTAAGAACCGCTCTGGCTCCAGCAGAGGAAGCGTCCACCTCCAGGAAGAACTGCTTGTTGCCATCCGGGCGATGCAGCACTGGAGCGGAAGAGAAGGCCTGTTTCAGAGAAAGGAAGGCCTCCTCTGCTTCGGTCGTCCACTGTTTGGGGTTAGCATCCTTGCGAGTGAGCGCTGAGATTGGAGCAGTCCTGGAAGAGAAGTGCGGTATGAAGAGACGGTAATAGTTGGCAAATCCCAGGAACCGCTGAATGGCCTTCAACCCCTCTGGTCGAGGCCACTTCTCGATGGCAGACAATTTCTCCGGATCCATTCGTAGGCCTGTCTGAGAAATGATGTAGCCCAGAAACAGAAGCGATGTCTGCTCAAAGAGGCACTTCTCATATTTGGCGAAGAGGTGATTCTGCCTGAGCCTGAGCAGAACCTGACGAACATCCCTCCGGTGAGACTGAAGATCCGGAGAGAAGACCAAGATGTCGTCAAGGTACACCACAACGCAGGAGTAGAGTAGGTCCCAGAAGATGTCATTGACCAACTCCTGAAAGACTGCTGGAGCATTACAGAGACCAAAGGGCATCACCAAGTACTCGTAGTGGCCGTCCCGGGTGTTGAATGCCGTCTTCCATTCATCTCCTCGACGGATACGAACCAGGTTGTATGCTCCACGAAGATCTAGTTTGGTGAAGACTCTAGCCCCTCTAAGACGATCAAACAGTTCTGGAATGAGCGGAAGAGGGTACTTATTCTTCACCGTGATCGAATTTAGGCCTCTGTAGTCAATACAGGGACGGAGAGATCCGTCTTTCTTTTTAACGAAGAAGAAACCTGCTCCCGCTGGGGAGGTAGATTTCCGGATGAATCCTTTTGCTAAGTTCTCCTCGATATATTCGGACATCGACCTGGTCTCAGCAGCAGACAACGGGTAAATACGCCCACGGGGAGGCGTAGTACCGGGCAACAGGTCAATCGGGCAATCATATGGTCTATGCGGGGGTAATGTCTCTGCTTCCTTTTTATTGAAGACATCAGCAAATGACCAATATGGAATCGGGAGTCCAGGTAGATTAGCAGGTGTAGGAGAAGAACAGACAGGATGAACAGGCACCAGACACGTTTTATGACAGTCCTGTCCCCAGCGAAGAACCTCTCCATTCTGCCAGTCGAGCACAGGTGCATGTTTTTGGAGCCAAGGCAGACCTAGTAAGAAAGCATGAGAGAGTCCGGGTAAAACATGAAACGAGATGCTCTCAGAATGCAACATTCCCACCTGCAGGGTTATGACTTCGGTGATAAGTCGGATGGGACGAGGTAGGAGGCCCCCATCCACAGCAGCAACAGATACAGGTTCAACAAGAGGTTTGGTGGGAATGTGATACTTCTCTACTAGAGCCTGTGACACGAGATTCCCAGCTGCTCCAGAATCAAGTTGGGCCATTTCGAAGTGGCGGTTCTTACCGAGCAGAATTGAAACCGACAGCAGCAGGGATGAAGAGGATTTATTTTTGTCTAGATTGACCTCTCCGAGCGAACCTAGACACAGGCGTTTCCCGACTTCTCCGGACAGGTTTGGATCCAGTGCTCCTTACTGCCGCAGTAGGAGCAACTTTTCTCGGCACGGCGTGAGTCCTGACGGGCTTTGACCATCTTGGTCTGGTCGACCTGCATAGGCTCAGCAGTGTGCACCTGAGGAGAAACGGAAGAGGTTATAGATCTCTGACACGAGGGTGCAAGATGGGAGAATTGTTTTTTTACGGGTGATCTCTTTGGCTCGTTCCTGGAACCGTAGATCAATTCGATTGGCAAGATTTATTAAATCATCTAGAGAGGTTGGAACGTCCCGACCGGCAAGTTCGTCTTTAATACGGCCGGACAGACCCTCCCAGAAGACCGAAATTAGAGCTTCATTGTCCCAAGCTAGTTCTGAGGCTAAAGTCCGGAACCGTATGGCATATTGACCAACGGTGAGGCTCTCCTGACGGAGACGCAGCAGAGATGATGCAGAGGAAGTCTTCCGTCCAGGTTCGTCGAATACCTTCCGGAAGGCCGAGAGAAAAGCAGGCAGGTCAGATACCAGAGGATCCTCTCTCTCCCAGAGAGGATTAAGCCAGGCCAGGGCCTCTCCGGTGAGATGGGACATGATGAAGGCAATTTTGGCCCGGTCAGAGTTAAACTGGTGTGCCAGGAGTTCAAAATGCAGGGTGCACAGATTAATGAAACCCCGAGCCAGAGCAGGATCGCCTCCAAACCTAGGAGGAGCTGACAGTCGGGGTCCGGGAATGCAAACCAGACGGGAATTGACGTTCCGCAGGTGACCCAGGATGGCCTCCTGTTGAGACCTCTGGCGAGACAGCTCATGACACAGTTCCGGGAGTGAAGGGGTTTGGGTGCCACCGGATTCCATGGCCCGAGCAAACTGTAACGGGTCTGGTGGGTGGAACTACTGACGAGACAGGTCAGGTTGGTGGAACCACAAAGCTTTATTATACAAGAGAGTTTACTTGTAAGAGAGCGGGTGGCACCCGGGAAAGGGCAGGGGATCACGGCTGGGGATATAGGTAGTCTCTGGACAGGCAGGTTTGTCACAGCAAGTGACCAAGGAAGTCTCTGGGCAGGCAGGTTGTCACAGCAAGTGACCAAGGCAGTCTCTGGGACAGGCAGGTTGTCACAGCAAGTGACCAAGGCAGTCTCTGGGACAGGCAGGTTGTCACGGTAAGTGACCAGGCAGTATCTGGACAGGCAGGTTGTCACAGCAAGTGACCAAGGCAGTCTCTGGGACAGGCAGGTTGTCACGGCAAGTGACCAGGCAGTCTCTGGACAGGCAGGTTGTCACGGCAAGTGACCAGGCAGTCTCTGGGACAGGCAGGTTGTCACGGCAAGTGACCAGGCAGTCTCTGGACAGGCAGGTTGTCACGGAAAGTGACCAGGCAGTCTCTAGAACAGGGCAGGCATATACGACCTGATATGGTGGAGCCTCCAGGTAGGCTGCAGTCGGATGGCAGATGATCGCTCCCAGGTGAGCAGGCAAGAGCCGTGGATCTCTGCAGATGATGTCCGAACTTCCGGATGGAGCTGCAGTCGGATGGCAGATGATCGCTCCCAGGTGAGCAGGCAAGAGCCGGGGATCTCCGCAGATGATGTCCGAACTTCCGGATGGAGCTGCAGTCGGATGGCAGATGATCGCTCCTAGGTGAGCAGGCAAGAGCCGGGGATCTCTGCAGATGACGTCCGAACCTCTGGATGGAACTGCAGACGGATGGCAGACAGGCAAGCCGACAGGTAACAGGCAGGTAATTGGAATCAGGAGCTGATGGCTGAAACAGAGTTAGACTGCACAGGAACAACATTGCTCGGGCCCCTACATTAAGGAGGAAGCCCTTAATATAGGGTGGAGTCCTCCAGCATTGGCTGGAGACTGATTTGGAAAATGCGCGCGGCTCCTTTAAGAGCGGGGGAGGGTGCGGGCGCGCGCCCTAAGGCCAGTAGCAGGGAAGGAGCGCGCGGGACCAGCAGGGCGGAAGGAGGACGCCGAGGATGGCAGAGGCGCAGAGGAGGCTGGGAGCACTGAGGACGCTGAGCGCAGGTGAGGAGAGCGACGTCCCTGTCTGGCAGCAGGCAGGGACGCGGGCGCTACACGTTACATATATCCCCAAGTCCGCAAGAATGGGAACAGGCTTGTTTTATTTCCTACTCCGCTTCTATCTCTATGTCGCTTCAATAGACTCACTATTAAATACTAACGCGTTGGTATTACACTCCAGCCCGACTCTCTTGAATTAATTCAGTACACTCCTCATCTGCTGGAGAGGTTTTGGCCAATATGGCAGTTTGCTTCATATACTCTGGTACTGTCCTCCATATTAGGACTCTTTTGAAAAATAGTTTGTCTCTAATTAATTCATTACTCAGAAAATCTATTACTCTATCTCCGCAGCTAGCTCTTTTATCCTTAGACTCTGAGGGCATTGTTCATTCCTCTATTCCCTTTGTGGTACATGTTCTTCTAGTAGTTAGGCAACTAATTGTCTTCCATTGGAAGAGGCCTGACCCTCCCGTTATCCAAGATTTAATTGACAGAATGACCCTCCATAAAGCCTTAGAGCACAAACTAGGTCTGATACATTACAACCTAGACAAATTTTCTCGAAAATGGTCCAGCTGGATACCTTTATTCCCTTAAAAGTATATTCAGATAAGCCATATTATTTAGTCTTTCTTGATTAATGGTTACTATTTATAATATTGCCTTTGTAGTCATATATTATGTGGAATGCCTGTATAAATTAATATGTTATTTTCCTGTAAATTGGGACGCAAGGTCCGCTTGGTCCCTTCTTTCCTTGTTGTATTTCCCCTTCCCTTTTCCCCTTCTCCCCACCCTTATTGTTTCATAAATACTTATTAAAAATTTTGGAAAAGAAAGAGAAGGAAAAACGTCTGCAATAAAGCACAGGTACGGCCGAAAGTCGAAGTTGACTGAGAGAGACAGTCGGACTGTAAAGTGAACTGTGAAAGAGGATTGCAAGACCACGGCTCAGAAAATCACTGCTGAGCTCAATGAACACCTACAGAACCTAGTTTCAACGAAAACGCTTCGTCCGGAGTTGAACAAATCAAAATTCCACGGAAGATCTGCTATTCCAAAACCACTGCTTTCAACGACAAATGTTTCCAAGCGTTAAGAGTGGTGTAGAAACCACCAGAATTGTTCCCTGGACCAGTGGAAACGTGATATTCTCAGAAGAATCATCGTTTACCCTGAGTGTACATTTGGAGACAGCCGAAACAAGCATTCTGTCCAGACTGCCTTCTCCCAAACGTAAACCATGGCGGAGGTTCTGTGATGATCTGGGGTGCTATTTCATGGAGATCCGCCGGGCCAATGATATCCCTTCATGGAAGAATTAACAGCCGCGATTATTTAGGCATTTTGGCCGACCAAGTGCATCCTATGGTTCAAGCACTGTTCCCGGAGGGGAACGCCATCTTTCAGGATGATAATGCACCAATTCATACAGCTACAATCGTAAAATCATGCCACGAGGAACATTGTAATGAAGTTGAGCATCTCATCTGGCCCCTACAATCCCCAGACCTCAACATTAAAGAGCATTTTTGTTCGATTTTAGAGACTCAAGTTAGATGTTGATTTCCGCCGCCATAGTTGCTCAAAGAACTGGAGGGTGTTTTAACAGAAAAATGTGCTAAAATTCCTTTGGAAAAAATTCACACCTTGTATGAATCCGTACCTCAGAGAATTGAGGCTGTAATCGCCGGAAAAGGTGGACCTACACCATATTACACTAACTTTTGTTGATGTTTGCAGGTGTTAACATTATTTTGTACAACCCCTGTAGATGGAGGCTGTTTCGGCAATGTAAGCCAATATATGTTCCTGATGCTCCGACTTTAAAAGCAGTTTACCTACTAACAGTAAAAGGAGCCTTCCAGGCCTTCTTCAGCCAGAAGACTATTTATGATAGCAAACCATTTTCAGGGCATGCGAGCTCCTGTATAGTGAAAATATTCTAAATTTCCGTATATATTTCAGGAGGCAGACACTGACGCTCTCAGGCTCAGTATGGATTACACAATAATATAACAAGATAAAAAAGGGGTACTGTATCATCATATACAAGGTATATATAGTATAGTGAAAATATAATAAATCTCCGTTTATATTTTAGGAGGCAGACTCGTACGCTCACAGGCTCAGTCTGTATTACACAATAATATAAAAATCTGAAAAAGGGTACTTTTTCACCAGATACAAGGTATATATGTGGAGCCCAGCTGTGACTGAATTCATATCTCCCAGAAGGGTGCACTGAAAGAAGATCCCACTAGAGGTCATTATACATACACACACGTACAGCTATCCCAGAGACCACCAGAGGGAGCTGTGTAAGACATATAAAAGACAGTTATACAGGAAACATCTAGTTTAGTTTTTAGTCTGAGCAGCCATTTTCTAGGGAGTCTGCTCAGAGAGCTCAGTCTGCTCAGAGAGCTCAGTCTGCAAGTGGAGTCTAGTAAGAGTGACACAGAGAAATCACTCCAGCCTAGTCAGAGCTGAATTTAGAAGTGTAGCTCAGTGGAAAGCGTGCCGACGCTAAAAGAGCGGCGAAGAGGCAGCCCACCAACTGCCAGCGTGTGTGATCGTGTGAGGATCTAGGTAGGCCGAAGGCAAGTGGAAAAGTTTATGAGACAGTGGAGCCTTAATAGCTCATCTCAGCAAGTATTCACCGGACACCGGGGTGCGAGCCTATAGGGATCTCCACGACCCATTAGGAGAACACCGGAGTTCCTGGAGGACTATAAGTCCCAGGAGTACCATAGAGCTGATAAGTAGCTGGATCAGAAGAATGGAGTCTAGCAGGGCACTGCAAATAAAGACTGTGTGCTTCAGGAGAAGGTCCAATCACAAGATCAGCCAGGTGCAAGACGGAGACCAAGGTAGACCTAGCTACAGGCAGGTCAGGACTTTATCACATAAAGGCAGAAGATAGGAGGCCACACACCTACCAGTGGAGGAATCTCGATGTGCATCCTTCACCCTACAGAGCTCCGGAGAGTACCTGCAACACTTACAGTAAAGGTACCAAAGTGATTTATGTGTGTGTCTCCCTTATTATCTCTGACTGCTGGGTCCCCGTCTGTCCTGCACCTTTGCATATCTATCTGCCCTGGAGGATCACTCAGCCTTACTTGTGGAAAGCTTAACACCTAGCTGCCCAATATCAACCCTCCAGTGGATCTGCATAGCAGCGCTGGTCATCCTGACCAGGCACCACAAGTGGCGTCACGAATCCCCATATCATTATTCAAGTCACCTGTAAATATCCCACATTACAGTGAGCGCCCAGGGCACGGACCGAGCTGTGCTACCCGTGACATCCCCATAGACATCAACGGGCTCGGTGCCGAGTACCCCAAAGCCCTGGTACGTGCGACTCATCTTATCTGGCGTCACGAACAGGATTTCGTGCCCTGCAGCAACGGAGTAATTTGTGCCCGTTGCCACCGGGTACTGTGTGCCTAAAGACTGTGTTTTGTATGTGGTGAAGATTTCCCGCCATTTGCCCGCCATTGCCCGCCATTTACAGCGCCACGGCGCGAAAACTAGTGGGCGTACCTGCAAAAGCGCGCTGGGTCTTGGACACGCCCCAACGCTGACGCGGCGGCAGGTCCTGTGAAGAGCTACAGTGAACGCTCTGATGTCAGAGTGCCAGCGACGCAGGTCCTTCTACACATCACTGTGCCCTGCGGAGCTGCAGCCTTCAGAGAAGGTAGGCTACGATTAACTAGGGGGGTGCAGACATGTCGCAGCAGCAAGCCGACAGCGCGGCCCAGGCTGACGGCCTTAATGACTTACCCCTCGGCGCTGCCGCACAGGCTGTGAATGCTGGCCCCTCACCTGGTCCTGTGGCCCCAATAGTACCGCTAACTCTGCCATACATGCCTAGAGCGAAGTGGCTCCCTCAGTACAGTGGCAAGCCAGACACCCTGTCAGGGTTCAAGCGAAAAATATGCAGCATAATGGACATGTACCCTATGACAGAAAAGCAGAGAGCTGCAGTAGTAGTGGGACAATTAACTGGTGCTGCAGAGAGAGAAGTAGAGACTTGGACAGCTGCAGACCAGGAATCAGTGCTTGCAATTTTCTTAAAGTTACAGTCTATCCTTGAGGACCGCACTGAAACAGATCTCCGGATGATGTTTTACCACTGCTCCCAGAAACCAGATGACAGCATTAGGGACTATGCCTGCCGACTACAAGGGGCCCTGCGAGCACTCAAACAAGTTAACCCCATGAGTGTCTCCAACGAAAATAAAATGTTAAAAGAACAATTTGTACGGGGATTGAAGTCCCAAGCTGAAAGCCGGACTGTGCACTGGTGGTCCTTGGATCATCCTGATGCTACCTTTGATGCTCTTAAGGACATGGCTATAAAAGGACTGCGACCCCTGGAAACACCCGGGAAGGCAACCCAGTGTCACCCGAGTGAAACCACCCTACAGACAGCAGCATCCACCTTTTCCCCATTAGTTGCGGAAGCCAAAATGCAGGTGGCGCCCCTTACTGAGCTGGACTGTCTGTGCTCAGAAGTGCGCCAGTTGACCAAAAACCTGGCCACTGTAATGAGTGCCCTGCAACTGTCGACGGAGGAAGAAGGAAAGATCCTGCTAGCTGACTGCCCAGAGGATATCCCTTGGATGCGCCGGAGGAGAGGGAGGACGTCGCCCCACAGGAGGAGGACAACGCCACCCCCAGGAAGGACCTGCGACCAGCATCCCCGCCGAGAGATCATCTGCTACCGCTGCCACAGAGAAGGTCACCCAGCACGTCGGTGTCCTTTAAACGAGCAAATCCTGGGTCCGAGGGCCAACACCCAGGAATAGACTCTTCAGGCCCCTCAGACTGAAACCGCAGGTTTGTGGGAGGAAGACCTTACCTGTCCATCATATTGGACGGGATCGCCATCCCTGCCCTGCTGGACACTGGATCTCCGGTAACCGTCATACCTGATGTTCTCTACAATAAATACTGGTCCAATGACGGTCTCCAACCCCCAAACCCTGACTTTGCCGTATATGCCTCTAATGGGTTCCCTCTTGACTTACTGGGGGCTAAAAACGTAGATGTAAAGGTGGGAAGAGTGGAGCTAAAAGACCAGGGACTTCTTGTAGTAAAGACTGTTAATGAGGAAAATGGGTTGAATGTGGTTTTAGGCACTAACATTATTAGTAACTGTTTGGAGGAGGTTGTGTTTTTACTCCAACAGCTCGCCGAAATTGCCAGACCAAAACAAAAGGGAGTGAACCGGAAGGAGATTCGGACCCTGATGTGCCAGCAGCAAGTGAAACTGACCGGTGGTGAAATTGGTAATGTACGGGTAACAGACCCGAACCCCATTGTGATACCCCCAATGAGTGAAATGCTTATTTGGTGTAGAGCAGCAATAGGTCTGAGAGGACAGAACTACCAAGCAGTAGTAGAGCCCCATTGTTCAGAACACAGACCTACACTCTTGACTGCCAGAGGGGTAGTGAGGTACATAATGGGAGGGTGCCAGTGCGTCTTCTCAACTGGGAGAGGATGAAGTCAAATTACCACGTTATGCCACTGTTGCTAAGTTACATGCTGTGGATAATAACTCCATTCACCCGACGGAGCCCTTAACCTCTCCACAACCAGTGGAGGATAACGGTCCGACCACCTAGGCGGAGGATTGGTGTCAGCAGCTCCATGTCGGGACAGACACCACTCCAGCCCACCAGAAACAAGGAGTATGTTGAGTAGTTCAGGAGTATGCACAGGTATTCAGCAAACACCCACTCGACTTTGGGAAAATTAAAGGGGTTCAACATCACATCCCCACAGGCAACCATCCTCCCATTAAAGAACGGTACAGGCCTATACCTCCAGCACACTACCAGAAAGCCAAGGAAATGTTGCGTGATATGAAGGAAGCAGGGGTGATAAGGGATAGTTGTAGTCCCTGGGCAGCACCTCTAGTCCTAGTTAGGAAAAAGGATGGGAGCATGAGAATGTGTGTAGATTATAGACAGGTAAATCGCATTACACATAAGGATGCATACCCTTTACCACGCATTGAGGAATCCTTAGCTGCTTTAAAAACTGCTAACTACTTTTCCACCCTTGACCTCACTAGTGGGTACTGGCAAGTAGCTGTGGCTGAGGAGGATCGGGAGAAGACGGCTTTCACCACCCCGATGGGACTCTGTGAGTTTGACAGAATGCCGTTTGGACTCAGCAGTGCCCCTGGAACGTTCCAGAGAGTGATGGAGAGCTGCCTGGGACATCTCAACTTTGAAACTGTGTTGCTGTACCTGGACGACGTCATCGTGTACTCCAAAACGTATGAAGATCACTTGAAGCACCTGGCGGAGGTATTCGAGTCACTGTCCAAGTATGGGATGAAACTGAAGCCTTCAAAGTGTCATCTGCTCAAACAGAAGGTACAGTATCTGGGACATATTGTCAGCTCAGAAGGAGTAGCGCCAGACCCTGAAAAGATCACCGCCATCCAGAAATGGCCGGAGCCGAAAATTCTCAAGGAGGTGCGACAGTTCCTGGGACTGACAGGGTACTACCGGAGGTTTGTGAAGGACTACACTAAGAAAGCAGCGCCTCTGCAAGACCTCCTGGTGGGACAGTCCCTCAAGAGCAGAAATTCTCCATTCCATTGGGGTAAAGAACAGGCAGAAGCATTCAAGGAAATGAAAGAGATCCTGACAGATGATGAGATCCTAGCTTACCCTGACTACAGCCAGCCATTCCTGCTGTATACTGATGCCAGCAATGAAGGATTGGGAGCAGTCCTCAGTCAGAAGCAAAATGGCCTGGAGAAAGTCATCGCCTATGCTAGCAGGAAGCTCCGCCCGACCGAGAGGAACCCAGAGAACTACAGCAGCTTCAAGTTGGAGTTCCTGGCACTGGTCAGGGCCATCACGGAGAGGTTTAAGCACTACCTAGCCTCCAGCAAGTTCACTGCCTACACCGATAACAACCCCTTGACGCATCTTGAAACAGCTAAGCTGGGAGCCATGGAACAACAATGGATGGCTCGACTGTCAAACTACCAATTCACAATCAAGTACCGAGCAGGCCGCAAGAATGCCAACGCTGATGCCCTATCCAGGATGCCTCATGAATCGGACACAGAAGAAGAAGTGGATGATCTGGAAGAGATTGAACTACCTGCCTTTCACAGGAATGGGATGATCCACGAGCAACAAGCCTGCAGGAGACAGCGTGGTAAGACGTTAAATCCTTTACCTCACCACAGCTGGAAGGAGACTCAGGACAGCGATCCAGTTGTCAGCCGAATCAAGGAGCTGATACCTCAAGAAGGTTCCTCCTTGGAGAAGGATGAGCCTCTACAAGCAAGGCAGCTGTGGAATGAGAGAAGCCGGTTGTTCATCTACCGTGAGAAGCTGTGCAGGAGGTACGTCAATCCAAGGACCCATGAGATGGTATGGCAGATAGTAGTCCCCAGAGCAGACATCCAGATGGTGTTAGAAGCCTACCACGATCAAGTGGGACACTTTGGCTGGAAGAAGCTGGAGACCCTGTTGAAGTGTCGTTTCTACTGGGTGGGAATGCGCAGCTCCATCGAGAGGTGGTGCCAGAACTGTGGACCCTGTGGCCTCAGAAGAAAGGACTACAGCAGTCAGAAGGCACCCCTGCAACCCATCAAGATGACTCGTCCTTTGGAGATCGTGGCCCTGGACCATGTCAAGTTGTCACCCAGCCGGTTAGGATACTCCTATGCCCTGACTATGGTGGATCACTACTCCAGGTTCCTGGTGGTTGCTCCTGTCAAAGATCTGACGGCAGAAACAGCAGCAAAGACGTTCCAAGCATATTTCTGCAGACCACACGGATATCCTGAGCAGGTGCTAACTGACCAAGGCCCAGCCTTCGAGGCCGAATTGTTCAAAGAGTTCTGTCACTTGTACGGGTGTAAGAAGATCAGAACCACACCGTACCACCCCCAAACCAATGGTCTCTGTGAGAAGATGAATCACATCGTCATTGAACTGTTGAAGACAATACCACTCGAGGAGAGAAATCGGTGGCCAGACTTACTACCTGACCTGGTAGATCTGTACAATCACATACCTGTGAGTTCCACCAACTGCGCCCCAGCCTACCTCATGCGGGCCAGACCAGGAAAGCTGCCTATGGATCTGGAGCTTGGAGTTGTAGAACCAGAAGCAGATGTGACTACGGAAGACAGGGACACAAACAGACGGGAACAGTACAGAAAAGTACAAGCCTGCATTGAAGAAAGTCTAAATCGAGTTAGGGATAAACAAGAAGATCGCTACAACAAAGTGCGCCAGCTGAACCTTTCGCACCTGGTGAAGTCGTACTGAAAAGAAAGAGGAGGTTACACAAACTCGACGATCAATGGGAAAGAGAGCCCTACATCCTTAGAAATCAAGGTTTGACAACAAGAAAACGTGCATAATTAGCAAGGATGGAGGAAGGACGATTGCAACAGTATCCTGAGATCACCTAAAGTTGTGTCCAAATCCATTAAAGCTTCAGAGAGAAGAACCTGTTGTCAATCAGGAAAAGCGTGATGAATCAGTCATACATACAGACTTAAGAGATTTCCCCGCGGATTGGCCCAGAATTGGAGAAGCTGTAATCATTCCCGTGCTTCAATTCTATCAACCTCAAGAAGAACCTCTACAACCAGTTGTTGCAGTAGAGTCAGTACCAGAGGAACCTGCCCCAGCAGAACCTCAACAAGTGGAACCCCAAGAAGCGGAATCCCAAGAAGTTGAACCTCAGGAAGAAGGATCCCCTGCAGAAGTTGAGCCAGTTCATCCAACTCCAAGTATACTTGCCAGATCCCTAGAGAGGCTAAGGCAGTACTACAACCTACCTGCACGCAGGAATAACAGGGTAACTGACACCTCACCTACCACTACACCACGTAGGTCAGTACGCATAACAAGAGGGCAATTACCTGTTAGGTACAGAGAGTAGGACCTAACCCATGTAAATAATTATCAAGAACCACTGTATATAACTGTATATATTGTTATAATATGCCTTTGGAATACTGCTATTTATTAACCTATTTTTCCTCTTAAAAATTGAAACAAGAAGAATGGACATTATTTTACTTGTTTTCTCCATCCTTTTGAGCATCCTTTTCCAAAAGAGACTGGGACTTTTATGGTTGCTCAATTCCTCAACCCCTCATTGTGCTAATGTACATAGTTGTTTATTTACCGTTATGCAACCGTTCAAGAGTGCCTTACCTCCTGTAAAGGAAGAGTTATTTATAAAATGTTATTGTTCTTTGTTTTTGTATTTCAGCCCCGGAGTGCTGAGTTCTACTAGGGGGGAATGTGGAGCCCAGCTGTGACTGAATCCATAACTCCCAGAAGGGTGCACTGAAAGAAGATCCCACTAGAGGTCATTATACATACACACACGTACAGCTATCCCAGAGACCACCAGAGGTAGCTGTGTAAGACATATAAAAGACAGTTATACAGGAAACATCTAGTTTAGTTTTTAGTCTGAGCAGCCATTTTCTAGGGAGTCTGCTCAGAGAGCTCAGTCTGCTCAGAGAGCTCAGTCTGCAAGTGGAGTCTAGTAAGAGTGACACAGAGAAATCACTCCAGCCTAGTCAGAGCTGAATTTAGAAGTGTAGCTCAGTGGAAAGCGTGCCGACGCTAAAAGAGCGGCGAAGAGGCAGCCCACCAACTGCCAGCATGTGTGATCGTGTGAGGATCTAGGTAGGCCGAAGGCAAGTGGAAAAGTTTATGAGACAGTGGAGCCTTAATAGCTCATCTCAGCAAGTATTCACCGGACACCGGGGTCCGAGCCTATAGGGATCTCCACGACCCATTAGGAGAACACCGGAGTTCCTGGAGGACTACAAGTCCCAGGAGTACCACAGAGCTGATACGTAGCTGGATAAGAAGAACGGAGTCTAGCAGGGCACTGCAAATAAAGACTGTGTGCTTCAGGAGAAGGTCCAATCACAAGATCAGCCAGGTGCAAGACGGAGACCAAGTTAGACCTAGCTACAGGCAGGTCAGGACTTTATCACATAAAGGCAGAAGATAGGAGGCCACACACCTACCAGTGGAGGAATCTCGATGTGCATCCTTCACCCTATAGAGCTCCGGAGAGTACCTGCAACACTTACAGTAAAGGTACCAAAGTGATTTATGTGTGTGTCTCCCTTATTATCTCTGACTGCTGGGTCCCCGTCTGTCCTGCACCTTTGCATATCTGTCTGCCCTGGAGGATCACTCAGTCTTACTTGTGGAAGGCTTAACACCTAGCTGCCCAATATCAACCCTCCAGTGGATCTGCATAGCAGCGCTGGTCATCCTGACCAGGCACCACAAGTGGCGTCACGAATCCCCATATCATTATTCAAGTCACCTGTAAATATCCCACATTACAGTGAGCGCCCAGGGCACGGACCGAGTTGTGCTACCCGTGACATCCCCATAGACATCAACGGGCTCGGTGCCGAGTACCCCAAAGCCCTGGTACGTGCGACTCATATATAGTATAGTGAAAATATTGTAAATCTCCGTATATATTTCAGAAGTCAGACTCGGACGCTCACAGGCTCAGTCAGGATTACGCCAGAATATAGTAAGAAAAAGGGGTACTGAATCACCAGACAGCAGGTATATATAGTATAGTGAAAATATTCTTAATCTCCATATATATTTCAGGAGTCAGACAAAGAAGCTCACAAGCTTAGTATGCACTACACAAGAATATAAAAAGCAGATCCGCAAGAAATAATCACACATGTGGGCCAATGTTCCCGGTGTCAATGATGCACTTAGAGTGGTGGGTGGAGGAGGACTTTATGGCCAAAAGGGTACTGTATCACAAGCGTCCAGCTGTATACAGTATAGGGGTCATTGTAAATCTCCTTATATATTTCCAGAGTAACAGACAGAATCTCACAGGCTCAGTATGGATCACACCAGAATATAATAATAAGAAAAACACGTACTGTATCCACAGATCCCAGGTTTATATAGTATAGTGAAAAAATTCAAAATCTCCGTATATATTTCATGAGGCAGACTCTGATGCTCACAGGCTCTGTTTGGATTACACAAAAATATAAAAAGATGAAAAAGGGGCACTGTATCAGCAGATCCGAGGTATATATAGTATAGTCCAAATATTTTAAATCTGCGTATATATTTCTGGAAGCAGCCACTGACGCTTTCAGGCTAAGTATGTATTACACAAGGATATAAAAAGTTGGGTGATGGAGGAGGAGGGGGGACAGCCCAGATAGGGACGTGGCAAAAATGTCATATGTTGAGGTGTATAATGGATGTAAAGCAGCTGTAAATGGATTAATCGGAGAAGTCCGAGGAAGATAAGGCCCAAAAAAGGGGTACTGTATCACCAGATAAAAGGTAATATAGTGAAAATATTCTAAATCTCTGTACATATTTCAGGAGGCAGACACTGAGGCTCACAGGCTCAGTATGGATTACACAATAATATTAAAAGATGAAAAAGGGGTACTGTTTCAGCAGATACCAGGTATATATAAAAATCCAAAACAAGAAAACTTGCCTATAATAGCTACTCTAAAGCATAATACATCAAAAACAGGAAAAAGGAAGCTATTTTAATCATAAAATATAAATTTATTTATAAATCAATTAAAAATTTCATACAAAAATTTATTTTAAAAAGGAGGAAACCAAGTGCAAAGGAAGCAAACACTGGAGGAAAAATGCTATACAAATTCACATAATGGCGAAGGAATATCATCAAAAGAAAAACAAATATCAAAGAAAATAAACAGGTATATATGTATATCTAGTGGCCATAAAGTGCAAAAAATAGTGCCTTGATTAAGGAGCTGGAGACCAACTTCCTGAAAAAATTTTTGAAATGTAAAGTTTAAATATGACTGAGTGCCCTCTTATCTATATAAAGAAATATGCTGCTAAGGAAGTGCAAAATATACAAAAAAAGAGAGCAAAACTAAACCATATTCAGCTCAACATATATCTGAAAAAAAGTATCGTTGCAAGTAAACACAAAAGTGTGGAGAGATACTAGGCAGATAATGAGAACATGATTACCTCCAGTGTGCTGTGGCACCCCGACGCGTGTTTCGCGTTATGCTTCTTCTTAGGGAGCGTTCTTCTCCCTAAGAAGAAGCATAACGCGAAACACGCGTCGGGGTGCCACAGCACACTGGAGGTAATCATGTTCTCATTATCTGCCTAGTATCTCTCCACACTTTTGTGTTTACTTGCAACGATACTTTTTTTCAGATATATGTTGAGCTGAATATGGTTTAGTTTTGCTCTCTTTTTTTGTATATTTTGCACTTCCTTAGCAGCATATTTCTTTATATAGATAAGAGGGCACTCAGTCATATTTAAACTTTACATTTCAAAAATTTTTTCAGGAAGTTGGTCTCCAGCTCCTTAATCAAGGCACTATTTTTTGCACTTTATGGCCACTAGATATACATATATACCTGTTTATTTTCTTTGATATTTGTTTTTCTTTTGATTATATTCCTTCGCCATTATGTGAATTTGTATAGCATTTTTCCTCCAGTGTTTGCTTCCTTTGCACTTGGTTTCCTCCTTTTTAAAATAAATTTTTGTATGAAATTTTTAATTGATTTATAAATAAATTTATATTTTATGATTAAAATAGCTTCCTTTTTCCTGTTTTTGATGTACCAGGTATATATAGTATAGTGAAAATATTCAAAATCTCCGTATATATTTCTGGAGGCAGCCAGTGATGCTCTCAGGCTCAGTATGTATTACACAATAATATAAAAATCTGAAAAAGGGTACTGTTTCGATAGATACAAGGTATATATAGTATAGTGAAAATATTCTAAATCTCCGTATATATTTCAGAAGGCAGACTCGGACGCTCACAGGCTCAGTCTGGATTATGCCAGAATATAATAAGAAAAAGGGGTACTGAATCACCGGATAGCAGGTATATATAGTATAGTGAAAATATTCTTAATTTCCATATATGTTTCAGGAGTCAGACAAAGACGCTCTCAAGCTCAGTATGGATTGCACAAAAATATAAAAAGCAGATCCACAAGAAATAATCACACAAGTGGGCCAATGTTCCCGGTGTCAATGATGCACTTAGAGTGGTGGGTGGAGGAGTACTTTATGGCAAAAAGGGTACTGTTTAACAAGCCTCCAGCTGCATACAGTCAAGGCGTAATTGTAAATCTCCCTATTTATTTATTGAGTAACAGACAGACGCTCACAGGCTCTGTATGGATTAGACCAGAATATAAAAAGTAGGAAAAGGGTAATGTATTAGAATCGTTCAGCTGGGTACAGGGTTGGGGAAATTGTCAATCTCCGTATATTTTGACAGAGTAACAAACTGCCTCTCACAAGCTCAGTATTCATCACACCATAATATAAAAAGTTGAAAAAGGGTAATGTATTAGAATCAGCTGTATACAGGGTTGGGGAAATTGTTAATCTATGTATATATTTCAGGAGTTAGGCCGGCGTCACACTGGCGACATAATCGGTCGACTGCAATGCGATGAAAAATCGTATTGCAGTCTGCCCTATGTTAATCTATGAAGCAGCTCCCAGTATCAGATTTTTTGTGGTCCGTTTTAAACGTCCGTGTACAATCGCAGCATGCTGCGATTGTCACCGATTGTGGGTCGACAATCGCCAATGCAAGTCTATGGGAGCGATGAAAAATCGGATTACAAACGGACCACACTGTGTGACTTGCGATGAAATCGCATCGGTGTCCTTTAGAAAAGCCGGCAATTCATCTCCGGCTATACTGTAAAATCACACTGACAGCTTTAATAAAGAATAGAAAGAATAGATATACACACATAGAATACATATATATATATATATATATATATATATATGTAATTGTGACATGTATATATATATATATTTATATTTCCTAGACTTCTACATACTGTAATAGCCGCAAATTCAATTGCCGGCTTCTGTGAAATCACAGAAGCCGACATGAAATGATACATTGTTTCCACACAGTTAACCATGTCATTTCCTGTATTTTGATATCTGTTTAGAACTTACAATTACATGAGTGTATTTGTGCAAAATTTCAGACATGTAGGGGTTAATTAAAGGTGTAATTTCGTTGAAAAAAAATGCGTGGGCTCCCGCTGTATTTTCTCCACCAGACAGATAAAGCAAAGCGAGTGGGGGCAGATAATAACAGCCTAGGGAGGGTACATTTTTTGTGCCCCCCCTGGCTACTAACATCTGCCCCCAGACACCCCAGAAAGGGCAAATCTATAATTAGATTCGCCCTTTCTGGCACTTTGCCCGTCTATTCCCATTGCCCTGTAGCGGTGGCGAATGGGTTAATAATCTCACCTTACTGTCACCTTAGTATTGAAAGGTGACCTTAAGGCAGGTTAATAATTGAGAGCTGTCAATTAGACAACTATCAATTATTAATCCTATTGTATGAAAGAAAAATCAAACACACACAGTTTAATAAAAAATAAGTTTAATTAAATAATCACACATTTTTTGACCATATTTTATTTTCCTGCTAAAACCATTTCCTGTAATAAAAATAAAATAAAAAAGCAAAATTATACTTACCAATCCGATGTACAGTCAGGTCCCACGCTGTAATCCATCAGAAAGGGTTAAGAGGTTACAGTTAGCAGGGAGATAATTCTGTCTCCTAGCTCTAACCCCATGAATGAATAAGTTCCTCTCCCAGCGAAAGTAGAGGAATAGATTCATGAATGGAGCTTAATTGATTTATTGGCAATTTAACTTTAGTGACCTGACCTAAAGGGAAAGTGGACACAATCAATTAAGCTTCATTCATGAAACACATCTTCTCCTGTCGCCAGGAGAGGAACTTATTCATTCAGGAGCTTTGAGCTGAGCATGCAGGATTACTTGCACTGCTTGGCTCAAAGCTAGTTAACCCTTTGTGAAGAATTACAGCGTGGGACGTGACAGATCAGCGGAATAGGTAAGAATAATGTTTTTTTATTTTTTATCTTTATTTTAGGAGATCAATGGCTTCGCACGGATTAAGTGTAAATAAAATATGATCAAAAAAATGTGTTTTTATTTCATTAAAATTAATTATTATTAATGTGTCTGTGTTTTTTTAATTTACTTCAATAGGATTAATAATTGATAGTTGTCTAATTGACAGCTCTCAATTATTAACCTGCCTTAAGGTCACCTTTCAATACTAAGGTGACAGTAAGGTGAGATTATTAACCCATTCGCCACCGCTACAGGGCAATGGGAATAGACGGGCAAAGTGCCAGAAAGGGCGAATCTAATTAGACATTTGCCCTTTCTGGGGTGTCTGGGGGCAGATGTTAGTAGCCAGGGGGGCACAAAAAAAAAGTACCCTCCCTAGGCTATTATTATCTGCCCCCACTCGCTTGCTTTGTCTGTCTGGTGGAGAAAATACAGCGGGAGCCCACGCATTTTTTTGTCAATGAATTTACACCTTTAATTAACCCCTACATGTCTGAAATTTAGCACAAATACACTCATGTAATTGTAAGTTCTAAACAAATATCAAAATACAGGAAATGACATGGTTAACTGTGTGGAAACAATGTATAATTTCATGTCGGCTTCTGTGATTTCACAGAAGCCGGCAATTGAATTAGCGGCTATTACAGTATGTAGAAGTCTAGGAACTATAAATATATGTATATATACATGTCACAATGACATGTATATATATATATATATATATATATGTGTTCTATGTGTATATATCTATTCTTTTTTTTGTGATTGAAATACTATTCTTTTGGATCCATTATATGTCAGTTTTGCAAGCCTGCGAGAAAATCTCGCAAGTCGGATGAAAATCGGATGTTACAAGGTACACACACATGCGACTAAATCGCATCTTTGAAGGAAAATCGGATGCCAGAAGGATGTGTGATGTTTGCATTTTGATCCGACAATTGACCGTCTAAAACGGACCGATTTTTTGTCGTTGTGTGTGACGCCGGCCTTACACAAATGGTCAGATGCCCAGTCTGGATAACACCAGAATATGAAAATCAGAAAAAGTGTACTCTATCAGTAGCGTACAGCTCTATACAGTGTTGGGGGAATTTTAAATCTCTGTATAAATTTCAAGAGGCAGACAATGACTCTCACAGGCTCAGTATGGATTACACAAGAATATAATAATAAGAAAAAGGGTTACTGAATCACCAGATAGCAGGTATATATAGTATAGTGAAAATCTTCTTAATCTCCATATAAGCAGTTTACCTACTCCCAGAAAAGGGAGCCTTCCAGGCCTTCTTGAGCCAGAAGACTCTTTATGATAGCACACTATTTTCAGGGCAAGTGATCTCTCGTGTTTAGTGAAAATATTCTAAATGTCGCTATATATTTCAGGAGGCAGACACTGACGCTCACAGGCTCAGTATGGATTACACAAAAATATAATAAGAAAAAGGGGTACTGTATCACCAGATAAAAGGTATATATAGTATAGTGAAAAGATAATAAATATCCGTATATATTTCAGGAGGCAGCCAGTGACGCTCTCAGGCTCAGTATGTATTACACAATAATATAAAAAGATGCAAAAGGGTACTGTTTAACCAAATACAAGGTATATATAGTATAGTGAAAATATTCTAAATCTCCGTATATAATTCAGAAGGCAGACAATAACGCTCAAAGGCTCAGTAATGGATTACACAACAATCTAAAACGTTTCTGGGTGTAGGAGGGAGGTTGGGGCAGCCCAGATAGGGAGGTGGCAAAAATGCCATATGTTGATGTGTATAATATTTCTGGAGGAACACACACAGTCCGAGGCCCAGTCTGGATAACACCAGAATATGAAAAGCAGAAAAGTGAACTCTATCTGTAGCGTACAGCTGTATATAGTGTTGGGGAATTGTAAATCTCTGTATATATTTCAGAAGTAACAGACATGGCCACAGGCCCAGTTTGGATAATAGCAGAATATGAAAGGCAGAAAAAGTGTACTCTATCAGTAGCGTACAGCTGTATACAGTGTTGGGGAATTGTAAATCTATGTATATATTTCTGGAGGAACACACACAGTCCGAGGCCAGTCTGGATAACACCAGAATATGAAAAGCAGAAAAGTGTAATCTATCTGTAGCGTACAGCTGTATATAGTGTTGGGGGATTGTAAATCTCCGTATATATTTCAGGAGTAACAGACACGGCCACAGGCTCAATTTGGATAACAGCAGAATATGAAAGGCAGAAAAAGTGTACTCTATCAGTAGCGTACAGCTGTATACAGTTTTGGGGGAATTGTAAATCTCCTGTGGTATGACTAATGTGGCACCTAGGGGGCGCTGTATAAGTTGCTCAAATTATGCCTGGAGGCATGAGATGGATGGAAAACCAGTCCCTGGTATGGGGCTAAACGGAAAGTATGTGTCGCAGAGCTATTCTGTGCTGTAGGTCAGTAAAGTTGTTCTGGGACTTATAGTCCCATAAGAGTTCTGATTCTTGTTAAGGGTGAACCTACAGGGTTAGCTTGTGAGCTGGGTGGGACATGCTAACCACACATACACCGCCCACCGGTGGTGGGAGAATGAATGGTACATACTGGTGATTGTATGTGGTGAAGGACCTGTGATGAGGTCATGAACACGTGGCCAGACCATGTGCTTCATTCCTTGGCTTGGGGAGTGGCTACAGGTATGAAAGGCAGTGCTGGGCACATGGAGTAAAGATCGTGGTGGAGACTGGCAAGTGTCTCTGTAGTCTGTCTCAAGGGATTCTGTCTGAGACTGGGAAGTGTCTCAAGGGAGTCTGGCTAAGACAAGTGGAGAGTGTGTCCTGCACAGGGCTGCCTGGAAGGTTCCTGGAAGGTCTGTCAGTGTTGGATCGGATTCCTGGAAGCACGTGGTGAGACTTGGAACTTGGTGGCCGGGGTTTTGGACTGGGGTCCTGAATAGCACCCGGACAGGACACATGTGTGTGCGGAGCCTGTGACGGTCCCACACTGAGAACCAGGCGGTTCTATTGAGGAGTTTGGCTGGAGTTAGCCTGGAAGTGACTTTCTGTTACAATGTCAGTGAGCACTGGAAGCGGGTCCAGATCACCCGGGAAGGCACCTGGTGGTCCCTGCTGGCTTGCAGCCGCTTAGTCAAGCCCGTCCCATGCAAGAGTGAGTCTGGGACCAGTAGTTGCAAAGATAGAATGCGTTTATGTTTTGTCATATTGTTGTTACCTGGTCTTAAAGAGACAGTAAACCGTTATTTTTGGACTTAATGCCTGTGTGTTGCCTCATTACTGCGTGCCCGGCCTCGGCCTACCAGAGCGAATCCCTACACTCCGTATATATTTCTGGAGGAACAGGCCCAGTCTGACTAACACCAGAATATGAAAATCAGAAAAGTGCACTCCATCTGTAGCGTACAGCTGTATATAGTGTTGGGGAATTGTAAATCTCCGTATATATTTCAGGAGTAACAGACACGGCCACAGGCCCAGTTTGGATAACAGCAGACTATGAAAGGCAGAAAAAGTGTACTCTTTCTGTAGCGTACAGCTGTATACAGTTTTGGGGGAATTGTAAATCTCCGTATATATTTCTGGAGGAACACACACAGTCAGAGGCCCAGTCTGACTAACACCAGAATATGAAAATCAGAAAAGTGTACTCCATCTGTAGCGTACAGCTGTATATAGTGTTGGGGGAATTGTAAATCTCCGTATATATTTCAGGAGTAACAGACACGGCCACAGGCCCAGTTTGGATAACAGCAGACTATGAAAGGCAGAAAAAGTGTACTCTTTCTGTAGCGTCCAGCTGTATACAATGTTGGCGGAATTGGAAATCTATACAATGTTCGCGGAATTGGAAATCTCCGTATATATTTGCGGAGTCACACACAGATAGTCAGCATGTATTGGTCCATGATACCAGCCGGTACACGGTACTGTGAGGAGCGTACTGCTGGCAGGCAGCTTAGTAATCAGTTCTGCTGCTCCACCAAAGAAATTTCCCCCTTCTCACTGGCAGGCAGCCTAATAATCAGCTCTGCTGCACCACCCAAGAAATTTCCCTCTTAGCACTGTCAGGCAGCCTATAACCAGCTCTGCTGCTCCACACAAGCAATTTCTACTCTGTCACTGGCAGGCAGCCTAAGAACCAGCGTTGCTGCACACACCAAAATCCTCCCCTGTCACTGCACAGTAACTGTACAGCTAATCGCTATCAGCACAAGCACAGTTTTTTTTTGGGGGGGCCTGCCTAATGCTCTCCCTGCTGAGAACCAGCAGCAGCAGCCTCTCCCTACACTAAGATCGGCAGAAGTAAAATGGCGGTCGGCACTGAGGGATTTTATATGCACTGTGACGCCACACAAAGCCAGCCAATCACTGCAATGCCCTTCTCTAAGATGGTGCTGGCCGCTGCCCATGTCATCGCATTGCCCACAGCCTGCGTCCTTGCTCATTGGCCGAGAAAAGGCCCTTAAAGTAGTATGGGAAAACAGACTTCGGCAAAATGGTCGCCGAACACGTGACCGACATCGCGCCATGGTCGACTTCGGCGAAAGTCGGTGTTTTTTGAAATTGACCGACCTGTTTCGCTCAACCCTAGTCATAAGTATTCAGACCCTTTGCTCAGACACTCATATTTAAGTCACATGCTGTCCATTTCCTTGTGATTCTCCTTGAGATGGTTCTACTCTTTAACTGGATTCCAGCTGTGTTTAATTAAACTGATAGGACTTGATTTGTAAAGGCACACACCTGTCTATATAAGACCTCACAGCCCACAGTGCATGTCAGATCAAATGAGATTCCTGAGGTCAAAGGAACTGGCCAAGGAGCTCAGAGAAAGAATTGTGGCAAGGCACAGATCTGGCCATGGTTACAAAATAATTTCTGCAGTACTCAAGGTTCCTAAGAGCACAGTGGCCTCCATAATCCTTAAATGGAAGAAGTTTGGGACCACCAGAAGTCTTCCTAGACCTGGCCATCCAGCCAAACTGAGCAATCATGGGAGAAGAGCCTTGGTGAGGGAGGTAAAGAAGAACCACAAGATCACTGTGGCTGAGCTCCACAGATGCAGCAAGGAGATGTGAGAAAGTTCCATAAAGTCAACTATCGCTGCAGCCCTCCACCAGTCGGGCCTTTATGGCAGAGTGGCCCGACGGAAGCCTCTCCTCAGTGCCGGACATATGAAAGCCCACATAGAGTTTGCCTAAAAAACTCATGAATGGCTCCCAGACTATGAGAAATAAGATTCTCTTTTCTGATAAGATGAAGATAGAACTTTTTGGTGATAATTCTAAGCGGTATGTGTGGAGAAAACCAGGCACTGCTTATCACCTGTCCAATACAATCCCAACAGTGAAACATGGTGTTGGCAGCATCATGCTGTGGGGGTGTTCTTCAGCTGCAGTGACAGGACGACTGATTGCAATGGAAGGAAACATGAAGTCAAGATGGGGTGTAAAGTGTACATTAATGAGAAAAAAATTGAACTTTTTAAATTTACCAAATGGCTGCAATGAAACAAAGAGTGAAAAATTTAAAGGGGACTCTGAATACTTTCCGTACCATTGTAAGTATTCATAATACTCAATATTTAAGCAAATTCACTTATCCCTATAATGGCTGAAGTTTAAAGTCCACATTGCTGATGCTACAGCTGGACCCTCAGCAGTTCTACTAAACGCAGGTTGAATCACTAGTGCTAGTTAGTTTAGTACAACTATGGCGGGTGTGTGTGATTTGACTGTAAATGCATATATGCCATGTAATTCCAAACTTCCATTTGTGAAGATCTACATTAATATTGTCTCCAGATTTTGTTAAGACTTTTATACACAGCAGTTACAAGTGTCAACACATATATGAACTGCAGATGACAATCAATAAAGCTGCTTTGAAAAAAATTTAAAAAAGAACAAAACAATAAAAAACATTTGATTCACTTAGACTGTTTATTCTTCCAGACATTGTTTGCTAAAATGGAAACTTCTCTGAACTAGTGATTATGGTATGACAGATGTGTTTGGACTAAAACATATTTTGTAAGCTTTGAAGCAGATACAGTTTAAAATATAGAAAAGGTCAGATTTTAGTCTGCTACCCTTTTGAAAAAATGAATTAAAATAGAGATCTTAAATATGAAGTAATCTCTGGCATATGAAATCTAGTTTTCAAATGGATTTTCACTTTAGAAGGAATTATGCCAGGTATATAGAGGGAAGGCATATAATGTTTTTCATTTCCTGGCCAGTAATATATTTCTAAAAAGATTATAAACACTTATATAATTTATGGGGTTAGGTAAAAATGCAATCCATTTCATCAAAGTAACATAAGAAAACACTGTAATTAGCTCAAATGAAATCTGTTTTCGCTTGTTTTAACTTAAATCATATATAAGCCCAGATAACACTGAACAAACCCCATGGTCTTTAAAAAAAAATATTGCAATATCAACATATTACATTTTTTCTGATAACCACATTTTTGTGGATTTACTTTCAAAAGGCATTATGCTTGGCGTCCACTTCTTTATTATTTACAACACTGCTGTTTAAAGAATTTATCAATATAACTTATTTTATTTCTTTCTTGTTAAAAATCAATACTACATGGCCGCAGACTAAAACGATCATTAAATAAATCTTAGCATTTTTTTTCACATGACATTAGGTTTTCAGCATAAATTAGTGGGTTTATGTTTTCCCAAAGTGTCTCAATAATATTGAGGTGAGGAGATAATGATATTCGCACAATAACCTTCATTTTCTTTTGCTC
Source organism: Oophaga sylvatica (assembly GCA_033576555.1). NCBI lineage: Eukaryota > Metazoa > Chordata > Amphibia > Anura > Dendrobatidae > Oophaga > Oophaga sylvatica. The sequence goes on along the minus strand of JARQOD010000004.1, from coordinate 299,550,619 downwards.
AAACTGCAAAAGGATCTACCGTATATACTCGTGTATAAGCCGAGATTTTCAGCACCTTTTTTCGTGCTGAAAATGCCCCCTCGGCTTATACACGAGTCATAGGGCAGAAACCAGCGGGGGAGGGGATGCCGCGGCAGGAGCCGGTGGCTGGGATCATACTCACCCCTCCCCGTGCCATCGCTGAGCGTCCCTGCAATCCTGCGTCTTCCTGCAGCTCTTCAGCACTGAGCGGTGATGTAATACCGCTCATTAAGGTCATGTAATATGGACGCGACGCCACTCCCATGGGCGTCGCCTCCATATTCATGGCCTTAATGAGCGGTATTACATCACCGCTCAGTGCTGAAGAGCTGCAGGAAGACGCAGGATTGCAGGGACGCTCAGCGATGGCACGGGGAGGGGTGAGTATGATGGAGGAGAGGACAAGGAGCACGGAACAGGACGGGAGGGGGAGAACGGTGGACGGGGAAGCATAGAGGAGGACGGGGGAAGCTGGAGCAGGACGGGGGGGAGATCGGTGGACGGGGAAGCATAGAGGAGGAAGGGGGAAGCATAGAGGAGGATGGGGGAGAACGGAGGACGGGGGAAGCATGGAGCTGGACGGGGGGGAGATCGGTGGACGGGGGAAGCGTGGAGCAGGACGGGGGGGAGATCGGTGGATGGGGGAAGCGTGGAGCAGGACGGGGGGGAGATCTGTGGACGGGGGAAGCGTGGAGCAGGACGGGGGGAGATCAGTGGACGGGGGAAGCGTGGAGCAGGAGGGGGGGAGATCGGTGGACGGGGGAAGCGTGGAGCAGGACGGGGGGAGGTCGGTGGACGGGGGAAGCATAGAGGAGGACGGGGCAGCACAGAGCAGGAGGGCAGTTTATACACCCGGCTTATACATGAGTCAATAATTTTTCCCAGTTTTTTGTAGCAAAATTAGGGGGTCGGCTTATACACGGGTCGGCTTATACACGAGTATATACGGTATTTGGTCTTGAGTTTAGGAAACTTGCCAAGATGAATGCAAATTTTCCTGATTTTGATATCTTGACCACCCCTTTTTGTGTCACAGGTACAGCATTTCTGACAGTTCTACTATGCAGTCCATTTTTGTTCAGTTTTTATCATTATTGTTAGCAGCAGGATTACTAGTAGTATTTATTTTATAGCTCCCTTAAATCCAAGGAAATGGAAAACAAAAAATACATGCAAAATCAAGGTTTACTATACATATATTGTATGCACATTTATTAGGTAATATTAAGTATTTTGACAATATCATTTTTATGCAGATTTTCAGACTCCAAGCTGTGTAAACTTGAATGTTTATTAATATACTAGAAATAGGTCCGATGCTATTGCATCGGGAGTGCGGTGAAATGAACATATGTGTATCTTTAGCGGGTGACCAATCACATCAGCTACTAGCGGTATTCAAATCTGGCACCAATACCGCTAGTATCTGATTGGTCACCAGCCTTGGCGGGGGATTCAAATCCCGCGTGGCACCGCTCATTGGCTGAGCTGCCGGTGGCTGAGCCAATGAGTGGTGCGGGATTCAAATCCCCACCAAAGCCGTGCAGCACTGCTCATTGGCGGCTCAGCCAATGAGCGGCACAAGATTCAAATCCCCTGCCCTGCCGGCTGAACCAATGAGCGGTGCCATGCGGGATTTGAATCACCCGCCAAAGCCGCGCAGCCAGGAGCTGCTCAGCCAATGAGCGGTGCCGCGCGGCTTTGGCGGGGGATTTGAGTGTATGTGCACATGTTGCAGATTTGACTGCTGAATTTTCTGCACAGAATCTGCACCTCTTGGCAGAAAACGCAGGTGCTTTTTTGATGCTTTATTCCTACTTTTTTTCATGTGGATTTGTATGTGTTTTTAAAGGTAAATAAAGTTATGTTATTTAACAAAAAAAGATTAGTGATGTCATTTCTTGTCCAACCTCCTCTTTTACATTTGTCCAACCCATGCTCCATTACACACACAGATTGACAGATAGATAGATAATAGATAATAGATAGATAGACAATAGATAGATAGATGATAGATAGATAGATAATAGATAGATAGAATGGTACATAAATAGTTAATGACATACACACACAAAATCTTCACGCAATAGCGTTATTATAAAAAAAAATGGGAAAAAAATGGCACAGGCTCCCGCACAATTTTCTGTGCCAGAGGGGGAAAGCCGACTGCTCAGGCCAATATTTCTAGCCTGGGAAGGGGTTAATACCCATGGAGCTTCCCAGGTTATGAATATCAGCCGGCATCTAGCCTGTACTGGCAATTAAAATAGGGGGACCCCCCAAAAAAATGACATGGGGTCCCCCAATAATTTATAGCCAGAAAGGCTATACAGATAGCTGCGGGCTGATATTCATAGCCTAGGAAGGGGCCATGGATATTGGCACACCCCCTGGCTAAAAATACCAGCACCCAGTTGCCCCTGAAATGGCGCATCTGTACGATGCGCCAATTCTGTCACTTAGCCCCTCTCTTCCCACTCCCCTGTAGCTTTGGAATATGGGGTAATAAGGGGTTAATGTCACCTTGCTATTGTAAGGTGACATTAAGACCGGTTAATAATGGAGAGGCTTCAATAAGACGCCTATCCATTATTAATCTTATATTAATAAAGGGTTAAAAAACCACACACATAAGAATAAAGTATTTTAATGAAATAAAGCACAACACGGTTTTCATATCTTTATTGCACGCCCAGATCCAAGCAATGCCCTCGATCTCCTGTAATAAAAAGTAAAAAAATAAAACAACGTTATACTCCCTGTCCGGCGCAGTCCAATTAATAACAAATATCCCACGATGATCTCCCCTATAGAACAGTGACAATGTTGACACTGTGACACTTCCCCTGAGGAAGTGTGGACGAAACACGCTTCGGGGTAGAGAAACTACAGCTGTTGACTTCGCACTCATGTAAGTCTCTCCTTATAGACTACTAGTCATTGGTGTTATTCAATTGTATACTGATTAAATTATCAGCTGATGGTCATCTTTGGCTCATAGTGACAGATGAGAGTCTATGTCTACTAAGTTAATGCTAATCACTGACAGTCTCCTAGCAATTCATCATCTGAGGCTGTTTTAGCTCAGTTTGAAGGAGGCTGACAATGAGCCATTGTTCATATGACCTAATTCTGAGAATTCCATGCAAAGAATATGGTACCTAATGGAAGTATTTTGAGACTACAATTAATATTATTGTGTGTAACGATGTTCTTATTTGTATAGTTTCTTGTATATTTTAATATTTATTATTGATGAATTGCAATTGCCTATTTTTTTATCTATATTATTATATATATAATAAAGAATCATTAATTATTATTTTTGGCTCACGTGTTATAGCAGTCTACTCACACTCTGGTTGTAGAGTTTGAAGTTGACAGCTCTTTTGGTTTGTAAAGTGTTGCAGTGTGTTAGCGAATATTGACACCAGTTTGGTGGTAAAAATAGTTATCTACAGGCCAGCTATTTTAACCCCTTCCCGACCTATGACACAGCGTATGAGTCATGAAAGTCGGTGCCAATCCGACCTGTGATTCATGCCCTGTGTCATGAAAGGATCGCATTCCTGCGGGTCGGGTGACCGGGGTCACTGAAAGGTCACCCGACCCGCAGGCACAAGACCCTTTGTGCTTCACCACAGGGAGGTTGGCTTAACCCCCACGTTGCTATGATCGCTCTGATTGGCTGTTAAAAGTGAAACAGCCAATCAGAGCAATCTGTAATATTTCACCAATGAAATTTGGTGAAATATTACAATCCAGCCATGGCCGATGCTGCAATAGCATCGGCCATGGCTGGAGACCGAGATCCGACCCCCCCACCACACCGAGTGATGGCGGAGATCGGCCGCCGCCACCGATTGATGGCGGCGATCGGTCACCGCCGTCACTAAATGCTCCCTCCTACTTGCCTCTTATCTCCCCATCTTCCGATCACCCCCTCACCTTCCGACCCCCCCACTCACCTCTCCCGGTCCTCTGATGTCCCTGGATCCGTCCGGACATCCGTCCGGGATGCTTCATGGGAGCCGCCATCCTACATAATGGCGGGCGCATACGCAGTGCACCCGCCGGTCGGCGCATGCGCAGTGTGCCCTCCAGAGTCCATAATTTAATTTGATCACTGTGATAAACTCTTACAGTGATCAAAATGAAAAAAAATAAATAAACGCCCCATTTATCACCCCCATAGGTAGGGACAAATAATAGAATAAAAAAAATATATATTTTTTTTCTCATTAGGGTTTGGGTTACGGTTAGGCTGTGTTCATATTGTGTTATGGCAGTCCGTTAGATGGAATGCGTTACACAGCCTTATAACGAGGTGTAATGCAGTCGCTTAACGCTGTCATTCACCCCATTTGTGTGCGCATCGCGACGCATGCCGTAAAGCGGCATGCGTTCGCAACATGCTGTCATTTAGTGATGGAGCCTCAGACGCGGGCTGCAGTGTCTGGGCTCCGTCACCGCTAGCACAGATGAATCATCTGCTGATTCATCTGCGCTAGCGGGTATAGCATAACGCGATCGCATTATACTATACCGTTACCAGCCCGTCAACGCTATGTGTTGAACAGGCTGGTAAAACGCAATATGAACCCAGCCTTAGGGTTAGAACTAGGGTTAGAGTAAGAACTAGGGTTAGGGTTAGCCTTAGGGTTAGGGTTAGCATTAGGGTTAGGGTTAGTATTAGGGTTAGGGTTAGAATAAGGGTTACGGTTAGAATTTGGGTTAGGGTTGAAATTTGGGTTAGGGTTAGAATTAGGGTTAGGGTTGGAATTAGGGTTAGGGTTAGAATTAGGGTTGGAATTAGGGTTAGGGTTGGGATTATGGTTAGGCTTGTGGTTAGGGTTATGGTTAGAGTTGGGATTAGGGTTAGGGGTGTGTTGGGGTTAGGGTTATGTTTAGGATTTGGATTAGGGTTAGGTTTGTGTAGGGGTTAGGGTTGGGGTTAGAGGTGTGTTGGGGTTAGGGTTGGAGTTAGAATTGAGGGGTTTCCACTATTTAGGCACATCAGGGGATCTCTATAAGTGACATGGCGCCACCGTTGAATCCTGCAAATTTTACATTCAAAAAAGTCCCTTTATTCCGAGCCCTGACGTGTGCCCAAAACAGTGATTTACCCCCACATATAGAGTATCAGCGTACTCAGGAAAAATTGCACAACAACTTTGGGGGTCTAATTTCTCCTTTTATCCTTGGGAAAAAAAATTGGGGACTAAAAAAAATGATTTTTGTGGAAAAGAAATGATTTTTTATTTTCACGGCTCTGCGTTATAAACTTCTGTGAAGAACTTGGAGATTCAAAGTGCTCACCACGCATCTAGAGGAGTTCCTTGGGGGATCTAGTTTCCAAAATGGGGTCACTTGGGGGGTTTCTACTGTTTAGGCACATCATGGGCTCTGCAAACGTAACATGACGCCCGCAGACCATTCCATCAAGTCGGCATTTCAAAACGTCACTACTTCCCTTCCGAGCACCGACGTGTGCCCATACAGTAGTTTTCTCCCACATATGAGATATCAAAGTACTCTGGACAAATTGGACAACAGCTTTTGGGGTCTAATTTCTCCTGTTACCCTTGGGAAAATAAAAAATTGGGGACTAAAAGATCATGTTTGTGGAAAAAATATGATTTTTTTATTTTCATGTCAGGGTGTTATAAACTTCTGTGTAGCCCTTGGGGATTCAAAGTGCTTACCACTAGTGTTGAGCGATACTGCCCGATATCCAGAAATATCGGATCGGATTTGATCGGCCCGATACTCAAAAGTATCGGCTATCGCCGATTCCGATACCGGAAACCCAATGCAAGTCATTGGGACAGAAATATCGTAATTAAAAAAAAACTTTCTTTCCTTGTAAACACTAGATATACACACATAGAATACATATATATATTTCATTGTGACATATATATATATATATACATATATTTATAGTTCATACACTTCTACATAGTAAAATAGCCGCTGATTCAATTGCCGGGCAATGCCGGCTTTTGTGAAATTACAGAACCACCTGACATGAAATGACACATGGTTTACATAGAGTTAACCATGTCATTTCATGTAGTTTGATATATGGTTCTCACTAACAATTACATGAGTGTATATGTGCAAAATTTCACACATATAGGGGTTAATTAAAGGTGTAAATTCGTTGTAAAAAAACACATTTTTTTCTACGAATTTACACCTTTAATTAACCCCTACATGTGTCAAATTTTGCACACATACACTCAATTAATTGTTAGTGAGAACCATATATCAAACTACATGAAATGACATGGTTAACTCTATGTAAACCATGTGTCATTTCATGTCGGGTCTGTAATTTCACAAAAGCCGGCAATTGAATTAGCGGCTATTAAACTATGTAGATGTGTATGTACTATAAATATATATATATATGTCACAAATTCAATGACATGTATATATATATATGAGGTGTAAAATTGTTGAAAAAAAATGCGTGGGCTCCCGCCCTATTTTCGCAACCAGACAGACAAAGCCAGTGAGTGGGGGCAGATAATAATACCCCAGAGAGGGACCATTATTTTTGCCCCCCCCTGGCTACTAATATCTGCTCCCAGACACCCAGAAAAGGCAAATCTATAATTAGATTCGCCCTTTCTGGCACTTTGCCCGTCTATTCCCATTGCCCTGTAGCGGTGGCGAATGGGTTAATAAGGGGTTAAAGCCACCTTGCTATTGAAAGGTGAGTTTAAGCCAGGTTAATAATTGAGAGCTGTCAATTAGACAACTATCAATTATTAATCCTATTGTATGAAATAAAAATAAAACACACACAATTTAATTAAAAATCATTTTAATGAAATAAACACAGTTTTTGACCATATTTTATTCTACTGCCATTCCTTGCAAAGCCCTTGTTCACCTGTAATAAAAATAAAATAATAAAGCAACATTATTCTTACCTATCCGATGTTCAGTCAGGTCCCTCGATGTAATCCTTCTGAAAGGGTTAATGTTTACTGCAGGGACCGCAGCTAATGCTGACAGCCTCGCAGTAAACCCCCAACTGAATCATCTCCTCTCCTGGCTGACAGGAGAGGAAGTGGTTAGCATAATTGATTGCTTCCCACTTTCACTTCAGGTCAGCCAGGGACACCGCACAGCATCAGTGACATCAGAGGGAATCCCGGCTGACCTGAAGTGAACTGATTAACAAAAATAGGGGATCCCCTCAAAAAAAATGGCGTGGGGTCCCCCCTATTTTTGTTAACCAGCCAGATGAAGCAGACTGCTGAGGCCTGGTTTTTCAGGCTGGTAAGGATCCAAGATCCATGAACCTTGTAAGCCTGATAATACCAGGCCACAGCAGTCTGCTTAGCTTGGCTGGTTAACAAAAATAGGGGATCCCCTCGAAAAAAAAATGGCGTGTGGTCCACCTATTTTTGTTAACCAGCCAAGTAAAAAGCAGACTGCTGTGGCCTTGTATTAAAAGACTGTCAAGGCCCATGGATTTTGGCCCTCAACAGGCTAAAAATACCAGGCTGCAGCAGCCCCACAATTGGCGCATCCAAAGATGCGCCAATTGTGGCACTTTACCCGGCTCTTCCCACTTGCCCTGTAGCGGTGGCAAGCGGGGTAATAAGAGGTTAATGTCACCTTTGATTGAACGGTGACAATAAGCCCGGTTAATAATGGAGAGGTGTCAATATGATACGGATCCATTATTAATCATAAAGTTTGTAAATTTAAAAAAAAAATACACAGCAAGAAAAAAGTCTTTTAATGAAATAAAACACAACACAGTTTTCATTATTTTTATTTCACGCTCATCCTGTGACGCCATCGATCTCCTGTAAAAAAACAAAAGTAACAAGCCAACACAAATACTCCCTGTCCGACGCAGTACAAAATCATGAGTGTCCCACGACGAGTCCAGCTCTGCTACATCTGCATGCCAGGCTAAGCCTGACATCCAGGTACAGCAGAGCTGCTTACCAGAGCTGATTCCCCGGCGGTGACGTCATCTGGACTGCTGTATTCACGCGACAGCTGGCCGAGATTACCCTGTACCCGGCAGCACGTGCATTTATCGCGAGAAGCTGCACGTGACTGCCAGGGAGAGGGTAATGGCGGCCATCAAGGAGTCCACTTGGGGTTTTTTTTGCCTTTCTCTGGATCAACATGTTAGGGCAGGTTAGGATAGGATATGGGTTGAACTAGATGGACTTAAAGTCTTCCTTCAACCTTAATAACTATGTGACCACCGGGGATCTTCTGCCAGGTAAGTGCTGCCGACTCCTGACAGACCCGACTGACACGGATAGTGACACTTTCGGGAAGTTCCTGTGTCACGTACTTCGTTCTGTGACACAGGAACTCCCCATATACTTTACTGCCAACGTCCGATTCCGGTATCCGATATGCAAAAAATATCAGATCTCAGAATCGGAATTCCGATACAGCGAATATCTGCCGATACCCGATATTTGCAGTATTGGAATGCTCAACACTACTCACCACACATCTAGATAAGTTACTTGTGGGGTCTAGTTTCCAAAATGGGGTCACTTGTGGAGCTCTAAAGTTTAGGCACACAGGGGCTCTTCAAACACGACATGGTGTCCGCTAACAATTGGAGCTAATTTTCAATTAAAAAAGTCAAATGGCGCTCCTTCCCTTCTGATCCCTGCCGTGCGCCCAAGCAGTGGTTCCCCCCACATATGGGGCACCAGCTTACTCAGGAAAAACTGGACAAAAACTTTTGGCATCCAATTTATCCTGTTATCCTTGGGAAAATAAAAAATAGCGGGCTAAAAAATGATTTTTGAGAAGCAAAAATGATTTTTTTATTTTCACTGTTCTGCATTTATAAACTTCAGAGAAGCACTTGGGGGTTCAAAGTGCTCACTACACATCTAGATAAGCTCCTTGGGGGATCTAGTTTCCAAAATGGGGTCACTTGTGGGGGGTTTCTAAGGTTTAGGCACATCAGGGGCTCTGCAAATGCAACATGACGCCCGAAGAACATTCCATCAAGTCTGCATTCCAAAATGGCACTCCTTCCCGTTTGAGCTCTCCCATGCGCCAAAACAGTGGTTCCCCCCACATATGGGGTATTGGTGTACTCAGGACAAATTGCACAACTTTTGTGGTCCAATTTCTCCTGTTACCCTTGTGAAAATAAAAAATAGCAGGCTAAAAAATCATTTTTGAGGAAAAAAATGTTTTTTTTTATTTTCACTGCTCTGCGTCTTAAACTTCTGTGAAGCACTTGGGGGTTCAGAGTGCTCACAACACAACTTTCACGGGTGTGTCGCCACGAAGATCGTCGCGATTGCACAGCCTGACTTCTCGCAGCTGAGTTTTTGGTGCTTGGTGTTTTTGGGCAGTGAGGGAGTTAATTATCTCTCTCTGTGCTAGACGAGGCCCAGCCTCACCCAGCTGCAGTTAATTCTCCAGTATTGGGACTCCTTCAAATACCTGCCGGTCTGATAGGGTAGTTGTCGGTGAAAGCATTTCATACAGACCATCAGAGCGGATCGTGGTATTGAAGAGTTTGGAGAGAAGTGTACTCGGTGTGGTTTTTTCCCTTCCTCGCTTTATCATTTATCTCCTTACCCGTTTGTGTTCCCTCTGTTATTGTGGTGTGAGTTTTTGTATGCAAGGTGGTTTTTGGTTTTCCCCTTGTACTGTCTCGTTCGTCTAGTACTGTGTATAAGCATTTACTACCCTGTCCCCTACTGTTGTGATCAGGGTCCTTCTCAGGACTAGATTACTGAGGTTCAGGGATTCTCAGGAGGTAGGGTTACTCTGGTGGCCTGGACCTCTGTACCATTAACAGTACCTCCAGGTAGAGGGATTAGTCAGGGCCCCAGCTTAGGGTCAGCTTAGGACCCTGACCTCCTGTACGCAGTGACAGCGTGACATTTTCACCGACCGACAAAAAATTCTCTCCAGCCTCCATGGATCCAGTAGCCAGTCTAGCTCGGCAGTTGCAGAGTTTGTCCATGGAGCTGGCGGACGTTAAGTCCAAGGTTTTGTATCCCCCGGAGCAAGCCGGACCAGAACCTAAAGTAGCTCTCCCTGACAGGTTTACTGGGGGGCGGGACAAGTTTTTTGTTTTCCGGGAGGCATGTAAGTTGTACTTTCGGCTGCGGCCACGGTCATCGGGGAGTAAAGCAACTGTGGATCTCCTCTCGCGTCGGTTTTGGTGGCCTAACTTACATAGGGAGGTGGTAACTTTTGTCGCGTCTTGTGGGATTTGTGCGCACTCTAAGACCCCACATACCCGTCCGTCTGGGGCCCTCCTACCTTTGAAGATCCCGGAGCGTCCTTGGACTCATCTGTCTATGGACTTTATTACGGACCTCCCGCCGTCTTCAGTTAAAATGGTCATACTCGTTGTAGTGGACAGGTTCAGCAAGATGGCACATTTTATCGCTCTTCCTGCTCTTCCTAATGCTAAAACTCTTGCGCAGGTGTTCATTGGGGAGATTGTGAGGCTTCACGGGGTACCCTCCGATGTGGTGTCGGATCGGGGGTCTCAGTTTGTGTCCAAATTCTGGAAGGCATTTTGTACACGGCGGGGGATGCATTTATCGTTTTCATCGGCTTTTCATCCTCAGACCAATGGTCAGACTGAACGTCTGAACCAGAGCTTGGAGACATATCTCCGGTGTTTTGTGTCAGAGAACCAGGAGGACTGGGCTTCTTTCTTACCTCTGGCGGAGTTTGCTCTTAATAATAGGCGGAGCGAGTCCACTGGTAAGTCCCCGTTTTTTGGGGCATATGATTTTCACCCCCAGTTTTGTACTTTCAGTAGGGGGGGCTCTTCGGGGGTTCCTGAGGAGGAACGATTTTCGTCATCACTCGCTTCAGTGTGGAGAGGGGTGCTGAATAATCTGAGTACTATGGGGAACCGATACAAACGTATGGCTGATAGGAGGAGAGTGTCTGGTCCGGACCTAAATGTGAACGATCGGGTATGGTTGTCTACCAAGAATATAAAACTTAAGGTTCCCTCCTGGAAACTGGGTCCCAGGTTCATCGGGCCGTACAGGATCAGTTCTATAATTAATCCAGTGGCATTCCGTCTTGACCTCCCCTCTACGTTTAAAATTCACAACGTGTGCCACAGATCTTTGCTTAAGAGGTATGTGGCGCCGGTGATACCGTCACCTTTACCTCCTCTCCAGTGGTGGTCAATGGTAACTTGGAGTTTCAGGTATCGAAAGTCGTCAATTCACGTTTTAATCGCCGGTCCCTTCAGTACCTGGTTCATTGGAAGGGGTATGGTCCTGAGGAGAGGATGTGGGTTCCTGCGTCGGATATTAACGCAGACCGATTAATTCGGGCCTTCCACACGACTCACCCGGATAAACCTGGCCCTGAGGGTCCGGAGGCCCCTTGTAGAAGGGGGGTACTGTCACGGGTGTGTCGCCACGAAGATCGTCGCGATTGCACAGCCTGACTTCTCGCAGCTGAGTTTTTGGTGCTTGGTGTTTTTTGGCAGTGAGGGAGTTAATTCTCTCTCTCTGTGCTAGACGAGGCCCAGCCTCACCCAGCTGCAGTTAATTCTGCAGTATTGGGACTCCTTCAAATACCTGCCGGTCTGATACGGTAGTTGTTGGTGAAAGCATTTCATACAGACCATCAGAGCGGATCGTGGTATTGAAGAGTTTGGAGCGAAGTGTACTCGGTGTGGTTTTTTTCCCTTCCTCGCTTTATCATTTATCTCCTTACCCGTTTGTGTTCCCTCTGTTATTGTGGTGTGAGTTTTTGTATGCAAGGTGGTTTTTGGTTTTCCCCTTGTACTGTCTCGTTCATCTAGTACTGTGTATAAGCATTTACTACCCTGTCCCCTACTGTTGTGATCGGGGTCCTTCTCAGGACTAGATTACTGAGGTTCAGGGATTCTCAGGAGGTAGGGTTACGCTGGCGGCCTGGACCTCTGTACCATTAACAGTACCTCCAGGTAGAGGGATTAGTCAGGGCCCCAGCTTAGGGTCAGCATAGGACCCTGACCTTCTGTACGCAGTGACAGCAACAAGATAAGTTCCATAAGAGGTCTAGTTTCCAAAATGGTGTCACATGTGGGGGTTTTCACTGTGTATGCACACAGGGGCTCTCCAAACGCGTCATGGTGTCCGCTAACGATTGCAACTAATTTTCCATTTAAAAAGTCAAATGGCTCTCCTTCCCTTCTGGGCCCTGCCATGCACCCAAACAGTGGTTTATGACCACATATGAGGTATCTGTGTACTCAGGATAAACTGCCCAACAAATTTTTGGATCCATTTTCTCCTGTTGCCCATGTGAAAATGAAAAAACTGAGGCTAAAAATTTTTTTGGTGAAATAAAAGTACTTTCTCTTTTTTACGGATCAATTTGTGAAGCACCTGGGGGTTAAAAGTCTCACTATGCATCTAGATAAGTTCCATGGGGGGTCTAGTTTTCAAAATAGGGTCAAATGTTGGGGAGCTCCAATGTTTAGGGACACAGGGACTCTCCAAATGCGACATGGCAACAGCTAAACATTCCAGCACATTTTCCATTCAAAAAGTCAAATGGCTCTCCTTCCCTTCTGGGCCCTACCGTGCACCCAAACAGTGGTTTATGACCACATATGAGGTATCTGTGTACTCAGGAGAAATTGCCCAACAAATTTTAGTATCCATTTTATCCTGTTGCCCATGTAAAAATGAAAAAATTGATGCTAAAATAAATTTTTTGTTGGAAAAATTAAAATGTCCATTTTTTCCTTCCATGTTGCTTTAGTTCCTGTGAAGCACCTGAAGGGTTAATAATCTTATTGAATGTAGTTTTGAGCAGCTTGAGGGGTGCAGTTTTTATAATGGTGTCCTTTTGGGTATTTTCTGCCATATAGACCCCTCAAAGTGACTTCAAATGTGAGGTGGTCCCTAAAAAAATGGTTTTATAAATTTTGCTGTAAAAATGAGAAATCGCTGGTCAACTTTTAACCCTTATAACTTCCTAACAAAAAAAAATTTGTTTCCAAAATTGTGCTGATGTAAAGTAGACATGTGGTAAATGTTATTTATTAACTATTTTGTGTCACATAGCTCTCTGGTTTAAGAGAATAAAAATTCAAAATTTGAAAATTGTGTAATTTTCAAAATTTTCGCCAAATTTCCATTTTTTTCTCAAATAAGCGCAAAAATTATCGACCTAAATTTACCACTAACATGAAGCCCAATATGTCACGAAAAACAATCTCATAATCGCTAGGATCCGTTGAAGCGTCCCTGAGTTATTACCTCAAAAACGGACACTGATCAGAATTGCAAATAATGGCCAGGTCATTAAGGTCAAAATAGGCTGGGTCAGGAAGGGGTTAAACTGGGGTTTTCCGTCACACGGATCACATATAAGTTTGCTCCAAAATTAAGCCATTTGTAGTGATTGTGGAAAATATTGTCCTCCATTTAAAATGGGCAAGGTGCATGGCAAGGGACGGGGAACTGAAAGTGATAGTGATGGAGCATGCAGAGGCCGAGGTTCTGGGCAAGCTGAGATTGTCTCACAACAAACACCGACATCTTTTCTCGCGAACTTCCTGTCCCAATTACTAGGGGACCGCAGCAGCACACCACTATCAAACCTAGAGCAGTGTCAAAAGGTTGTTGGTTGAATAGAGAATAATGCTTCCAGTAACTTTGCCAGCACCACCACCCTGTCTTCCATACTGTCAAGTCTCAGTAGCCGTGAGTCTGGACCGCATATTTCTCACCCTGATCCTCCTTCCTCTCACCATGCCGAGTGCCCTGAGACAACTGATCCCACAATTGGACACTCCGAAGAGCTGTTCACTTTTCCATTTACAGATTCAGGCCTCTCGCCCGGTCCATTTGAAGTGGGGCAAGAGGAGATTGCATGTAGCAATGCCCAAATATTTGAGCAGCCACGGTCACATGAAGGCAACGGTGGGAAAGTGTCACAAGAGATGGACGATGATGAGACACAATTACCAGAAAGTAAGGAGGAGGACCAGGTTGCAGAAGTGGAAGAGGAGGTGGTGGATTATATAGTAACTGACCCAACCTGGCAAAAGGACATGCAGAGCAAGGACAGCAGCACACAGGGGAAGGGAGGTGTAGCACCCCAATAGGAAGAAAGAAGCGGTGTAGTGGCCACAGACAGTAGGAGTGCATCCATTCCCCATAACACAAACACAACGGCCAGTACAGCTATTAGGTCTTCCCGAGTCTGGTTGTTTTTTAAAGACTCTGCCGATAACCCCAAAAAGGCCATTTACACCACCTGCCAGGCCAGCATTAGCAGGGGTAGCAAAACTACCAGCCTAACCACCACCAGCGTGATCAGGCACTTGGCAGCAAAGCACCCGACTTTGTGGGCCAAACCCCAGAGTCCAAGAACAGTGTCTGCTGGTGACACCACTACTTCTTCTGCTGTTGTGCATGCAAGCCAATCCACTGTCCATGGTGCAAGTGAAGATGCCTTCTGCCCTGCATCTGTCATTGCACACACTCAACTAGCACCATCAGCAAGCACGTCCACGTCCTTGCCACAACGAAGCGTTCAGTTGTCCATACCACAGTCCTTGGAACGCAAGTGCAAATACGCAGACAACGCCCCACAGGCCACACTACTAAATCCACACATTTGGCAACTGCTTGTGCTTGAAGTGTGGCCTTTTAGGCTCGTGGAGATGGAAGTTTTTTGCAACCAGATGGCGGCGGCCATCCATTGGTACTCAGTCCCCAGTCGCCCATATTTCTCCAGTTGTGCCGTCCTCGCATTACACAAGCACGTGTCCCAAAACATTAGCTGTGTTCTCAAAAATGGGAAAGTTCACCTAACCACGGACACGTAGACAAGTGCTTGTGGGCAGGGAGGGTACATCTCGCTGTCGTCACACTGGGTTAACGTAGTGGAAGCCGGGACCCAGTCTGACCTTGGTATGGAACACACCTGTTATGATTTGGTAGCTGAGGAGAGCAGGCAAAAACGGCAATACACCAGAGAGGTTGGAATCTACTGGATTGCAGTACCCTGACTAACCACCACAACTAAAGGCAGCCGTGGAGCGTACCTACGTTGGTCCTAGACGCCTCGTCACAGCCTGAGAGGCTAACTACACCTAAAGATAGAAAGAGGAAAGCTATCTGCCCCGGAGCAGATCCCCAAAGAACATAGGAAGCCCCCAAACATGTAATGGCGGTTAGACAAGAGGAAATACAGACACAGACAGAAAATAGTATGAGCAAACGTTGGGGCCCAATCTTCCTAGAAAGAAAAGGATAGGAAGGACACTTACTGCAATCCAAAAAACCCTAAAAAAATACCAACTCTACTAATTGCAAAAACACCTGAGATCACACGACCTCTACCACCTAAATTAGTTCTCTGGTGTAACAAAACTAAGCCGCAGCCACTGAAAAAACTGGAAAAGGCAAATGAACAAATAACAGTGGCTAAGATAAACTCAGAGGAGCACAAGCCCCCGGATGGGACCTGGCTGACCTCCACAGAAGTGCAGGAAAAAATGCAAAAAGCAAGCACAAAAATAAAAGCAGAAAATATCTTATCTGTTAGCAGAAGATGCAGGCAAGACTCAGCAAGCTTCCAAATGAACCAGGAACCAAAGTTGAGACAAGAACAATTGATCACCGGCAACCCTGATGGGAGGTAACCTCCCTTATATAAGACCAGTCTGTAACTCCTGATTGCCAATCTTCACAATCTTCATTGCATGGTTCAGTACTGTTTGTAACCACCAGAGGGAGCTTCGGCTCAGAATTCATTTCTAACACATTCACAACACACACCCTACCAACGCCGAGGATTGCGGGCCCTAGGTCATTCAGGGTAGCCCTCACAGTGTACAGCTACTGCACATTATCCTCCTCCTCTTCAGCCTCCATCTCCAAAATTACTACATCAGTCACAAGCTGGAAGCACTGCAGCACTGCCTCAGCCAAGTGGCAACAGGCTGTGCTGAAGCTAATATGCTTAGGTGACAAAACTCACAATGCTGAAGAGTTGTGGACAGCTCTGAAAGAGCAGGCAGATCTGTGGCTGACACCGCTGAACCTACAGCCAGGCATGTTCATGTGTGACAATGGCCGTAACGTGGTGGCAGCTCTGAGGCAAGGCACGCTCACACATGTACCATGCCTGGCCCATGTGCTTAACCTCATGGTTCAGAGGTTTCTCAAAACCTACCCAGAGCTGCCGGATCTGCTTGTCAAAGCATACCGCCTGTGTGCCCATTTTAGAAAGTCAGCTGCAGCTTCTGCTGCCCTTGCCGTGCTTCATCAGTGTTTGCAGCTTCCGGCTCACTGACTGGGGTGTCATGTCCCCACATTTTGGAACTCTACACTTCAGCTGTTGGGAAGTATTTGTGAACAGAAGAGGGCAGTTGTTGTCTACGAGCATCAACAAGGCTGTCAATATTTAGTTCAGACTTCACACATAAGACCTCACGAGTGGACATGGATGTCAGACATATGTATCATCCTCCAAAAATTTGAGGACTCCACCAAGATGTTGAGCAGCGAAGAAGCCATAATTAGCATCACCATCCTGCTTCACTGTCTTCTGGAAAGCTCTCTGCTCACAAACAAGGAGGATGCATTGCAGGCAGAGCATAATGACATGAAGCAAGGAACCATACAGGGTGATTACACATAGCCCAGCTTCATCTCTTCCTAAAGTGGATTGGGTGACAATGAGGAAATGGAGGAGGAGGAAGAGCAGGATTTAGTTTCATGTGCTATAGATGGTACTACCTGCACAACTGTAATACCCTCTGTTCAGCGTAGATGGCCTGTGGGCAGGGAGGAGGAGGAGGCGAGCCTGGTCATTCGTCCTCTTGGTGAGGACACGGAAGTCTTGCCTGTTAGCAGTTTGGCACACATGGCTGAGTTTGTGTTACGCTGCCTTACCCGTGACCCTCGTGTTATCAAAATTTTGGGTGACAGTCATTACTGTTTGTTGTCACTTCTAGACCCACTCTACAAGGAGAACTTTCTCTTATTCCCGAGGTGGACAGGTCTACTAAAATGGGGCAGTACCAGAAGGCCCTTGTTGCGGAATTATTAAAAATATCTGAAAGCAGTGGCAGCAGAGGTCACAGTTGGTTGGACAACCAAGGAGTACAGGTGAGAGAGACAACGCCAATCTAGCTGAGGCTGGGGAACACTGTCAAAGTTATTGAAGAGTTTTCTCAGACCCTCCCATCACACATGCCCTGAGGCACAGGGTACTCTCCAAGGTGTGAAAAGTTTGGGAAGATGCTGAGGGAGTACCTTGCTGACCGTACCAATGTCCTCCATGATTCCTCTGTGCTTATAATTATTGGGTATCCAAGCTGGACACATTGCATGAATTGGCTCTCTATGCCTTGGAGGTCCTGGCCTGCCCTGCTACTAGTTTTTTGTCAGAGTGGGTTTTTAGTGCCACTGGTGGAATTATAACTGATAAGCGCATCCACCTGTCATCTGAAAATGCTGACAGGCTGACTGTTATAAAAATGAACAAGGGCTGGATTCGGCCAGACTTCTTAATATCACCAAATGATACCAGCGTAACAAACTCAAATCCAGTGTTATCTTTTGGGAGGTCTATTCACATGCACCTCTTCACACCCACACATGGGTATACCCTTCCTGATTTTGGCTTTTTGCTGTTGTACTCCTCCTTCTCCTTATCCTCCACCACCACCATATCACCTGGGTGACCGTGGTCCATGATGCAAAACCCACATAATTTTTTTAAAGGGTATTTATTATGCCTGTAAAAAAAATTGTTATGTATATCCCCCAGGGGTAAATGTTTGTCAGCCCATACACTTTGTGCATGGGCATTACAAGCATAGGAGACCTGCTCCTTTCTAAAGGGAACATTTTTTTTATGATGCCTTCCTCCAAGTCTCTTCCAAAGAGCATTGGAGTGCCTCCAAATTTTTGGCAGCCTTTGCATTCACTGTACAGGCAAACACTACGGGAGACCAACTTCCTAATAATGGGAACATTGTTTTCAGGAGGCTCTCCTCTACGTCTCTTCAAGGGGGCATTAGAGTTCCTCCAAATTTTTGGCAGCCCTTGCATTCACTGCATAGGCGAACAGTATAGGAGACCCACTTCCTATTAATGGGTACATTGTTTACAGAGGTCCTCCTGTATGTCTCTTCAAAGGGGTATTGGGGTGCGTCCAAATTTTTGGCAGCCCTTGCATTCACTGCATAGGCAAACACTATGGGAAACCAACTTCCTAATAATGGAAACATTGTTTTCAGGAGGCTCTCCTGTTTGTCTCTTCAAATGAGTATTGGGGTGTTTCCAAATTTTGGGCAGGCCTGCCACTCACTGCATATGCAATAACAGCATAGGAGACCCACTGGTTAATAATGGGAACAACAAAGCATATCCAGCTGATGGCTCTCTAAGAATATGTCACGATCCACTTTGGGATCTGTGGCAGATTTTGCTTTCTATATTAAAACCTTTTTCCTTTCAGGCCATCGGGGTTAATGTCAGTCTTTTCCCCCAGTGGCTGCTGGTGTAATCTCCTGACTTGTCAGGAGAAGGTGGTGACCACTCCCACCATCCTTTAAAAGATCACCTGAGGCAGCAGCTGACTGTTGGTGATACTTCTGCTTTTTGGAGACCAACCAAGCTGAGTCAGGAGCTTGCTGAGCACAGTGGTACTTCTGCTGTTTCCCTGATCTGGTGCCATACTCTGCTGTGTGTTACATTGCAGCAGAGAAAGCTAAGTGTTTGTTGTTTAGTTGATTTAACCCCTAGGTGTCTGTCTTTCCTTCCTTTAGTTATTGTTGGTGCAGTTCCCTTTATTCCCTGTCTCACTTCCTGGGGAGGGGGTTCGGGGCTTAGCTCAGGGCTAAACAGGAGATAGGGACAGGTCAGTGACTTGGGCCTCACTAGCTTCAAGTGTACCCCCAAGTTAAGGAAAAACAGGGCCCTCCCTTAGCCATAGGGGCAGTTCAGGGGCCCAGTTTCCTCATCCCCTGTATTTCTACTACTGCCCCGTGACATTATCACCAACCAACACATTTTTTCTCCTTCTCTGGTGAGCCATGGCCCAAATGCAGGCCTTCGCCCAACTGCTTCAGACCCTCACAGATGAGCTTAAGGTGCTGCGGGGTGAGGTGGTGCAGCAGTTACAGCAGTTGGTGGGGTTCTGGCCTCAGCTCACATGCAGGTTCAACCAGAACCTGTGATTTCTCTCCCTGACAGGTTTTCTGGAGGGAGGGATAAATTTCTGGTTTTTCAGGAGACCTGTAAATTGTACTTCAGGCTCCGCCCCGTTAATCAGGGAGTGAGGAACAGCGTGTGGGGATTATTGTCTCCCTTCTTAAGGGTGATCCCCAATCTTGGGCCTTCTTCCTGCTGACCGATTCACCATCTTTACGGTCAGTGGATGGTTTTTTACGGGTCTGGCGCTGGTGTATGGAGATCCTGATGGCGTCTCTCTGGTGGAATCCTGACTCCGTAAAATCAAGCAAGGGGACCGGCCGGTTGAGGAGTACTGTTCAGAGTTCAGGAGATAGGCCATTGACACACAGTGGAATGATCCTGCCCTTAGGAGTCATTTTGTGAAGGGTCTATCCCCATGGTTGCAGTATACTCTGGTGCAGTACGCCGCCCCCAGGTCATTGAAGGCTGCCATGTCCCTTGCCATCCGGGTGGATAGACACCTCAGGGAGATTCATACACCAAAACTTCCCCCTGTTCTCCTTGTTAGGGAGGAGGACACAGCTGAGCAGTCGGACGAACCCATGAAGGTGGGAGCAGTTGGTTCCCAAATGGGGTTGCCTGCAGTTCGACGCGGTGTGGGGGCATGTTTTTACTGTGGGCAGACTCGTCATTTCATTGGGGTCTGCCCATCTCACTTCAAAATATCTGTACCATCCAAGAAGCCACATCCCCCTGGTCATGTGGAGGTAGGCGACCAGGGAGTGTATATTTCCTCCATTTCTTCCCCTCAGTGTACCCTGTCTGCGAGAGTGGTGATTGGCGGGGTAGCTAAGGGAATACCGGTGCTTGTCGACAGTGGAGCAGGAGTCAATTTGGTGGATGCTCACTTTGTCCGAACCCATGGCCTGATGTGTAGGATGCTAGCAAAACCACTAGGCGTCCAGAACCATTGACTCTGTCCCAATCAGTCAGGGGAGGGTGACCCAGGTCGTGCATGATATATGCCTGCATATAGGGACTTATCATGAAGAGTCCCTGTCATGCTACGTCTTGGAGGGTATGCCAATACCCATCGTTTTAGACCTCCCTTGGTTGAGAAAACACAACCCGGTCATAGATTGGCGTTCCAGGGAAGTAGTAAGCTGGGGTCATTCGTGTGAGGGCTGCTGCCCGGGGGCTACTGTCTCTGCCGTCTTTCTACAACCATCCCCTTCTTCTCTAGTGGGGGCAGCAGAGATGCTGCCAAGGAGTAGGGGCAAGTCCCAACCCTCACCACTAGCCAACCCTGAGAGTTGGAGCCCTCTTGGGACGAGGGATCAGGGGAGGATGGTGGTCTCCTCTGAGAATTGTGTGAGTGTGGTGACACAGGGGGACGCCTCTGTTGTCAGTTCCTCAAAGAGTTCACCATCTTGTGGCAAACGTGTGTGTGGCAAAAAACGTTCTGGTCTAGACCTGTGTGTGAACGAGTATGTATGGGTGTCCACCAAAAACATCCAGTGAAGGTGTGCTGCTGGAGTCTGGAGTTCTCGGGTGATCGGGCCGTATCGGGTGTCGGCCATTCTCGGCCCAGGGAGTTACCAGGTGGAGTTACCCCCCAGTTATGCCCGTACATAACTCATTTCCATTGTCGGCGCTCTGGAGATTTGTGGCACCTCCGGAGCATACGTTATTTCCACTTCCATCAGCCTGCGTTTGCCATAAACCTGAGAGTCAGGTGACTGCTGGGGTGAAACCTGGTGGTTTGAGGCATCCTCATCGTAGGTTTTTCCAATGAGGTGCGGTGTTGAGGGTCCAGAGGCATCTCATTAAAGGCGGGGTACTGCCACAATCCACTTTGGGATCTGTGGCAGATTTGGCATTCTATATTAAATTTTTTTTCCTTTCAGGCCATCGGGGGTTAATGTCAGTCTTTTCCCACAGTGGCCACTGGTGTAATTACATTGCTGCTGACTTGTCAGAAGAAGGTGGTGACCACTCCCACCATCCTTTAAAAGGTCACCTGAGGCGTCAGCTGTCTGTTGGTGATACTTCTGCTTTTTGGAGACCAACCAAGCTGAGTCAGGAGCTTGCTGAGAACAGTGGTACTTCTGCTGTTTCCCTGATCTGGTGCCATACTCTGCTGTGCGGTGCATTGCAGCAGAGAAAGCTAAGTGTTTGTTGGTTAGTTGATTTAACCCCTAGGTGTCTGTCTTTTCTTCCTTTAGTTATTGTTGATGCAGTTCCCTTTATTCCCTGTCTCAACTCCTGGGGAGGGGGTACAGGGTTTAGCTCAGGGATAACCAGGTGATAGGGACAAGTCGATGACTTGGGCCTCACTAGCTTCAAGTGTACCCCCAAGTTAAGGAAAGACAGGGTCCTCCCTTAGCCTGAGGGGCAGTTCAGGGGCCCAGGTTCCTCGTCCCCTGCATTCCTACTACTGCCCCATGACAGAATAGTGAGGACTGACTGCTGGCCCTTTAAGAATAGTAAAGACTGTCTGATGGCCCTATAAAAATAGGCTTTGTGACTTTCAAAGTCCCTTCTTCATAAATAATACAGGATATGTCTGATGATGTATCAAACACCACATGGCCAGATAAGGTTGTAAAATGTTAAAATGACATTTCCCAGTGAATGCATTTGTCTTGGTTGAAAGCAATGCTAAAATTTAAAAAGGCATAAAAAATTATACTTGTGAACATAGCCCAAGGTGTGGGGAGCATTCTTTTTTGCTATTTGTTTTGCCTTATATACAAGTCATTACCCTGGAAAGGATGTTCCTTAACATATTTACCAGGAAAATCTAAAATTTGGTTTTGTATTTGTATGTTTTATTGTAAGTCTGTAAAAGTGGCATAAGACTGACAACATTGTTCACAGCAGTGACCTGGGAGTCAGAAATGCTTCTAGGAGTCTTCCCCATGCTGTTCCCATGTCATTTGAGCATTGTTCCCATCAATTTCCGCAATTTCTAGTCCCTCTGCAGACTGCCGGGGGGCCGCCAGAAAAATGTTCGAGTTTCACATAGACTTACATTGGTCTCGTTTCTCGGGTCGAGCACCCAAGCATTCCAATTTGTTCGACCCGAGCAATGAGCACCTGAGCATTTTAGTGCTCGCCCATCACTAGTAATTATAAATTTGCTTAACCTAGTATTATATAATTCTGTAAATCGCCCAAGAGATAAAAACACTCACTAAACCCCTAGATTAATCACTTGAGGGGTGTAGTTTTCAAAATATTTCCAATTCTGTTACCCTTGTAAAATTAAAAATTTGGTTCTAAAGATACCTTTTATGGAAAAAAAATAAATTTTTTCATGGTTGCGGCTTAACGTCAAATGGTGTTCCTTCTCTAGTGATCCCTGCTTTGTGCCCAAACAGTAGTTTTCTCCCATATATGGGGTATTAGTTTGCTCAGGATAAACTTGCACAAAAAGTGTAATAGTCCATTTTGTCCCGTTATGATTATAAAAATGAAAACTTGGGTCAAAAACAATATTTTTGAGGGAAAAGGTAACATTTTCATTCTTTCCTTCCACTTGCTTTAATTCCTATGAAGCATCTAAAGGGGTAATACATTCTTGGATGTGTTTTTTAGCACTTTGAGGGATGCGGTATTAAAATGGTGTCAATTTTGGGTATTTTCTGTCATACATACCCCACAAAGTCACTTCAAATGTGATATGGTCCATAAAAAAATTAGTTTTGTAAATTTGATTGGAAAAATGAGAGATCGCTGTCTGATTAACTTTTAACTCTTCTAACTTACTAACAAAAATGCTGATGATTATCTATTTCATGTGCTATAACTAATTCATTTAATGGTATAAAAATTCAAAGTTGGAAAATTGCAAAATGTTCACATTTTTTGCCATATCAACCAAAATTTATCTCTAACATGATGTATGTGTCATAAATTTTTTTCTCGCAATCACTGAGATATGTTGAAGGGTTCCAGAGTTACTACCACATAAAGTGACACTGGTCAGAATTGTAAAATTTGGCTTGGTCTTGAAGGTGAAAACAGGCTCTGGGCTGCAGGGGTTAAAATAAACATTTTATACTTTAAAATATGGCCTATTAAATTACTTAAGGACAAAATTAATTACATATGATGCACTTGAAGCGACATTTACTCTGGTTAAGTATTATATGTTTACAAGCTACTTCAGTTTCATGCAATTTAAAATTTGCTGTTTTCAAGAAAACAATGCAATAAAAAACCCAGAAAAAGAAAAATACATGTCCAACAACTGAACCTTGAGGAGGTGTTTCATATCTACTTGTTATCCTGGCCACAAACTAATTTGGTCTGAACATTACAAGCACTATGGTTGTTCCCTTCTCATTTATTTTTATGTTGTATTCCTCTACAATTCATAGGTATTTATTACAATGAAAAGTGATATGTTGTAAATAAGAAGAATATTACACATAAATATATATTTAATGATTTTTGTATAATTAAATGGCAAATTCATTTATTCTATAACAATTGATATTTCATTCCATGGCCATTACCTTTCAAATCTTCATTGGTAGAAATTTAGGCACAAATACAAAAAATATGTTTAATCTTTTAGCAGTGTACACTACAGATTTATGAAGCATGAACTGTGTTGGACTTTTAAAGCAATCATATGAGGTTTAGGACTGTGTCTAATTATATCGGGTACAGATAGGCAAGCCCTTTAAAATTTGAATTTGCTAAATTTTAACATGAAACTCAATTTGCGACAGAACAATTTTCTGTGACTTGAAAAACATGTATAACACTATTCTCTTTTCCTCACTTATCTTTACGGCTGCACTGTCACACATGTGATCTTTATGTTGTGTTCACACATTGAACTGACATTGCATTTTTTGTCACAATTGCAGAAGAAGCAAAAAAAATTCATGTACACATAACATGTGAAAGCAGTTTTTCCATTTCTTTAGTGTTTTATGGACTTCCTTCCTTATTTTTTTTGCTAAGCTATGAACTGTAACATCCTTTAACTATTCAGAAACACCAGAAAATGTCTACTTCTGTATTTCCTGCTTCTACTTTTATTCTGCTTCTGTTCGGCTGTGCTAAGCCATGTGATGTGCCAGCTGCAAAGCATTATGATAAGACCCACTAAGCCATGCCTTAGGTCATGTGAGCCTCCTTTGGTTAACTAAATCTTAATTTTTGACAATTCTCCCAAAGCAAGTTTTAAATTGAATGCACTACCAGTGAATTCCAAAAAAATTGACATGTATTTGATTCACATTGATTTGATTTGCTCATCTCTTTATAATGTTATTTTTATTTGGTTTTTAAATGCAATGTAAAACAGAAATAACATTCAAAGAATCTAAACATTATGCAATATACTCAGAACAATCGCTAATCCTTGTTTTAGATTCAAAGCAACTTCTAGTAGGGCATATTTACTCATTTTAAAAAGTAAAAAGAAGAATACCCTTGAAATGTAGAATTACAATTTTTGAGCAATATTTTTTGCACACAACAAGATGAATACAAAGGAGAAAGAGGAAGAAGGGGGTGAAAGACTAAGGCTTTTATTCATTATTTTCATTTTCTGCCACACAAAAAGGAACACAAAAAATAACAGGTGAGCACATATAAAATAGACTTAAAAAGGCTAAAAGCAGAATAATGAATTGGAAGCAAGCAAACAATGGTGCAAGACACACAAAACTAGACAAAAAATTAAGCACAAAGGCAGTGATGAATAGCTTGCTGGGCCAAGAAATAGTCCCAAGATTCCCAAATAGTGTAAAAAATCCATTTTACTACTCAGAAAAGCTCCATCCAAAAAATATCAAATTTAGGTAATAAATAGTGATGAATGAGCAGTAAAATGCTTGGGTACTCATTGCTCGAGTCGAGCAAATGCTCGGGTGCCTGACTCGAGTAACGAGTATAATGAAAGTCAATACAAAACTCGAGAATTTTTCCAGCAAACGCCCCCGAGATCTGGAGGGGGTCTAAAAATTGCAGAAAACTATAGAAACAGTGTTGAAATGGCAAGGGAACAGCATGGGGAGACTTTTGAATGTATCTCTGAATTCCAGGTCGGAGAACAATGTTGTCAGAGTATTACTCCACTTTTACGTACTGATAATAAAATGAATTTAAATGGAAAAAATGTTAAGAAACATTCTTTTCAGGATAATGATTTGTATATAAGACAAAATAAATAAGAGAAAAATATACTCCTCCACACCTTGTGCAAAAATACTGCTTGTGAACATAGCCCGTTTGCATTTTGTCATTGGGGGAAAGAAAAATTAAACAGAAAATGTAATTTTATCATTTGAAAACCTTATCAAGCCATATGGTGTATGAGACATGATCAGACACATTAAAAGTCAGAATTTTTGTTCTGCAGAGCCATCAGCTGGCCATCACTATTTGAGGAGGGCCATCAGAAAGACTTTCTATTATTCAAGGGCCAATAGGTGTCTTGTGGACAGATGAGACTTAGAGATTTTTTCAAAAGCACATAGTTTTACTCTTCACTGTAAACGAGATGAGGCCTACAAATAAAAGAACACAGTAATTACAGTCAAATATGGTGGAGGTTCAAAGATATTTTTGGGTTATTTTGCTGCCTGTGGCCTTGGGTGCTTTGAAATGTGAAGATTCCCAAAGGATTCTGGGATGCAATGTAGTGCCTTGGGTCAGAAAGCGGGGTTTGCACCACAGTTGGTCATGGGTCTTCCAGCAGGATAATAAACCTAAAAATACTTCAAGAGTCACCCTGAAATAGATGAAAACAAAGCACTGGAGAGTTCAGAAGTGGTAATTCCAGAGTAAGTAGCGTAAAGTTTCCCACCACTACCTCTTATATGCATATGCTACAGACAAACTGTGAATAGACACATTAAATAATTTATTTTTGCTTGCTATGATGACTTTCTGAATGTAGAATATCGTAAAAAAACATGAATCAGTCAATGAGTGCATGGAACAAAACAGCAGCAAGGCTTACAATTTATAAGGAAAAAATCCCTGACTAGATGCCTGTCATATGCTATGCTTACTGCCACACCTCACGCTACATGGATCGCAGATAAGAGGGGCATTAATGTAGAATATAGAAGTGATTTTAACTGACACTGAAAAGATTTTTTCTTGTACATGGCAGCAACAAAGTCTGGAAAAGTGCAAGTAACTCTAGCAGCTTTAATGAATTTCTGAGTACTTATCACCTTAAAAAGCATGAATCGGTCAATGAGTCCATGGAAAGAAGCAGAAGCAAAGATTATAATTTAAAAGGCAATAATCGCTGACTAGATGCCTGTCATATGCTATCCCTATTGCAACACCTCCCCCCTAGATGAATTGCAGATAAGAGAGGTATTATTGTAAAATATAGAAGAGATTTAAACCAGCCCTGAACAGATTTTTTTCTTGAAATGAGGCAGCCACAATTTCCGGAGGAACGAAAGTAACACTAGCAGCTAAGATGAATTTCAGAGTACAGATTACTGTAAAAAGCATGAATCGGTCATTAAGTCCATGAAATAAAGCAGCATCAGGAAGACTTAGCATTTATTATGCAATAATCCCTGACTAGATGCCTGTTATAAGCTCTACCTATTGCCATGCCTCACCCTACACGCATTGCAGATAAAAGCAGCATTATTATTACAGAATGAAATCTATTGAATTATCCCTGAAAAAGCAGTTGCTTTCATGAAGCAGCATCAAGGACTGTTGTTTCATCAACCTTTTTAGGGAATATAGTGGAGCTCTTTGCATCTACTCAGTCTAATAGAATCATAGAATCATAGCATGGTAGTGTTGAAAAAGGGATCTCCTGGGTCATCTGGTCCAACCCCCTGCTCAAAGCAGGATTCACTAAATCATCCCAGACAGATGTCTGTCCAGCCTCTGTTTGAAAACTTCCATTGAATGAGAACTCACCACCTCTCGTGGCAGCCTGTTCCACTCATTGATCACTCTAACTGTCAAAAAGTTTTTTCTAATATCTAATATGTGTCTCCTCCCATTCAGTTTCATCCCATTGCTTCTAGTCTTTCCTTGTGCAAATGAGAATAAAGATAATCCTTCTACAATGTGACAGCCCTTGAGATATTTGTAGACAGCTATTAAGTTTCCTCTCAGCCTTCTTTTTTGCAAGCTATACATTCCCAAATCCTGTAACCGTTCCTCATAGGACATAGTTTGCAGACCGGACACCATTCTGGTCGCTCTTCTCTGAACTTGCTCCGGTTTGTTGATGTCTTTTTTAAATTGTGGTGCCCAAAACTGGACACAGTATTCCAGATGAGGTCTGACCAAAGAGGAGTAGAGGGCAATAATGACTTCACGTGATCTAGACTGTATGCTTCTGTTAATGCATCCCAGAATTGTTTTTGCCTTTTTTGCTGCTGCATCACACTGTTGACTCATGTTCAGTCTGTGATCTATTAGTATACCCAAGTCTTTTTCACATGTGCTGTTGCTTAGCCCTATTCCTCCCATTCTGTATATGCTTTTTTCATTTTTATTGCCAAGATATAGTACTATGGAGGATACCAAGAACTTCTGTACTTACTGTGCATACTTTCCTGTCACGGCTGTGAAATCCTGTATGCAATGTGAGAACTCTGTATGTGACGACCACCTGACAGCCCACAACAAGGCACTGAATCATATTCTAAGAGAACCCATTGGCTCTTTTGGTTTCAAATAATTTTCCCTCAACTAGGAAGTGAATCCACAGAAACGCATTTGTTTCCATTATTAGACTGGTATATATATATATATATATATATATATATATATATATATAAAATTGTTAATGCGGACATCATAAATACCCTTAAAAAATGTATGGAAAGGTTAGCATTATCACCCTGTTGATATCATGTTGGACGAGGAGCAGGATGACAGAAAAAAGATGAAATTCTGAAGTGTTTACCCCTGTTTGAATGGGAAGAGATGAATGCGAATAGACCAGAAAAAACAAATGCTGGATTTGACTTTTTATTCTGCTGCCATCACCCAGTGGTGTACAGCTGTCTTGCCCAATACAGCCTTTGTTTATTTTGATAAGAGTCAGCCTGTCAGCATCTTCAGTTGACAGGCGGATGTGTCTATTGGTTATAATACTGTGACAAAACGCTAGCAGCAGGGAAGGCAAGGACCTTCAAGGTGTAGACAGACAGTTCATGTCACGTGTCTAGCTTGAATACCCAATAGGCAAAGAAGAACCACAGAAGAACCAAGGAGGACACTGGTACATTCGGCAAGGTACTCCTTCAGAATTTTCCAAAACTTTTCCCTCCTTGTCAGAGTACCCCGTGCATCAGGACCTGGTTATTGGGAGTGTCTGAGGAAACTGTCTCAGACCTTTTAGAGTGTTCCCCTGCCTCTGCTGCATCTGGTGTGTGTCTCTCTAGTCTCCACTAATTGGTTGTCCAAAGAACTGTAACCAACATTGTCAGATGGAAATTTTTTTAATAATTATTCAACTAGCGCTATATGGTACTGCAAAATTTTATTAGACCTCTCTGCCACAAGAAAGAGAGATTTAAAGTACTAGTAGCTTGGGTCTAGAAAGATAACCAACCAGTAATTAATGTTGGCCAAAATGCGTATAACACGTGGGTCATGGGAAAGGCAGCGGAACATAAACTCAGCAATCTCTGCTAGACTGCCAACAGCCAAGACTTCCCTGTCCCAACCAAGAGGGTGACTGTCCATTTTGTACTCTTCCTCATCTTCTGCCTCATCCTCCCTATCCTCCTCATCTTCAGGTCATCCACGCTGAACAGACGGGATGATGGTGGTGTGGGTGCTACCATTTGTAGCACAGGTAACCAGCTCCTGTTCCTCCTCTTCATTATCACCCAATACACTTTTAGAAGAAGAGATGAGGCTGGGCTTTGTTGCATCACCATAGTTTCTTGCTCCTTCTTAACTTGTTTCGTCTGCAAAGCCTCCTCTTTAATTGTGAGCAGCAATGATTGTCACAGAGTGGAGACGTCTGATTAGCCAGAAAGATGACCCTATCTGCTGCATTAACCCCTCTCTGACATCAGACGTACTATCCCGTCCATGAAACCCATGCCAATCTGACCATGGACGGGATAGTACATCATAGGCGGGGAGCGAAGCTAATCGCCGCCGGGTGTCAGCTGATTATCACAGCTGACACCCGGGACTGTGTGTCAGGAGCGGTCACGGACCGCTCCTGGCACATTAACCCCTGGCACACCGCGATCAAACATGATCGCGGTGTACCAGGGGCACAGGGGAGCATCGCGCAGGGAGGGGGCTCCCTGCACGCTCCCCTGAGACCCTCAGAACAACGCGATGTGATCGCGCTGTTCTGAGGCCTTCCTCCCTCCAAGGACCCAGATCCAAGATGGCCACAGGGTCCTGCAGGGAGGCAACTTCCTCAGTGCCTGCTTGGAGCAGGCACTGAGAAGCCTGCAGCAGTGCCAGAGCGATCTCTGGTGTCAGGGCCGGCTTCAGGTTTTTATGGGCCCCGGGCGAAAGAGTCTCAGTGGGCCCCCTTAACACAGACCACGATTCATGATGCACAGATACTACAGAGAAATATAGGTATAGTACAATGCCAAACACTTCACTTCTTCCATTACATGACTGATATCTATTGTAAATTGTACAATAGCTCAAAAACCGCCAAATCCTCACAGCGTACAGTACAGACTGGACAGTACAGTCCTCCATACAATATTATGGGCACCACATAGTCTCCCCTCATCACCCATATAATACCCCATGCAGGATGTCACCCCTCCATCCCCAATATAATGCTCCATACAGAATAATGGACCCAATATAATGCTCCATACAGGATACTGGTCCCCATATAAATCTCCATACAAAATATGGAGTTCTCCTCTGCGCTGTGCTGCATTCTGCACTGTTACGGCTCAGGAAAGGGCGCCGTGGAAAGACTCCCATCATCATCATTGCCTGCCCATTATCATCATCGCCTCCCCATCATCATCATCGCCTGCCAATCATCATCAATGCCTGCCCATCATCATCGCCTCCCCATCATCATCATCGCCTCCCCATAATCATCATTGCCTGCCCATGATCATCAATGCCTGCCCATCATCATCATTGCCTGCCCATTATTATCATCGCTTCCCCATCATCATCATTGCTTCCCCATCATCATCATCGCCTCCCCATCATCATCACTGCCTGCCCATCATCATTAATGCCTGCCCATAATCATCATTGCCTCCCCATCAATATCATTGCCTGCCCAACATCATCAATGCCTGCCCATCATCATCACTGCCTCCCCATCATCATCACTGCCTCCCCATCATCATCACTGCCTGCCCATCATCATCACTGCCTGCCCATCATCATCACTGCCTGCCCATCATCATCAATGCCTGCCCATAATCATCATTGCCACCCCATCAATATCATTGCCTGCCCATCATCATCAATGCCTGTCCATCATCATCAATCATAAATGCCTCCCCATCATCATCATCACTGCCCTCCCCAACCACCATCACACATACAGCAGACACACACACACACAAAGCACCGCACTACATACACACACACTGATACACACAGAGACACATACACAGACACACACACAAACATCTCACCTGTCCGGCGTCCGCGCGCTCACTGCCACAGCCAGCTGCTGAATGATAACGTCATTCAGCGGCGCTGCTGTGAGAGGAAGCGCTGGCATCCTGCAGGCGCCCCCTGGAGCCCGGAGCTGCGGCAGCGGAGGCACGGGGAGAGGTGAGTATTGCTCCGGCTGCTGCTGGGTCCCTGAGCAAGCGGGGGAGGCCCAGTGGCGGCGCTGACACCGCTAACGGGCGCCGGGGTGCCAGACGGCAGTGGGTCCCCCGCCTGCTCAGGGTCCCGGCACTTGCCCGGGTGTGCCGGGTACTGACGCCGGCCCTGGCTGGTGTGACAGAGTGCTGTGCACACTGTCACACCAGCGATCTGACATTTTACAGTGATGTCCCACTCTGGGACAAAGTAAAAAAGTAAAAAAAATAATAAATAATAAAAAAAAAAATATTCCAATAAAATTTAATTTTTCCTGTAAATAAAAAAAACAAAACAATAAAAGTACACATATTTGGTATCGTCGTGTCCATAACGACCCCCCCTATAAAACTGTCCCACTAGTTAACCCCTTTAGTGAACCCCTTAAAAAAAAAAACAAAGCAAAAAATCAATGCTTTATCATCATACCGCCGAACAAAAAGTGGAATAACACGCGATCAAAAAGGACGATATAAATAAACATGGTACCGCTGAAAACGTCATCTTGTCCCACAATAAACGAGCTGCCATACAGCATCATCAGAGAAAAAATAAAAAAGTTATAGCTCGCAGAATAAAGCGATGCAAAAATAATTATTTTTTATATAAAATTGTTTTTATTCTATAAAAGCACCAAAACATAAAAAAATGATATAAATGAGGTATCGCCGTAATCGTACTGACCCGAAGAATAAAGCTGCTTTATCAATTTTACAACATGGGGAACAGTATAAACGCCTCCCCCAAAAGAAATTCATGAATTTCTGATTTTTGTTCATTCTAACCTCCCAAAAATCAAAATAAAAAGCGATCAAAAAATGTCACGTGCACAAAATGGTACCAATAAAAACGTCAACTCGTACTGCAAAAAATAAGACCTCACATGAGTCTGTGGGCCAAAATATGCAAAAATTATAGCTCTCAAAATGTGGCGATGCAAAAACTATTTTTGCAATAAAAAGCGTCTTTTAGCGTGACAGCTGCCAGTCATAAAAACCCGCTATAAATAGTAAATCAAACCCCCCTTTATCACCCCCTTCGTTAGGGAAAATAATAAAATTAAAAAAATTTATTTATTTCCATTTTCCCATTAGGGTTAGGGTTGGTGCTAAAGTTAGGGTTAGGGTTGGGATTAGGTTTAGGGGTGTGTTAGGGTTAGGTTTGTGGTTAGGGCTGGGACTAGGGTTAGGGGTGTGTTGGGGTTAGGGTTGGAGTTAGAATTGGGGGTTTCCGCTGTTTAGGCACATCAGGGGCTCTCCAAATGTGACATGGTGTCTGATCTCAATTCCAGCCAATTCTGCGTTGAAAAAGTCAAACGGTGCTCCTTCACTTCTGAGCTCTACCATGCGCCCAAACAGTAGTCTACCCCCACATATGGGGTATCAGCGTACTCTGGACCCCAAGAGTTATTGTGCAATTTGTCCTATTTCTTCTGTTACCCTTGGGAAAATAAAAAACTGGGGCGAAAATATCATTTTTGTAAAAAAAAAAATGATTTTTTTGTTTTTACGGCTGTACGTTATAAACTTCTGTGAAGCACTTGGGGCTTCATAGCGCTCACCACACATCTAGATAAGTTCCTTGTGGGGTCTATTTTCCAAAATAGGGTCACATGTGGGGGGTTCCACTGTTTAGGCACATGAGGGGCTCTTCAAATGCGACATGACGCCCCCAGACCATTCCATCAAAGTCTGCAATCCAAAACGTCACTACTTCCCTTCCGAGCCCTGACGTGCGCCCATACAGTAGTTTTCTCCACATATTGGGTATCAGCGTACTCAGGACAAATTGGACAACAACTTTTGGGGTCCAATTTCTCCTGTTACCCTTGTGAAAATAAAATATTGTGGGCGAAAAAAATCATTTTTGTAAAAAAATAGGATTTTTTATTTTTACGGCTGTACGTTATAAACTTCTGTGAAGCACTTCGGGGTTCAAAGTGCTCACCACACATCTAGATAAGTTCCTTGAGGGTCTATTTGCAAAATGGGGTCACTTGTGGGGGTTTCCACTGTTTAGGCGCATCAGGGGATCTCTAAATGCGACATGACGCCCCCAGACCATTCCATCAAAGTCTGCAATCCAAAACGTCACTGCTTCCCTTCCGAGCCCTGACGTGCGCCCATACAGTAGTTTCCTCCCACATATTGGGTATCAGCGTACTCAGGACAAATTGGACAACAAATTTTGGGGTTCAATTTCTCCTGTTACCCTTGTGAAAATAAAATATTGGGGGCGAAAATATCATTTTTGTAAAAAAAAAAGGATTTTTTATTTTACGGCTGTACGTTATAAACTTCTGTGAAGCACTTTGGGGTTCAAAGTGTTCACCACACATCTAGATAAGTTCCTTGAGGGTCTAGTTTCCAAAATAGTTTCATTTTTTGGGGGTTTCCACTGTTTAGGCAGATCAGGAGCTATCCAAACACGACATGGCATCCAGCCAATTCTGCTTTGAAAAAGTCAAACAGCGCTCCTTCCCTTCCAAACTCTACCATGCACCCAAACAGTGGTTTACCCCCACATAAGGGGTATCAGCGTACTCAGGACAAATTGCACAATAACTTTTGGAGTCTTGTTACCCTTGGCACTTAAAAGTTGGGGTGAAAAGATCATTTTTGTGGAAAAAATATGATTTTTTAATTTTACGGCTCTACGTTATAAACTTGTGTGGAGCACTTGGGGGTTCAAATTGCTCACCAAAGATCTAGATAAGTTCCTTAGGGGGTCTAGTTTCCCAAATAGGGTCACTTGTGGGGGTTTTCCACTGTTTAGGCACATCAGGGGCTCTCCAAATGCAACATGGCGTCCAATCTTAATTCCAGCCAATTTTGGTTGGAAAAAGTCAAATGGTGCTCCTTCCATTCCGAGCTCTGCCGTGCGCCCAAACAGTGGTTCCCTCCCACATATGGGGAATCAGCATACTCAGGACAAATTGGACAACAACTTTTGTGGTCCAATTTCTACTATTACCCATGGGAAAATAAAAAATTAGTGACTAAAAGATAATTTTTGTGGGAAAAAAATAGGATTTTTTATTTTCATGCCCGGGCATTATAAACTTGTGTGAAGCACTTGGGGGTTCAAAGTGCTCACCAAAGATCTAGATAAATTCCTTAGGGGTCTAGTTTCCAAAATGGGGTCACTTGTGGGGGGGTTTCCACTGTTTAGGCTCATCTGGGGCACTGAAAACGGAACATGACCCCAATCAATGTCTGCATTCCAAAACGTTATTACTTCCTTTCCAAGCCCTGCCGTGCGCCCAAACAGTTCCCCCCCCACATATGGGGTATCAGCATACTCAGGAAAAATTAGACAACAACTTTTGGGGTCCAATTTTCTTGGGAAAAATCAAAAATTTCCGACTAAAAAAATCATTTTTGTGGAAAATTGTTTTTTTTTTTCACACCCAGGCATTATAAAGTTTTGTGAAACACTTGGGGGTTCAAAGTGCTCACAACAGATCTAGATAAGTTCCTTAGGGGGTCTAGTTTCCAAAATGGTGTCACTTGTGGGGGGTTTCCACTGTTTAGGCGCATCAGGGGCTCTCCAAAAGCAACATGGGGTCCAATCTCAATTCCAGCCAATTTTAGTTTGAAAAAGTCAAACGGCGCTCCTTCCCTTACGAGCTCTGCCGTGTGCCCAAACAGTGATTTTCCCCCACATATGGGGTATTGGCGTACTCAGGAGAAATTGTACAACAACTTTATCTGTCCATTTTCTCCTTTTACCCTTGTGAAAATAAAAAAAAAGTTTGTAAAAGATCATTTTTGTGGCTAAAAAGTTAAATATTCATTTTTTCCTTCCACGTTGCTTCAGCTCCTGTGAAGCACCTGAAGGGTTAATAAAATTCTTGAATGTGGTTTTGAGTACCTTGTGGGGTGCAGTTTTTAGAATGGTGTCACTTTTGAGTATTTTCTGCTATATAGACCCCTCAAAGTGACTTCAAATATGAGGTGGTCCCTAAAAAAAATGGCTTTGTAAATTTTGTTGTAAAAATGAGAAATCGCTGGTCAACTTTTAACCCTTATAATTTCCTAACAAAAAAAATTTTCGTTCCAAAATTGTGCTGATGTAAAGTAGACATGTGGGAAATGTTATTTCTAAACTATTTTGTGTGACATATTTCTCTGTTTTAAGGGAATAAAAATTTAAAGTTTGAAAATTGCAAAATTTTCGCCATATTTGCATTTTTTTAAAAAATAAATGCAAGTTATATCGAAGAAATTTTACCACTATCGTGAAGTACAAGATGTCACGAGAAAACATTCTCAGAATCGCGAAGATCAGCTGAAGC
The DNA here is from genome assembly GCA_033576555.1 of Oophaga sylvatica. Taxonomy (NCBI): domain Eukaryota; kingdom Metazoa; phylum Chordata; class Amphibia; order Anura; family Dendrobatidae; genus Oophaga; species Oophaga sylvatica. The sequence goes on along the minus strand of JARQOD010000004.1, from coordinate 299,515,348 downwards.
GTTCCAGAGTTATAACCTCATAAAGAGACAATGGTCAGAATTGTAAAAATTGGCCCCGTCATTAACGAGCAAACCACCCTTGGAGTCACACAATTATGGACTGGAGAGGGGAAAGTTGAGTGAAGTAGAGTTTGATTAATAGAGCATTACAGTAGTCAAGGCAGGAGTGTATCAGGGCAACAGTGAAGGTTTTTGTTATTTTCATGGGGAGAAAGGGGCGGATTTTAGTAATGTTCTTTAGTTGAAGAAAAGGTTGGTTTCAAACATAACACCTAGACAGTGAGCCTGCTGCTCAGGCGATATTGTGGTGCCATACATGGAGGGCAGATTTAGCTTTAGGGAGGTCAGCAGATGGCGGGAGCGGAAGAAGTTCAGCTTTGGAAAGGTTGGGTTTCAGATAGAGAGCAGACATGATGTTGGAAACTGCAGACAGACAGTCACTGTTGTTCTGTAGTGCAGAGGGGATAAGGTCAGGAGATGAAGTATATCAGCATTGTGTGTCATTAGCATAAAGGTGGAATTGAAAGACAAATTTGCTGATGGTCTGTCCAATTGGGGCTGTGTAGATAGGTAAGAGAAGAGTGCCAAAGACTGAACCATGAGGGACACCAATAGTGAGAGGAAAAGGAGAAGAAATGGAGCCAGCAAATGATACACTGAAAGTTTGGTCAGAAAGATAGAATGAGAACCAGAAGAGAGCAGTGTCCTTTAGGCTTTTTGATTGGAGCCTAGAGAGAAGGAGGTGGTGGTCAATAGTGTCGAAAGCTGCAGAGAGTTTCAAGAAGAATGAGTGGAGAGTAGTCACCATTATGATTTGCTGTCAAATGGTCATTGGTCACTTTAATGAGTGTAGTTTCTGTAGAATGTAGAGGGCTGAAGCCAGACTGTGATAGATCTAGGAGAGAGTGAGTGGAGAGGTAATGGGAAAGGTGGGAGTAGACCAGGCTTTCCAAAAGTTTAGAGATGAAAGGGAGATTTGAGACTGGTCTGTAGTTATTTGTGCAGGATGGGTCAAGAGAGGGTTTTTTAATAATGGAGTAATGATAGAGTGTTTGAAGGAGGAGGGGAAAATACCAAAGGAGAGTGAGAGATTGAAAATTTTAGTTAGGTGAGTAGTGACGACTGGAGAGAGACTGGAGGAGATGTGGAATTGGGGTCAGTAGTGCATGTAGTAGGAAGAGAAGAAGAAAGTTGCCTGGAGAATTCTTCTGTGATGGGGTCAAATGTGGAGAGTGAGCCAGAGGAGATATGGGGAGGGATGGGAGTCACAGCACTTGGTGGCTGGGAGCTTAATTCCTGACGGATATTTTGATACAGTAAAGATGTATATCTTTGTACCATGTTAGCCAGTAGATAGAAAAATATTTAGAGTTGAGAGTCCTCAGTGGTTGATACCTTTTAATGGCTAACTGAAAAGATAGTAACAAATTGCAAGCTTTCGAGACTACTCAGGTCTCTTCATCAGGCATAGACTAATACAACATCTGAAGAATCACATATTTATACACAAAATAGCACAGAAAAAATGCAATAGGTAGGACAAGTGACGTGAAGCAGAATAGTCATTATGGCAGAGGGATGAGCATAAATATTGGAACAGTTCATAGATAAGGAGTGTGAAAGTTTTATTACCCTCTGATTGGGGTCTGGTAATGTTTTGTGATGTTTTCACAGGGTATTTGGAGTAAATTCCTTAATTGATGTAGTAGGCCATAAATCCATGTGATAGGTTCATTCCAGCATTAAGAGTGTCAAAGGTCACCATCAATTTGTATTCGTAAATTCTTCTTTGTCTCAGAGATGTGAAATTGCCTCTGAGTACAAGTATTTTCATATCTAGCAAGCTATCAGGGAGCAAAAATGTTTTGCCACAGGTAGATCCATTCTTTTTTCTTTTTTCTCTTATTGTATTGTACTCCAAATACCCTGTGAAAACATCACAAAACATTACCAGACCCCAATCAGAGGGTAATAAAACTTTCACACTCCTTATCTATGAACTTTTCCAATATTTATGCTCATCCCTCTGCCATAATGACTATTCTGCTTCACGTCACTTGTCCTACCTATTGCATTTTTTCTGTGCTATTTTGTGTATAAATATGTGATTCTTCAGATGTTGTATTAGTCTATGCCTGAAGAAGAGACCTGAGTAGTCTCGAAAGCTTGCAATTTGTTACCATCTTTTCAGTTAGCCATTAAAAGGTATCAACCACTGAGGACTCTCAACTCTAAATATTTTTCTGACGGATATTTTCTATTTTCTCTGTAAAGTGGGAGGCCAGATCATCAGCACAAATGTCTGTGATAGGGGTCTGTGCTTTTGAACTGATGAGGGCGTTAAAGACGTTGAAGAGTTTTTTGGAGTTGTTGGATAGTGAGGAGATCAGGGTGGTGAAATAGGTCTGTTTGGTGAGGTGAAGGGCAGAGTTATAGGTTCTTAACATAAATTTGTAGTGGATGAAATTTTCTGGAGTGCGAGTTTTCCTCCATAGGGGTTCGGCATTCCTAGAGCATCACTGAAGAAATTGAGTTTGCGATGCTAGTCAGGGCTGTTTTACTCTGTGTTTAGATATTTGGATGATGAGGAGCTCTACTAGGCCCAAGGTGCTTCTGAGAGTGTCATTGTAGTGATGTACAGCCAGATGACTTACAGACGTAAGTGTATGGGGGTTAATAGCTTGAAGATTTTTGAATGTGTGAAAAGTAGAAATGTGCTGTCCGGGGAAAACGATTTGTAAGCTTGAAGGAGGCAATGTTGTGGTCAGAGAGGGAACAGAGCCTGACAAAGACCAGATCAAGGGTCTTACAGTCTTTGTGTGTCTTAGAGGTTGAGAGCTGTGAGAGGTCAAGAGAAGTGATTAGAGATAGATGCTGGGATGCAGATGGTGAGGTAGGACTGTTTATGTGAAAGTTGAAGGTGGTAATTCTGAGGACATTATTTGGTCCAGAATCATGGTTACTGAGACTGGATCATGGGGTAGACAGGGAGGTGGTGGCTAAGAGACTGGAGACATTATTTGCTATCCATCCAACAACATTTTCACACTGGTCTGACTTCAAGAGTGGAGTTCCGCGCCCCCCTACAAAGTGAGATAGGAAGCTAGATCGACATGATGTGTGTCTTTGTGGGGCTCTCACAGCAGTCACAGTTTCACCTTGATCACGGCCTCTGCGCTCACCATCACCATCATGCTCACTATCCTGTTCCTTACCACAAGCCTTGACCATTTTTAATTATGTATGATATATCCCTGTTGAGAAAATATTACAGAGAGTATTACAATGCCAGAAAAATTTGCCCATTACAGATGGATACATGAGGCTGCAGTATCAATATAGCAATGCTATTTAACAAACAATTTTTTGGTAGGGTTTGAGGCCAAGCTGTAGCATAATAGATTCCGTATAAAATTTCAGTGATCAAAAAAATTGCAGTATTACATTGGCAGCAAAATTTGCTCACTTCAGATGGACGTACAGTCATGGCCAAAAGTTTTGAGAATGACACAAATATTAATTTTTATAAAGTCTACTGCTTCACTTTTTCTAATGGCAATTTGCATATACTCCAGAATGTTATAAAGAGTGATCAGCTTAACAGCAATTACTTGCAAAGTCAATATTTGGCTAGAAAATGAACTTTATCCCCCAAAACACATTTCAACATCATTGCAGCCCTGCCTTAAAAGGACCAGCTAACCTCTTTTCAGTGATTGCTCCATTAACACAGGTGTGGGTTTTGATGAGGACATGGCTGGAGATCAATCTGTCATGATTAAGTAAGAATGAGACCACTGGACACTTTAAAAGGAGGCTGGTGCTTGGCATCATTGTTTCTCTTCTATTAACCATGGTTATCTCTAAAGAAACACGTGCAGTCATCATTGCAATGCACAAAAATGGCCTAACAGGGAAGAGTATCGCAGCTAGAAAGATTGCACCTCAGTCAACAATCTATTGCATCATCAAGAACTTCAAGGAGAGAGGTTCCATTGTTGCCAAAAAGGCTTCAGGGCGCCCAAGAAAGACCAGCAAGCGCCAGGACCGTCTCTTAAAAGTGTTTCAGCCGAGGGATTGGGCTACCAGCAGTGCATAGCTTGCTCAGGAATGGCAGCAGGCAGGTGTGAGTGCATCTGCACGCACTGTGAGGCGGAGACTCTTGGAGCAAGGCCTGGTCTCAAGGAGGGCAGCAAAGAAGCCACTTCTCTCCAGAAAAAACATCATGGACAGACTGATATTCTGCAAAAGGTACAGGCAGTGGACTGCTGAGGACTGGGGTAAAGTTATTTTCTCTGATGAATCCCCTTTTCGATTGTTTGGGACATCAGGAAAACGCCTCATTCGGAGACGACAAGGTGAGCGCTACCACCAGTCTTGTCTCATGCCAACTGTTAAGCATCCTGAAACCATTCATGTGTGGGGTTGCTTCTCAGCCAAGGGAATCGTCTCTCTCACAGTCTTGCCTAAAAACATAGCCATGAATAAAGAATGGTACCAGAATGTCCTCCAAGAGCAACTTCTCCCAACCCTCCAAGAGCAGTTTGGCGAACAACAATGCCTTTTCCAGCATGATGGAGCACCTTGCCATAAAGCAAAGGTGATAACTAAATGGCTCAGGGAACAAAACATAGAGATTTTGGGTCCATGGCCTGGAAACTCCCCAGATCTTAATCCCATTGAGAACTTGTGGTCAATCATCAAGAGACGGGTGGACAAACAAAAACCTAAAAATTCTGACAAAATGAAAGCATTGATTGTGCAAGAATCGACTGCTATCAGTCAGGATTTGGTCCAGAAGTTGATTGAGAGCATGCCAGGGAAAATTGCAGAGGTCCTGAAGAAGAAGGGTCAACACTGCAAATATTGACTTGCTGCATTAACTCATTCTAACTGTCAATATAAGCTTTTGTTACTCATATGTTTGCAATTATATTTCTGTCTGTGATAAAAACATCTGTCAAACACACACATAACAACCAGAGGGCAGCAGATCATGTGAAAATATTATATTTGTGTCATTCTCAAAACTTTTGGCCATGACTGTACAGTCCCTGACAGAAGTTATGTCGCTTATCCATGTTATGTAAATCAAAGCTTATAACCTGATGTTAAATTCATCCATAGGTTTTATAAATTACTCTTTTGAAAGGTGAAACCCTATCAAATTTGGTTTAGGTTAAGAAAATAAATTGGCATCAATGCTGAACTGTTGATCATTTAATGAACACAGAATGGTCAGGTTTTGGCAAGACAAAAGTTTTGTCACCTGGTCATATAATGCACCCAATCCTAGTTGACATCCTCATCTGTGCTCAGTAAATGATCGATTAATTAGTGGGTGTGTATAAAAAGAAACCCAGCACCCCAGACCTTCACTTGAACTGTAACTTGAGCTCTGACAACATGCCAAAAATCCACCCTGCGACCAAATCCTTGATTATCAAGAGGCTGAAGACCAGATCAACTGCAGAGGTGGCTGGCACCTTTGGTGTGTCTCAGCGTCAAGTACAAATAATTAAAAAAAGATTTGAAGAGACTGGAGATGTGTTTGACAAGCCCAGGTCCGGCAGACCCCGCAAGACAACTGCTCAGGAGGAACGTTTGTTTGTTAGAAAATCCAAAGCAAGCCCCTCTTCCACTGCAGCAGAGCTCCAACAGGCCTGGTCACCTCAAGTGCCTGTGTCAACTAGAACAGTTTGTAGGATTCTGTCTTGAAATGGCCTCCATGGTCGATTCAATGCCCAGAAGCCAGCACTAAACAAAAGGCAAGTAAAAAAACATGTGGCATTTGCAAAGTCCCACAGCCTGCTAAACAGATGGACGCTGGAAAAGTGGCAGAAGGTGGATTTCTCTGATGAATCTTCAGTAGAATTACACCACAGCTACCGCAAATACTGCAGGAGACCTACTGGAGCCCATATGGATCCAAAATACACCCAGAAAACCGTTAAATTTGGTGTTGGAAAGATCATGGTCTGGGGTTAAATTCAGTATGGGGTATGTGAAACATTTGCAAGGTGGAAGGCAATATCAATAGCCTAAAATATCAAGAAGTATTAGCTACCTCTTACATTCCAAATCATAAAAGGGTTCAAATTCTGCAGCAGGATGGTGCTCCATCTCATACATCCATCTCTAGAACAAAGTTCCTCCAGGCAAAAAAGATCAAGGTGCTCAAGGACTGGCCAGCCCAGTCACCAGACATGAACATCATTATGCTTGGGGTAGGATGAAAGAGGAAGCTTGGAAGACAAAACCAAGGAATCTAGATGAACTCTGGTAGGCATGTAAGACTGCATTCTTTGCTATTCCTGATGACTTCATTAATAAATTGAATGAATCATTGTTGAACCGCATGGATGCAGTCCTTCAAGCTCACGGAAGTCACACAAAATATTAAATATGACTCTAATAGCACCACAACTTAATTCACCAATGTTATGCAACATATATTTGTATTTTAAGATAATTATTTGTATGAATATCACATTACTTTCTGTGGGCGACAAAACTTTTGTATTGCCAAAATCTGACCATTCTATGTTCATTAAATGATCATTATTTCAGCATTGATGCCAATTTATTTTCTTAATCTAAACCAAATTTAGGAGGGTTTCAGCTTTCAAAAGAGTAATTTATAAAACCAATGGATGAATTTAACGTCAGGTTATAAGCTTTGATTTACATAACATGGATAAGCGACATAACTTCTGTCAGGGACTGTACAAGACTGCAGCATCAATATAGCAATGCTATTTGTTACCAAAATTTTTTTGGGGGGGTTTGAGGTCTTACAATAGTACTATAAATGACGCATAAAATGTCACTGCAGAAAAAATTGCAGTATTATAGTGCCAGCAAAATTTGACCACTTCAGATGAACATATAAAACTGCAGTATCAATATAGCAATGCAAATTTTTTAACAAAAATTTTTTTTAGGAAAATACCGCAGAAGAAATGTTAGAACAGGCTTCCAGTATCCATTGTTTCAGATGCTACACATCTCATATCTTCACAGCATAGACAATTGCCTTCAGATGACCCCAAAAATAAAAGTCTAAGGGGATCAGATCGGGAGACCTTGGTGGCCATTCAACTGGCCCACTATGACCAATCTACTTTCCAGGAAACTGTTCATAGAATCATAGAATCATAGAATCATAGAATGGTAGAGTTGGAAGGGACCTCCTGGGTCATCTGGTCCAACCCCCTGCTCAAAGCAGGATTCTCTAAATCATCCCAGACAGATGTCTATCCAGCCTCTGTTTGAAGACTTCCATTGAAGGAGAACTCACCACCTCTTGTGGCAGCCTGTTCCACTCATTGATCACCCTAACTGTCAAAAAGTTTTTTCTAATATCTAATCTGTGTCTCCTCCCATTCAGTTTCATCCCATTGCTTCTAGTCTTTCCTTGCGCAAATGAGAATAAAGATGATCCTTCTACAATGTGACAGCCCTTGAGATATTTGTAGACAGCTATTAAGTCTCCTCTCAGTCTTCTTTTTTGCAAGCTAAACATTCCCAAATCCTGCAACCGTTCCTCATAGGACATGGTTTGCAGACCGGTCACCATTCTGGTGGCTCTTCTCTGAACTTGCTCCAGTTTGTTGATGTCTTTTTTAAAATGTGGTGCCCAAAACTGGACACAGTATTCCAGATGAGGTCTGACCAAAGAGGAGTAGAGGGCAATAATGACCTCACGTGATCTAGACTGTATGCTTCTGTTGATACATCCTAGAATTGCATTTGCCTTTTTTGCTGCTGCATCACACTGTTGACTCATGTTAAGTCTGTGATCAATTAGTATACCCAAGTCTTTTTCACATGTGCTGTTACTTAGCCCTATTCCTCCCATTTTGTATATGCTTTTTTCATTTTTATTGCCCAGATGTAGTACTTTGCATTTTTCCCTGTTAAAATCCATTCTGTTAGTTGCTGCCCACTGCTCCAGTTGATGTATATCTTTTTGAATCCTCTCCCTCTCTTCTCTAGTATTAGCTACCCCTCCTAGCTTTGTGTCATCAGCAAATTTGATCAGTTTACCCTCAATTCCTTCATCTAAATCATTGATAAAGATGTTGAACAATACAGGGCCCAAAACAGAGCCTTGTGGTACCCCACTTGAGACATTCTTCCAACTGGATGTGCAGCCATTTACAACCACTCTTTGGGTCCGATCACTAAGCCAGTTATGAATCCACCTAACAGTTGCCTTGTCCATTCCATACTTAGTCATTTTTTCAATAAGGATTGTGTGAGATACTTTGTCAAATGCTTTGCTGAAGTCAAGATATACTATATCTACAGCATTTCCCTGATCCACCCAGTCAGTGATTCTGTCATAGAAGGAAATTAAGTTAGTCTGACATGACTTATTAGTTACAAACCCATGCTGACTCTGTTTAATCACTTCATTCTTATCCAGGTACTTGCATACATGTTCTTTAATAATTTGTTCAAAGATCTTTCCTGGTATAGAAGTCAGACTCACCGGCCTGTAGTTCCCTGTGTCCACCTTCTTCCCCTTTTTGAAGATAGGAACAACATTTGCTCTTCTCCAGTCTTCTGGGACTTCTCCTGTTCTCCAAGAATTTTCAAAGATTATGGACAGTGGTTCAAGAATTTCTTCTGCTATCTCCTTCAGTACCCTGGGGTGTAATTCATCTGGACCTGGAGACTTGAATTCATTTAGGTTAGCTAAGTGTTTCCTCACTGTCTTTCTGTTTATAGATATCCTGGATTCTTCTATTCCTTTAATAGGACAGTGAAGATCAGTTGATGTTACATTTCCTTTCTGAGAGAAAACAGATGCAAAATAGGAATTTAAAAGTTCAGCCTTCTCAACATCCTGACTTACCATTTCATCATTTTCATCCTGTAAAAATCCTATAGCATCTTTGACTTTTCTTTTACTTTTGACGTATCCCCAAAATCCTTTTTTGTTGCTTTTGACGTCACTTGCAAGCCTTAATTCATTGTCAGCTTTAGATAATCTGATTTGTGCCCTGCAGGTTCTGCAGACGGCATTATATTCTTCTTTAGATATGCCTCCCTCTTTCCATTTGATAAACATTTCTTTCTTCCTTTTTAGCATGTGTTTAAGTTCTATGTTCATCCATCCTGGTTTCCTTAAATGCTTCCCATTCTTCCCTCTTTTCGGAATTGTTAACGATTGTGCTTTGAGAATCTCCTTTTTCAAGATTTTCCATCCTTCCTGGACATTTTTGTCCTTAAGGATATCCAGCCATTGGATCCCTCCAATTCTCTTTCTGAGTTCCTTAAAATCTGCCTTTCTGAAATCTAACCTTGACGTCTGAGTCTTCACAGGTCTTCCTCCTCTTGTTATCCAAAATTCTAAAATAGCATGGTCACTACCTCCTAGGGTCCCAGCCACTCTTACCTCCTCCACCATTTCCTCCCTGTTTATGAGGATTAGATCCAAGGTAGCAGATCCCCTTGTTTTCTCCATTACCTTTTGGAAGATAAAGTTGTCAGCAAGAGAGGATAAGAATTTCCTGGACCTGTTAGTTTTGCCTGAGAGAGATTCCCAACAAATGTCTGGATAGTTGAAATCTCCCATGACCACTATGTCATATTTTTTGGAGAACTTGGCCATTTGATGCATAAAGAGTTCATCCATATCTTCAGCTTGCACAGGCGGCCTGTAGTAAATGCCTACAATGGTGTCCTTTCCATTGTTCTGTCCTTGTATTCTTACCCAAACAGTTTCCACAGAACTCCCAGTCTCTGAAGCTTCAATCTCTGTGCAGATATGCGCTTTTCTAACATACAATGCAACACCTCCTCCTCGTTTATCAAGTCTGTTTCTTGCAAATAAGTTGTAACCTTCTAGCCTTGTATTCCAATCATGTGTATCGTCCCACCAAGTCTCAGTGATTCCAATGACATCATATTTCTTCTCCTGCGTTAGTAGCTCCAGTTCTCCTTGTTTGTTGCCCATGCTTTGTGCATTCGTATAGAAACACTTTAGTTTGTGATTGGTTTCTCTTTCTTCAATATTTTTATTATGTAGATTTTTTTGTCTTTGTTCTTCCCCTTCACTTCTAATAGCAGAGTTCTCAATAGCATTTGTCAGGTGTATGGCTTTTGCTGGCATTTTGCTTCCCTTCCCACATTGTTCTAGTTTAAAGCTCTCCTGATGAGTGTAGCAAGGCGACTTCCAAATACATGTTTTCCAGTCTTCGTAAGGTGCACCCCATCTCTAGCAAGTAGTCCATCGTACAGGTAATTCACTCCGTGATCCAGAAATCCAAATCCTTGCTGACGGCACCATCGACGTAGCCAGTTGTTCACCTGCAGAATCTTATTCCACCTCCTTGTTCCATGGCCATCCACTGGAAGGATGGAGGAGAAGACCACCTGCGCTCCCAGTTCTTTCACTTTCTTACCTAAGTTTTCAAAGTCACTGCAGATGGTTTCCAGGTCACTTCTTGTGGTGTCATTTGTCCCCACATGTATTAGCAGGAATGGGTAGTCATCTTTAGGTCTGAAGAGTCCTGATATCCTGTCAGACACATCTTTAATTTTTGCACCTGGAAGACAGCACATTTCTCTTGAGGTTATATCTGGTCTGCAGATAGCAGCCTCTGTTCCTCTCAACAGGGAATCCCCCATGACAACAACTCTCCGTTTCTTCTTCACAACATTTTTCTTTCTCCATTCAGGAGGACTCTGAGGGCGTACAAGGTTACTCTTTGTGGGCAAAGTCTTATCCTGATGTATTTCTTCATCGTTCTCCTGTGTAAGAGCCTGGTACTGGTTTCTGAGCAGAATTGGTGCTGACTGCCTCCTGATCCTCCTGCTTCTTTGGGTCACATGCTTCCATTCCTCTGTTTCTTCAGTTGCACTTCGAATTTCTTCTCTTTCTGTACCATGAAGAGATAATTCTGCTCTATCTAAGAACTCTTCACCTTCCTTAATGGTCTTCAATGTAGATAACCTCTCTTCCAGATTTTGCAACTTTTCCTCCAACAGGGACACAAGCTTGCATTTGTGGCATGTGAAATTTGGCTTTTCCACTGGTAAGTCTATGAACATGTAGCAAGAAATGCAGCTCACCACATGGCTCCTGGCCTCTTCCATGTTCTTATTGTTCAAGAGATAATCAAGCGGCGCGCGGTTTACTGATGTCCTCCTTTCAGCTGCAACAGCCAAAATCCAGTGTTCCTTGAGCTCGCGGAGACTCTTCACCTATCCCAGAAGGCAATGGGAATATGCAAATTATCTCCTCGGGACTCCTCCCCTGGTTTACTGATGTCCTCCTTTCAGCTGCAACAGCCAAAATCCATGTAGGAATGCTTGGACCTGACACACATAATTGATGGTATGGTGTGGTATATGGGGTACAAAGATAGTGGGGCCATTCTTTATCAATGGAAATCTCAAAGCCACTGGATATCTGAAATTGCTACATGATGATGTGTTGCCCTCTTTATGCACTGAAGATGGCACGTTTCCTGAGTTTTTCCAGCAAGATGGAGCACCACCACATTTTGGGTGTCAGATCCCTTAGACTAGCATTTCTTCTGCGGTGTTGCTATCAGTATGTCAAGTGCTGGAGAAGAGGGTTGCATTGACAATCCAACACAATGGGCAGCAGTTTGAACACATTTTATAAGTGGTCATAAACTTGTAAATAACTTGGTAAAGAATAATGTTACGTTAAAACCAAGCACAACATTGTTTTTCTTGTGAAATTCTCAATAAGTTTGATGTGTCACATGACCCTATTCCCATTGGAAAAAATTAATTTGGATCCAAAATGGCCAACTTCAAAATGGCTGCCATGGTCACCACCCATCTTGAAAAGTTTCCCCCCTCCCATATACTAATGTGCCACAAACAGGAAGTTGATGTCACCAACCATTCCTATTTTATTTAGGTGTATCCATATAAATGGTCCACCCTGTATAGATAAAACTATCTCTGGGAATGTAAAACTCATGTGTATTTATAATCGTCTACACCAGACACATAGAATATGATACAAAAACAAACAAAAGAAACAACGATGTGCATTTTGGTTCTGCCTTCGTCAGCGGAATTACATTGTTGGGGCGCGCGTGCACTCCTCTGGATTCTGGCTAGTAGCTGCATTGCCTATATAGGTTATGTTCACTAAGGGCTGATTTGGTACCATAATGACTATCTATGGAGCCCAATGTGGTGGATAGATAGATATATAATGATAACATAAAGGAACAATTTTCCTATGCAGTTCTAATACTAACTGCTGATATAAATGTTGTGACAATATGGTCAGTGATATAAAAAGCATAGACAGCAGCAGTTTTGTGCAATTGCTTATTAGACATAGCCATATCTTTTGAGAGATGTGTGTGCCCTAATGGTCTTACCACTGACATACATGTTCTGTGATACAATTTTATATCTGTTTCCCCCACCCCCTTTACACCAATTGTTATGCCTTTTAGTAATAAGTACACATTATTTACTATCTCGGACTAGTACATCGTTGTTTCTTTTGTTTGTTTTTATAGGTTTTTGTCATGTAGAGAAATCTTGCCAAGAAGAATAATTTCAGACCTTTTTCCAACTTTAATGTCATGCACAATTTGTTCAAATCCTTTTGAAAAACATTTTGATGGAAAAAAATAAAAATATCAAAAGTAAAATAATTTACCGTATATACTCGAGTATAAACCGACCCCCCCTAATTTTGCCACAATAAACTGGGAAAACTTATCGACTCGAGTATAAGTCTAGGGTGGAAAATGAGGCAGCTACTGGTAAATTTCAAAAATAAAAATAGATACCTATAAAAGTAAAATTAAAGTAGATTAAATGTTTTTGAATAGCCATATTGAATCAGGAGCCCCTTATGCTGCTCCATAGATTATGCCCCATATGCTGCCCCATAGATTATGCTCCATATGCTGCCCCATAGATTATGCCCCATATGCTGCCCCATGTATTATGCCCCACAAGATGATCCATAGATTGTGCCGCAAACGCTGCTGCGAATAATAATAATAATTAAAAAAAGACATACTCACCTCTCGTCGCTGGGGGCCAGGTGCTGTTGTCCTGAGCAGGAGGGGACACCGGCGCGCTATTGGGGACAGGTGCCGCTGTCACCACTGGCTCAGGCCCCGGCGATATTCACCTGTCCTCGTTCCACTGCTGCTTGCCGCTGTGTCCTTGTGTCCTCTAGATGTGAATGCTCAAGAAGAGGGCGCGGCGCACACTAACCACGTCATTGCATCCTCTGACCTGAACATTCACAGGTAGAGGACGCGAGGACACAGCGGCGAGCAGTGGTGGAACGAGGACAGGTGAATATCGCTTATACTCACCCACTCCTGGTGCGGTCTCTGCAGCCCCTTCTCTTCTCCCACGGTCTCCGGCGCCTGTGTTCAGTGGTCACGTGGTACCGCTCATTAAAGTCATGAATATGTGCATATTCATGACTTTAATGAGCGGTACCACAGGACCGCTGAACACAGGCGCCGGAGACCGTGGGAGAAGTGCAGGGTCTGCAGAGACAGCGCCAGGAGGAGGTGAGTATATAGGACACACCCGCTCCCCCTCCCCCGCTGACCCCCGGTATATGACTCGAGTATAAGCCGACAGGGGGACTTTCAGCCCTAAAAAATGGGCTGAAAATCTCGGCTTATATTCGAGTACATAAGGTAGCTGTATAAGTATTAACATCCTTTTATAATTGGGGATATGGTTGTGTTCAGAATTAGCCAATCACATTTAAACTCTTGTTGAATAATAGTCATTGCACAGCTGCCATTATTTAAAGTGATATAAATAACCCCATATACAGTTTAGCTGTACTAGTAGGATTTTCCTGACTATTTCTTAGCAGCACTTTACACCAAAGTTGAACTTTTTGACCATAATTGCAAAATATATGTTTGGAGCAAAGCCAACACCAAAAGAACATACCCACAGTGAAGCATGTTTTAGGCAGCTTTATGAGTTGAGTCTGTTTTTTGGCAGCTGAAATTGGGCCTTTTGGCAAGTTGGAGTAAATTATGAACAGTTCCAAATATCACTGAAATTTGCATCAAAACCTTCAGGCCTCTGCTGAAAAGCTGGAGATGAAGAAAAATTTCACCTTTCAACTCGACAACAACTCTAAGCATACCTAAAAATCTATATAATGTCATAGCAAGAATAAGATCAAAGTTTTGGAATGATACAGACTTCAATCCAACTGGAAATCTGGGGGTTGACTTGAAGAGGGCTGTAAACAGGAGGTGCCCCGTAATCTGACAGTTTTGTAGTGCTACTGCAAGGAAGAGTAAGCAAAGATTGCCAATTCTAGATGTTCTAGGCTGAAAGACACCTACCCAAAAAGACTGAATGCTGTAAATTCAAAGAGAACTTCAACAAACTACTAATTTAAAGCTGTACATATTTATGCCACCATATTATTTTAGTTAATTTTAAGATTTAAGTATATTTTTTCTATTGAATTCCACAGATTATGGGTGATGTTAAATGTTGAAAAAATTCTGAAAGTATTCTTCTTGGTTTGATTTTTTTATATAACAAAAGCCTGGCATTTTAACTGGGTTGTGTACACTGTTTACATCCATTTAATATTTAATTTTTTTACAGACTCCACTTCAGTCCTGTTCCCAAAATGGCAGTTGAGGGAGGTACAAACAATATGTCTATCATCACCTTAAATTGGAAAACACTGCACATGGAAAGGAAGTTTTTTAACAGGAACCTTCACCATAAAAAACGCTATTAACCTGCAGATATGGGGTTGATCTGCAGGCTAATAGTGTAACGAACCTACTCGGGACCCACCCTTAGCTGAATGCGCGGGAAAAAATGAACTTTATCCTCTTTGCACCATTGGGTTTCAATCACAGAGCGGAGCTGGCACGGATCAGTTTTTTGCCCTGGGGATACAGAGCAGTGGCTGTAGCTGCACCCCGGCCCGACTGACACTGGCTATGCAGTGGGGCAGCTACAGTCAAGGTTGGTGGAACGCAGTTTTCAGTGGCCGCACCATGCAACCTCCCCTGACTGAAACCTGAACACTACCAGGGGTGAATAAAATTCATTTTCTTCCTGCAGAGTTTTGGCTAAGTGGCAGGTGCCGGGTTGGGTTTAAAAATGCGATTAACCTGAAGATTTAAACCCCATATCTACAGGTAGTACATTTTTTATACAGGTTCCCTTTAAATTGAAAACGCTTATGTCTGGTCAATTTCTACCCCCTTTAACTGTCATTTTAAAAACAGAGAGATGTGCAGTCTGAGAGGAAAGCCACACAAAAAAGGGTAAACCTGCCATGCTTATACTTTATTAAGTGCCACAAAATCATATCCATGTTTTCCCAATTCATATTTGGGTTAAAAAGTGTTGTTGGGCCCGCCCTTTTAAACACTCCTGAAGGCACTGAAAAAGGTTGTGCTAATAGATCACAGCTCTTCCCTAGTAAAGGGAAAGTTAAGATGCATTCAAACAAGAATGGAAGAAAATAAAATAGTAAGGTAAGCATCATTTTAAAACTGGTTTAACACATCAATGAAAAATGGACCATGTATGGATCAAAAATATCCATCGACTGCCTTGTCTCCTAAAACTGAGCAAAGGGGCCATGTTTCATGGATGTGTGAATCCTGTCCTAAATCTTGACTTATTGTACATTTTACTTTAGCTCACGCTGGATTCTACCGATATACTCGGGATAATCCGACCCGGGATAAGCCGACCCCCCCTAAATTT
>JARQOD010000004.1:299382804-299499501 GCA_033576555.1 Oophaga sylvatica | reverse complement strand
ACTCTAAACTTTTTCTTTAAACTTTACATAGATACTTACTACTGTGCAAATGACTAATTTAACTAGAAAATCATACAGAGCCGTTTTATTGGCAATAAATTTGCTAACTGCTCTTTTTCTTACTTTCACCTACCATTATAATGTATTTACGAAATAAATAGGTACGTGCATTTATTTCCCCAAGGTATTTGTATTTGCTTTGGCTTTTTAAGTGTTATGAAAACAAAAATATCTCATTCAGAACACAACATATCACCTTTGACTTGATGTGAAAAAAGCAAGTGTTATATGTTGGCTCCTTTAATTTATTGGGTGATAAAAAATAAACTGGTGAACCACAAGATATAAAGAAAACAGGATTCAACTGGTCACTTCAGACTTCCTGCTAGGTGTAAAGACTGTTAAATTCATTAAAGAAACCCACCAGTCTGATTATCGAATGTCTGGAAAGGTTGAGGTAAAACAGAATAGTTAGTGTATTATTTGGGTAATAGAATATGAATGTTGCTGTGTGCTTTTAATGACCTTTATAAATAAATAGATTAGACATAAAGCCATATCCGAACCCAGCACTAAGCCTCCAAATATGCTTTATTTTGATTGGTTTTAGTATTATCTGTGAATCTATGACATGTAAATAATGTTTAATCTAACCGAATATTTTATCTTTGTATAATAAATTCACTGTTTTGTCAATGAATGACTCACCATGTCGCAAATATGAATGGTCCATTTATTTATTATTCTAAAGAAAACATTCAAAAGCTAATGGAATCTTTATATAAGGAGTACACTTCTACAATGGTGCAGGTGCTTCTCACAAAATTAGAATGTAATCAAAAAGTTAATTTATTTCAGTTCTTCAATACAAAAAGTGAAACTCATATTATATAGAGTCATTAAAAACAGTGATCTTTTTCAAGTATTTACTTCTGTTAATGTTGATGATTATGGTTTACAGCCAATGAAAACCCAAAACTCATTATGTCAGTAAATGAGAATACTTTATAACAATCAGCTTGAAAAAATATTTTAAAATCTGAAATATTGGCCTACTGAAATGTATGTTCAGTAAATTCACTCAATACTTGGTCGGGGCTCCTATTGCATCAATAAACCTGTGGCACTGCTGAGGTGTTATAGAAGACTAGGTTGCTTTGATAGCAGCTTTCAGATTGTCTGCATTGTTGGGTCTGGTGTTTCTCCTCTTCCTCTTGACAATAATCTATGGGATTAAGGTCAGGAAAGTTTGAAAACCAATCAAGCACAGTGATTGTTAGGCATTAGACAACGGCTGGATTTGAACCTGGATCTAAGGCATCAGTGATTCCCCATCCAGATCTCAGCCAAGGCAGATGCTGCTTAGCTTCACCATCAATCCCTACACCTAGCCAGCACAAGAGAGTACAAGCTGTCTCCAGGGTCTTTGTTAATAGTAGCCTTAGGCATAGGTTACAGCAGGAGACAGGGCTGTTATAGCCTAAGTCCAGAAATGCCTGCACTGAGCATGTTCGAGACATGTCGAGCCATGATTGGTGGTTAATGTCAGCTGAACCTTTGACATGGCATCACATGATTGGTCGCGGATGATGTCATCGGTGATGCGATTGATGAGATGGCTGGGGGTGGAGCTTAGCCCTTAAATAGCTTGTCTGTCCGTGGGGCGGCGCTGTCAGATCATATTAAAAATAGGCAGTGCTCATGTGTGGATGTGCCAGAATCTGGGCTCCACGTGCTCTCTAGCTTTGCTCTCCGGGACCTGCAGATGCCAGAGTCCGCTCGGCTAATAAGCACAGGTCCTTCAGGCAGGTTTAGCTTATGCCAGGCAGGTAGCCAATATGACACAGTCTTGCTACGAATTTAGGGTAGCCATACACACTGAGCAGACTGCGGGGCGCGTAATCTGGGCATCCCCTGCCAAGCTGAACAGAGAGTTGCTCAGTCTGGTCTCACGCCGGCTGGTAGCACGTACACCTGGCGCTAGTCGCACGCACTTCCTAGCGGCTGGCACGTAGCTTCTGTGCAGTCAACAGGGCTACGTCTATACCAGCTTTCAGCACACAGCAAACCTAATATCAGGCAAGTGGCTTCTGTGCCATTAACAGGGCTACATCTACGCCAGTCGATAGCACATCTCCCGTGACGTTAACGGAGATAGTGCCAATTCTACATCTCCCCTAGTGTGAAGTAACACAGACGAGATCTAATTTAATCCTTTAGTTGTCAGCTGTTACCCTGTTACCCAAAGGGTGTTTGGCAGCAGTTACATAAAATGCATCGAGGACCCCTGGTTCGGTTGCAATCCATTATATATTAACGTTGTTGCAACCAAGCTCATAACAGTGATGCTGTTGTTTTTAAACCAGGTCTTGGTACTTTTGGCAGTGTGGACAAGTGCCAAGTCCCTGCTGGAGAATGAAACTTCCATCTCCAAAAAGCTTGTCGACAGACGGAAGCATGAAGTGCTCTAAAATTTCCTGATAGATGGCTGCGCTGACTTTGGTCTTCATAAAATACAGTGGACCTACACTAGCAGATGACATAGCTCCCCAAACCATTACTGATTGTGGAAACTTCTTACTAGACCTCAAGCAGCTTGGATTGTGTGCCTCTCCACTCTTCCTCCAGACTCTGGGACCTTGATTTCCAAATGAAATGAAAAATTTACTTTAATCTGAAAACAACACTGTCACTGCCGCCGTGCCTGCCCCACCGCTGCCGTGCCTGGCCACTGGTCACTTACCTGGTCTGCCCTCTTGCTGCGGCAACGGCCCCTCTGGCTCCTCTCCTGGGCTCCGGCACACTGTCCCTGCTCGGCACCGCAACGTCTGCCCTCTGCTTCCGGTTTCAAGGTCTTCCCGGCGTCTGCGCATATGCCAGGTCCCTTAAAGGGCACCCGCACATTTCTCAGCTTTTTATGCTTTTGGATGCCTCAGCCCTGTAGTACTCGGTAGCCAATCCGGGTAAGTCATTGGTATTTCTGGACACCTCCTCTAAGGGGACGTGCCGGGTTATTCAGTTCCTATCCGCTCTGTAACTCTGGCCTGCGCCTGCTGCCTCGTGCGCTCATGTTTCTACTTCACTCCGAGTACACTTGCGCTGCTTTGCTTGCATCTCGTGTCCTAGTGCTTGTTCAGCCTGCCATATACCTGTACTTCCATATACTGTCCAGGAGGCATTCTTCTTCCCAAGTAACTCCTCTATCCACAGCTTCCTTCCTCTGCAGCAGTCCTGTAGTCCAGTCCTGACGTCCACTGCCAGTGTCCCTCCTGTACCCGCCTGGTGCCCTGGGATCCGTGTCTCCGGCTCCCGTACCACTAGATCCTCTGCCCTCCCGTGGTTCCACTCAGTCTTGGTCACCATTCACTGCTTGAGCCGCCCCTCTTGGTATCGGCTACCGTGGTCCAGTGACCTCTGGACTTGCTCCTGACGATCCCTGTATAGGGGTCGGCCTCCACTAGGTCAGCTCACCCAGGGGTAGGTCTGTTCCACGGCCCTGAGGGTCCACTCTTGCGCTCGCCTTCCTCTGCGGCATTATAAACACCTTGGACCACTGAGCAACATGTCCTGGATACTTGTGTGTGTGGTGGCTCTTGAAGCAGTGAATCCAGCAGCAGTCCACTCCTTGTGAATCTTCGCCAAATTTTTTAATGGCCTTTTCTTAACAATCCTTTCAAAGCTTCAGTTATCCTGGTTGCTTATGTACCTTTTTCTACCACACTGTTTCCTTCCACTCAACTTTCCATTAATATACTTGGATACAGCACTCTGTGAACAGCCAGTTTCTTTAACAATGACCTTTTGTGGCTTACTCTCATTGTGGAGTGTGTCAATGACTGCCTTCTGGACATCTGTCAAGTCAACAATCTTCCCCATGATTGTGTAGCCTGCTGAAACAGACTAAGGGGCATTTTAAATGCTTGGAAAGCCTTTAAAGGTGTTTTCTGTTAATTATTCTAATTTACTGAGATAATAACTTTTGAGTTTCCATTCGCTGTAAGCCATAATCATCAACATTAACAGAAATAAACATTTGAAATAGATCACTCTGTTTGTAATGACTCTATATAATATATAAGTTTCACTTTTTGTATTTAACTGAACTGAAATAAATTAACTTTTTGACGATATTCTAATTTTCTGATAAGCACCTGTATATCTTGTTCTTGTTGTGTGACTAGAATTTAAATAATGTTGGAAAAACTTACTTAAAAAAGTAATTTAAAGGATTGTCCAGTTACAATATACACTATGTGCAGAATTATTAGACAAATGAGTATTTTGATCACATCATCCTTTTTATACATGTTGTCCTTCTCCAAGCTGTATAGGCTTGAAAGCCAACTGCCAATTATGTAAATCAGGTGATTTTCATCTCTGTAATGAGGAGGGGTGTTGTCTAATGACATCAACACCCTATATAAGGTGTGCTTAATTATTAGTAGTGTTGAGCATTCTGATACTGCAAATATCGGGTATCGGCCGATATTTGCTGTATCGGAATTCCGATTCTGAGTTCTGATATTTTTGTCATATCAGATACCGGAATCGGAGATTTTCGAGAAAGTCTATGGGGAGTTCCTGTGTCACAGAACGAAGTACGTGACACAGGAACTTCCCGAAACTGTCACTGTCAGTGTCGGTCGGGTTTGTCAGGTGTCAGGACTCAGCAGGAAAGCTTTAAATGATCTGACAAACAATTCCATGATCATCATCAAACCAGCCGATAAGGGTGGGTGGTGGTGATCATGGATAGTTTTAAATACAAGGCTGAAATATTGCGACAATTGAATGATGAGTGTGTTTATAAAAAATTGATTTCAGACCCTACTCCGATTTTCTTGAATGAGTTATGGCTTCTTGTTCATGAAGCATTGTTGTCTGGTCTTATTGATTCCAAGCTTTCTGATTTTCTTATTACAAAGGCTCCGATTACTCCGGTGCTATACACTTTACCTAAGATACACAAAGATTTAGAGAACCCTCCTGGACGACCCTTTGTATCCGGGAGGGGATCTCTTTTCAATAAAACTGCTATGTTCTTGGATTGTGTATTGCGCCCCTATGCGACCTCTGCAATTTCATATGTTAAAGATACCAATGATTTTTTGGATAAGATCAGAGATATTGTGGTGACTGATGCTACTATTTTAGCCTCTTTTGATGTTGTATCTTTATATACATCTATCGAACATGACAAAGGCTTGGATGCTGTCTCTTGTGCACTATCGGGCTCTGACATGGCCCCAGAGTGTGCACAACTTGTTCTCACATTGCTTGAGTTCATCCTCAGGAGAAATTATTTTCTTTTTGGGGATGTTTACTTCTTGCAATTACGGGGTACCACCATGGGGTCCAATGTGGCCCCCACCTATGCTAACATCTTTATGGCGGTATTCGAGAGCAGGTTTGTGTACAAATCCATCTTTTGGCGCCATGTCAGAGCCTGGAGGCGCTATATTGACGACATCTTTCTTATATGGGATGGCACTTCAGAAGAATTGTGTGATTTTCATAGTGAGCTTAATCAGATTTATCCTGAGTTACAGTTTACTCTTTTGCAGTGTTTGCTTCAAGTACAGTTCCTGGATACTCTAGTGTATAAAGATGGACGAAATCTTGGAACCAATATTTTTGTTAAACCTACTGACAGAAATGGTTTACTGCGATTTGAAAGTAATCATCCAAGAAGGATGGTGAGTTCCTTACCGTGGAGTCAATTGTTGAGAGTTCGGAGGATAGTGGCTGATAATGATATTGTTGATCAAAGATTGGAGGAGATGTGTTCTAAGTTTGTGGCTAGAGGATATCCGAAGAAGGAGGTATATAGATATAAGGAGAAGGCTTTGAATTTGACCCGGGAGGATACCCGGAGTAGAATGCCTTTTAAATCCACTCAAAAACGTATACCTTTTGTTTCTACGTATAATTCAGCAAGTAATCGGATAGGTATGATTCTGAAGAAACATTGGTCTCTATTACACCGAGGATTATCCTCTATTCCTGAATTTGATTCGCCGCCTATGTTGTCTTATAGGAGGGGTCGTAATCTAAAGGACAGATTGGTGAAGTCTGATCTGGGCCCTAGTAAATTCTCAAAACAGAGAACTTTGAGCGCACCCCGACATGAGAATTTCCCATGTCTGGGTTGCGCCTGTTGCAATAATATGCTTAAAGGGGACTATTTTTATCACCCCCACACAGGGAAGAAATTTATGTTGAAGGAAAGATACACATGTATGTCTAACTCTGTGGTATACATGATTGTCTGCCCCTGTGGTTTGATATATGTGGGGGAGACAACCATGGAGGTGAAGGCAAGGATCAGTAAACACAAGAGTACTATTAGGACGGGACTTACTGAATTACCAATACCTAAACATTTTTTGGAGAGTAAACATTCAGTGAATCAATTAAGGTTTAGGGTCATTGACAGTGTGCCGACTCTTAGGAGAGGTGGTGACAGACTAAAGTTATTGAAAAAGAAAGAATTGAGATGGATCTACACATTAGATTCTTTATACCCTAAGGGTTTAAATTTGGATTTTAATTTGTATTCTTATAATATATAATGTTTATGTCACACTTGTCTTATGTGTTATCGTTATGTTTTTTGATGGTATATTTTCTTTGATCTTATTTTTGGTTATTAATTTTTTTGTTTTTTCTTCTTTTTTCTTTTTATCTTTATAGGTCATTTTTTTCTTTTGTGGCACGATCGGTGGACATAAGGAGTGGATACCTGCATGGATCTTTAATTATATGTCGCGATTGTTGGTTGTAATTTTGTATTGTTATTCTCGGTTCCCTCCTTCTGCCCCCCGATCTTGATTGTATTAAATGATTTTCACAAATTTGATTAAATGTTATTTAGGAAGTTTAGGTCTTTTCAAGGAAGAGGAATTTTTTTCTCTAAAGTCCTCAGTACGCTTTAATGCGGTTGCACAGCGTACTGATATTACCTTGGCAACAGTCTTGTAAGCACGCACCACATGACAGGCACTGACGCATTGGTTCTGTGCGACTGCCACCGGGTTTGAGTTGCGATCACGTGATTAATCATGTGACGCGGCTCTCCCCGATGACGTGGCACTCCTGCGCGTCGGTGTTGTGTCTTGGTGGGGGCGTGTTGCTGGGCTGTATGCTCAGGCTCAGGACGCTGATGATGTGGACCTCTCAGGAAGATAGCGGTGAGATAATTGTCTTATGGGCATTTTGTAGGTTAGAAGTGATCTGGGGATTGGTTGCAGGATTCTTTTGGCGCGATCTCATTGAGTCCTATGGATTGGAACACTGGGGATTGCGTCGTAAGGCGTATGAACAGGAGGATGCCCTGATTGGAGAATGGATACCATGGATACAGGAACGCGATAACACTGCACAGTTATAATATTCCCGATCGGTGATTATTCTATGTGATATTTGCTATCAGAGCTATTTTTGGGCACCTGTGAGTGTCGATGTATGTATTTCAAGTATGTCGATATGTAAATTATCTTTGTATTTATACCGTTTATTGTATAATATGTGGGTGGGCTGGTGCTCGATTCTGATTGGTGTCTTTTGTACACCATGACTATTTAAGGCCAGCCTTTGTATGTTTGTAATATGCTTGAAAAAGACCTGTTATGGGTCGAAACATTGCTGTTATATGGTGGAATAAACTGCATTGATATATAATTCACCTGGATGGAACGCTGTTTCTTCAATTTGGTTTTGTCTGATATATCCAAGAAAGGTTCCTTGGTTTGGGACGAGCGCCCCGATACAGTGAGTGCTGTCAGGATGCTATGTTTTTGTCTGGACTCAGCAGAGTCCGCACTTACCTGGCAGAAGATCCCCTTACCCGGTGGTCACATCCTCCATGATGGCAGCCATTACCCTGTCCCTGGCGGTCAGGTGCAGAATCTCGCGATAACTGCAGTGACTGCCGGGCACTGGGTAATCTCGGCCAGCTGTACTCTTGCGACAGCTGGCCGTAAACCAGTCCGGATGACGTCACCGCCGGGGACGCAGCACTGGTAAGCAGCTCTGCTCTATGTGGATGTCAGGCTCAGCCTGTCATCCAGATGTAGCAGAGCTGGACTTGTCGTGGGACACTCGGTATTTTGGACTGCGTCGGACAGGGAGTATTTGTGTTGGTTTATTATTTTTGTTTTTTTGCAGGAGAACGATGGCGTCGCAGGAATGAGAGTGAAATAAAATTAATGAAAACTGTGTGGTATTTTATTTCATTAAAAGACTTTTTTCTTGCTGTGTTTTTTTTTTTTTAATTTACAAACTATGATTAATAATGGATCGGTGTCTTATTGATGCCTCTCCATTATTAACCGGGCTTATTGTCGCATATCAATCAAAGGTGACATTAACCCCTTATTACCCCGCTTGCCACCGCTACAGGGCAAGTGGGAAGAGCCGGGTAAAGTGCCACAATTGGCGCATCTTTGGATGCACCATTTGTGGGGCTGCTGCAGCCTGGTATTTTTAGGCTGTTGAGGGCCAAAATCCATGGGCCTTGACAGTCTTTTAATACCAGGCCGCAGCCGTCTTCATTTTACTTGGCTGGTTAACAAAAATAGGGGGATCCCATGCCATTTTTTTTTTGAGCGGATCCCCTATTTTTGTTAACCAGCCAAGCTAAGCAGACTGTTGTGGCCTGGTATTATCAGGCTTGCAAGGTCCATGGATATTGGATCCTTACCAGTCTGAAAAAAAGGCCTCAGCAGTCTGCTTCATCTGGCTGGTTAACAAAAATAGGGGGGACCCCACGCCATTTTTTTTTAGAGGGGATCCCCTATTTTTGTTAATCAGTTCACTTCAGGTCAGCTGGGATTCCCTCTGACGTCACTGATGCTGTGGGTGTCCCTGGCTGACCTGAAGTGAAAGTGGAAAGCAATCAATTATGCTAACCACTTCCTCTCCTGTCAGCCAGGAATGGAGCTCATTCATTCTGGGGTTTACTGTGAGGCTGGCAGCATTAGCTGCGGTCTCTGCAGTAAACATTAACCCTTTCAGAAGGATTACATCGGGGGACCTGACTGAACATCGGATAGGTAAGAATAATGTTGCTTTATTATTTTATTTTTATTATAGGTGAACAAGGGCTTCTCAAGGAATGGCAGTAAAATAAAATATTGTCAAAAAATGTGTGTTTATTTCATTAAAATGATTTTTAATTAAAGTGTGTGTGTTTTATTTTTATTTCATACAATAGGATTAATAATTGATAGTTGTCTAATTGACAGCTCTCAATTATTAACCTGGCTTAAACTCACCTTTCAATAGCAAGGTGGCTTTAACCCCTTATTAACCCATTCGCCACCGCTACAGGGCAATGGGAATAGACGGGCAAAGTGCCAGAAAGGGCGAATCTAATTATAGATTTGCCTTTTCTGGGGTGTCTGGGGGCAGATGTTAGTAGCCGGGGGGGGGCAAAAATAATGGTCCCTCTCTGGGCTATTATTATCTGCCCCCACTCGTTGGCTTTGCCTGTCTGGTTGAGAAAATAGGGCTGTAGCCCACGCATTTTTTTTTCAACAATTTTACACCTCATATATATATATATATATATATATATATATATATATATATATATACATGTCATTGAATTTGTGACACACATATATATATATATATATATATATTTATATTTATAGTTCATACACTTCTACATAGTATAATAGCCGCTAATTCAATTGCCGGCTTTTGTGAAAATACAGAAGCCGACATGAAATGACACATGGTTTACATAGAGTTAACCATGTCATTTCATGTTGTTTGATATATTGTTTTCACTAACAATTACATGAGTGTATGTGTGCAAAATTTGACACATGTAGGGGTTAATTAACCCCTTCATGACCCAGCCTATTTTGACCTTAAAGACCTTGCCATTTTTTGCAATTCTGACCAGTGTCCCTTTATGAGGTAATAACTCAGGAACGCTTCAACGGATCCTAGCGATTCTGAGATTGTTTTTTCGTGACATATTGGGCTTCATGTTAGTGGTAAACTAAGGTCGATAATTTTTGCATTTATTTGTGAAAAAAATGGAAATTTGGCGAAAATTCTGAAAATTTTGTAATTTTCAAATTTTTAATTTTTATTCTGTTAAACCAGAGAGTTATGTGGCACAAAATAGTTAATAAATAACATTTCCCACATGTCTACTTTACATCAGCACAATTTTGGGAACAACATTTTTTTTTGTTAGGAAGTTATAAGGGTTAAAAGTTGACCAGCGACTTCTCCTTTTTACATCAAAATTTACAAAACCATTTTTTTTAGGGACCACCTCACATTTGAAGTCACTTTGAGGGGTCTATATGGCAGAAAATACCCAAAAGTGACACCTTTATAAAAACTTCACCCCTCAAGCTACTCAAAACTACATTCAAGAAGATTATTAACCCTTCAGGTGCTTCACAGGAACTAAAGGAACGTGGAAGGAAAAAATGGACATTTTAATTTTTCCAACAAAAATTTTCTTTTAGCATCAATTTTTTCATTTTTACATGGGCATCAGGATAAAATGGATCCTAAAATTTGTTGGGCAATTTCTCCTGAGTACACAGATACCTCATATGTGGTCATAAACCACTGTATGGGCGCACAGCAGGGCTCAGAAGGTAAGGAGCGCCATTTGACTTTTTGAATAGAAAATATGCTGGAATATTTAGCAGTTGCCATGTCGCATTTGGAGAGTCCCTGTGTGCCTAAACATTGGAGCTCCCCCACAAGTGACCCCATTTTGGAAACTAGACCTCCTAAGGAACTTATCTAGATGCATAGTGATCACTTTGAACCTCAAGGTGCTTCACAAATTGATCTGTAAAAAAAAGAAAGTACTTTTTTTTCACAAAAATTTTCTTTTAGCCTCAGTTTTTTTCATTTTCACATGGGCAACAGTATAAATTGGATCCTAAAATTTGTTGGGCAATTTCTCCTGAGTACACAGATACCTCATATGTGGTCATAAACCACTGTTTGGGCGCACGGCAGGGCTCAGAAGGGAAGGAGCGCCATTTGACTTTTTGAATGGAAAATATGCTGGAATATTTAGCGGTTGCCATGTCGCATTTGGAGAGTCCCTGTGTGCCTAAACATTGGAGCTCCCCCACAAGTGACCCCATTTTGGAAACTAGACCCCCTAAGGAACTTATCTAGATGCATAGTGAGCACTTTGAACCCCCAGTTGCTTCACAAATTGATCCGTAAAAAAAAGAAAGTACTTTTTTTTCACAAAAATTTTCTTTTAGCCTCAGTTTTTTTCATTTTCACATGGGCAACAGTATAAATTGGATCCTAAAATTTGTTGGGCAATTTCTCCTGAGTACATAGATACCTCATATGTGGTCATAAACCACTGTTTGGGCGCACGGCAGGGCTCAGAAGAGAAGGAGCGCCATTTGACTTTTTGAATGGAAAATATGCTGGAATATTTAGCGGTTGCCATTTCGCATTTGGAGAGTCCCTGTGTGCCTAAACATTGGAGCTCCCCCACAAGTGACCCCATTTTGGAAACTAGACCCCCTAAGGAACTTATCTAGATGCATAGTGAGCACTTTGAACCTCCAGGTGCTTCACAAATTGATCCGTAAAAAAAAGAAAGTACTTTTTTTTCACAAAAATTTTCTTGTAGCCTCAGTTTTTTTCATTTTCACATGGGCAACAGTATAAATTGGATCCTAAAATTTGTTGGGCAATTTCTCCTGAGTACACAGATACCTCATATGTGGTCATAAACCACTGTTTGGGCGCACGGTAGGGCTCAGAAGGGAAGGAGCGCCATTTGACTTTTTGAATGGAAAATATGCTGGAATATTTAGCGATTGCCATGTCGCATTTGGAGAGTCCCTGTGTGCCTAAACATTGGAGCTCCCCCACAAGTGACCCCATTTTGGAAACTAGACGCCCTAAGGAACTTATCTAGATGCATAGTGAGAACTTTGAACCCCCAGGTGCTTCACAGAAGTTTATAACGCAGAGCTGTGAAAATAAAAAATCATTTTTTTTCACAAAAAATGATTTTTTAGCCCACTATTTCTTATTTTCACAATGGTTACAGGAGAAATTGGACCCCAAAAGTTGTTGTCCAGTTTGTCCTGAGTACGCTAGTACCCCATATGTGGGGGGGAACCACTGTTTGAGCACACGTCAGGGCTCGGAAGGGATGTGGTGACGCTTTGAAATGCCGACTTGATGGAATGGTCTGCGGGCATCTTGTTACGTTTGCAGAGCCCCTGATGTGCCTAAACAGTAGAAACTCCCCACAAGTGACCCCATTTAGGAAACTAGACCCTGCAAAGAACTTATCTAGATGTGTGGTGAGCACTTTGAACCCCCAAGGGCTTCACAGAAGTTTATAACGCCCGGGCATGAAAATAAAAAAATCATATTTTTTTCCACAATCAGGATCTTTTAGTCCCCAATTTTTTTATTTTCCCAAGGGTAACATGAGAAATTAGACCCCAAAAGTTGTTGTCCAATTTGTCCTGAGTATGCTGATATCCCATATGTGGGAGAAAACTACTGTATGGGCACACGTCGGGGCTCGGATGGGAAGTAGTGACGTTTTGAAATGTCCACTTGATGGAATGGTCTTCGGGCGTCATGTTACGTTTGCAGAGTCCCTGATGTGCCTAAACAGTAGAAACTCCCCACAAGTGACCCCATTTTGGAAACTAGATCCCCCAAGGAACTCCTATAGATGTGTGATAAGCACTTTGAATCTCCAAGTCCTTCACAGAAGTTTATAACGCAGAGCCGTGAAAATATAAAATCATTTTTTTTTCCACAAAAATAATTTTTAGTCCCCAATTTTTTTTCCCAATGTTAACAGGAGAAATTAGAACCCCCAAAGTTGTTGTGCAATTTTTCCCGAGTACGCTGATACCTCATATGTGGGGATAAACCACTGTTTGGGCATACGTCGGGGCTTGGAATAAAGGGAGCACTGTTTGACTTTTTGAACGCAAAATTTGCAGGAATCAATGGTGGTGCCATGTCGCGTATGGAGACCCCCTGATGTGCCTAAATAGTGGAAACCCCTCAATTCTAACTCCAACACTAACCCCAACACACCCCTAACCCCAACCCTAACCCCTACACACACCTAACCCTAATACAAACCCTAATCATAACCCTAACCCCAACACACCCCTAACCCTAATCCCAACTCTAACCATAAACCTAACTACAAGCCTAACCCTAATTCTAACCCTAACCCTAATTCCAACCCTAACTCAAATTCCAACCCTAACCGTAATTCTAACCTTAACCCTAATGCTAACCCTATCCCTAGTTCTAACCGTAAGGCTGGGTTCATATTGCGTTTTACCAGCCCGTTCAACACGTTGCGTTGACCGGCTGGTAACGGTATAGCATAACGCGATCGCGTTATGCTATACCCGCTAGCGCAGATGAATCAGCAGATAATCAGCCGCGGATCCGCAGCAAAATCAGTCGCGGATCAGCAACAAAATCCGCCGCGGATCAGCAGCAAAATCCGCCGCGGATCAGCAGCAAAATCCGCCGCGGATCAGCGGCGAAATCCGCCGCGGATCAGCGGCGAATCCGCAGCGGATCAGCGGCGAAATCCGCCGCGGATCAGCGGCGAATCCGCAGCGGATCAGCAGCGAAATCGCCGCGGATCAGCAGCGAAATCAGCCGCGGATCAGCAGCGAAATCAGCCGCGGATCAGCAGCGAAATCAGCCGCGGATCAGCAGCGAAATCAGCCGCGGATCAGCAGCGAAATCAGCCGCGGATCAGCAGCGAAATCCGCCGCGGATCCGCAGCGAATCAGCAGCAAAATCAGTCGCGGATCAGCAGCAAAATCCGCCGCGGATCCGCAGTGAAATCCGCCGCGGATCCGCAGCGAAATCAGTAGCGGATCCGCAGCGAAATCCGCCGCGGATCAGCAGCGAAATCCGCCGCGGATCCGCCGCGAATCAGCAGCAAAATCAGTTGCGGATCAGCAGCGAAATCTGCCGTGGATCAGCAGCGAAATCAGCCGCGGATCCGCAGCGAAATCAGCCGCGGATCAGCAGCGAAATCCGCCGCGGATCCGCAGCGAATCAGCAGCAAAATCAGTCGCGGATCAGCAGCAAAATCCGCCGCGGATCCGCAGTGAAATCCGCCGCGGATCCGCAGCGAAATCAGTAGCGGATCCGCAGCGAAATCCGCCGCGGATCAGCAGCGAAATTCGCCGCGGATCCGCCGCGAATCAGCAGCAAAATCAGTTGCGGATCAGCAGCGAAATCTGCCGCGGATCAGCAGCGAAATCAGCCGCGGATCCGCAGCGAAATCAGCCGCGGATCCGCAGCAAAATCAGCCGCGGATCCGCAGCGAAATCCGCCGCGGATCAGCAGCGAAATCAGTCGCGGATCCGCAGCGAAATCAGCCGCGGATCCGCAGCGAATCAGCAGCAAAATCAGTCGCGGATCAGCAGCAAAATCTGCCGCGGTTCCGCAGCGAAATCCGCCGCGGATCAGCAGCGAAATCCGCCGCGGATCCGCAGCTAAATCCGCCGTGGATCAGCAGCGAAATCCGCCGCAGATCCGCAGCGAAATCAGTCGCGGATCCGCAGCGAAATCAGTCGCGGATCCGCAGCGAAATCAGTCGCGGATCCGCAGCGAAATCCGTCGCGGATCAGCAGCGAAATCCGCCGCGGATCAGCAGCGAAATCCGCCGCGGATCAGCAGCGAAATCCGCCGTGGATCAGCAGCGAAATCCGCTGCGGATCCGCCGCGAATCAGCAGCAAAATCAGTTGCGGATCAGCAGCGAAATCCGCCGCGGATCAGCAGCGAAATCAGCCGCGAATCCGCAGCGAAATCAGCCGCGGATCCTCAGCAAAATCTGCCGCGGATCCGCAGCGAAATCCGTCGCGGATCAGCAGCGAAATCAGCCGCGGATCCGAAGCGGATCAGCAGCGAATCCGCCGCGGATCAGCAGCGAAATCCGCCGCGGATCAGCAGCGAAATCCGCTGCGGATCAGCAGCGAAATCCGCCGCGGATCAGCAGCGATATCCGCC
The DNA here is from genome assembly GCA_033576555.1 of Oophaga sylvatica. Taxonomy (NCBI): domain Eukaryota; kingdom Metazoa; phylum Chordata; class Amphibia; order Anura; family Dendrobatidae; genus Oophaga; species Oophaga sylvatica. The sequence continues at coordinate 299,484,467 of JARQOD010000004.1, read as the reverse complement.
GCGGATCCTCAGCGAAATCCGCCGCGGATCCGCCGCGAAATCCGCCGCGGATCAGCCGCGATATCCGCCGCGGATCCTCAGCGAAATCCGCCGCGGATCCGCCGCAAAATCCGCCGCGGATCAGCCGCGATATCCGCCGCGGATCCGCAGCAAAATCAGCTGCGGATCAGCAGCAAAATCCGCTAGGAAAAAAAAAAAAAATTCTTTTTTTTATTATTTGTCCCTACCTATGACGGGGGGGTTCATTTACTTTTTTTTTATTGTGATCACTGTGACAGTTTATCACAGTGATCAAAATAAATTTTTTTACAATGGAGGGCGCACTGCGCATGCGCCGGCCGGCGGGCGCACTGCGCATGCGCCCACCATTTTCCAAGATGGCGGCGCCCATGAAGAATCCCGGGCAGCCGCCGGGACGGATCCAGGGACATCGGTGGACCGGGAGAGGTGAGTAGGGGACGTCGGAAGGTGAGGGGGGGGATCGGAAGGGGAGGGGGGGTGATCGCAGGAGCAGGGGAGCAGACAGCGACGGCGGTGACCGATCGCTGCCATCTTTCGATGGCGGCGGCCGATCACCGCCGTGACATGGTGTGGGGGGGTCTGATCGCGGTCTCCAGCCATGGCAGATGCTATTGCAGCATCGGCCATGGCTGGATTGTAATATTTCACCAGTTTCATTGGTGAAATATTACAAATCGCTCTGATTGGCAGTTTCACTTTTAACAGCCAATCAGAGCGATCGTGGCCACGTGGGGGTTAAGCCAACCCCCCTGTGGTGATGCAGTAAGGGTCCTGTTACTGCGGGTCGGGTGACCTTTCAGTGACCCCGGACCCCCGACCCGCAGTAACATGATTTATAGCATGACGCCTATGTCGGCGTCATGGGTCGGGATGGCACAGGTTTTCATGACGCCGACGTCAGCGTCATGGGTCGGGAAGGGGTTAAAGGTGTAAATTCGTAGCAAAAAAAATCAGTTTTTTTTTACAACGAATTTACACCTTTAATTAACCCCTACAGGTGTGAAATTTTGCACACATACACTCATGTAATTGTTTGTGAAAACCAGATATCAAATTACATGAAAAGACATGGTTAACTCTATGTAAACCATGTGTCATTTCATGTCGGGTGCTTCTGTATTTTCACAAAAGCCGGCATTACCCGGCAGTTGAATCAGAGGCTATTTTACTATGTAGAAGTGTATGAACTATAAATATATGTATATATATATATATATATATATATATATATATGTATTCTATGTGTGTATATTTAGTGCTTACAAGGAAAGAAAGGGGTTTTTTAGTTCCAAAATTTCTGTCCCATTGACTTGCATTGTGTTTCCGGTATCTGATCGGCGATACCCTATACTTTTTGAGTATCGAGCCGATCCAATCCGATCCGATATTTTAGGATATCGGGCAGTATCGCTCAACACTAATTATTAGGCAACTTCCTTTCCTTTGGCAAAATGGGTCAGAAGAGAGATTTCACGGACTCTGAAAAGTCAAAAATTGTGAGATGTCTTACAGAGGGATGCAGCAGTCTTGAAATTGCCAAACTTTTGAAGCGTGATTACTGAACAATCAAGCGTCTCATAGCAAATAGCCAGCAGGGTTGCAAGAAGCGTGTTGATAAAAAAAGGCTCAAAATAACTGCCCATGAATTGAGGAAAATCAAGCGTGAAGCTGCCAAGATGCCATTTGCCACCAGTTTTGCCATATTTCAGAGCTGCAACGTTACCGGAGTATCAAAAACCACAAGGTGTGCCATACTCAGGGACATGGCCAAGATTAGTTGAAAAACGACCACCTTTGAACGAGAAACATAAGATAAAACGTCAAGACTGGGCTAAGAAATATCTTAAGACTGATTTTTCTAAGGTTTTATGGACTGATGAAATAAGAGTGACTCTTGATGGGCCAGATGGATGGGCCCGAGGCTGGATCAGTAAAGGGCAGAGAGCTCCATTCCGACTCAGACGCCAGAAAGATGGAGGTGGGGTACTGATATGGACTGGTATCATCAAAGATGAACTTGTGGGACCTTTTCGGGTTGAGGATGGAGTGAAGCTCAACTCCCAGACCTACTGCCAGTTTCTGGAAGACACCTTCTTCAAGCAGTGGTACAGGAAGAAGTCGGTATCGTTCAAGAAAAACATGATTTTCATGCAGGACAATGCTCCATCACATGCATCCAAATACTCCACAGCGTGGCTGTCCAGTAAAGGTGTAAAAGAAGAAAAAATAATGACATGGCCCCCTTGTTCACCTGATCTGAACCCCATAGAGAACCTGTGGTCCCTCATAAAATGTGAGATCTACAGGGAGGGAAAACATTACACCTCTCGGAACAGTGTCTTGGAGGCTGTGGTGGCTGCTGCACGCAATGTTGATCGTAAACAGATCAAGCAACTGACAGAATCTATGGATGGAAGTCTTTTGAGTGTCATCGTAAAGAAAGGTGGCGATGTTGGTCACTGATTTTTTTTTTGGTTTTTGAATGACAGAAATGTTTATTTCTAAATTTTGTATTGTTATATTGCTTTAACTGGTGAAAATAAACACGTGAGATGGGTATATATTTGGTTTTTATTAAGTTGCCTAATAATTCTGCACAGTAATAGTTACCTGCACAAACAGATATCCTCCTAAGATAGCCAAATCTAAAATAAAAAACACTCCAACTGTCAAAAATCTTAAGCTTTGATATTTATGAGTCTTTTGGGTTGATTGAAAACATAGTTGTTGTTCAATAATAAAAAGAATCCTCTCAAATACAACTTGCCTAATAAATATGCAAACAGTGTATAGTAATATATACTTGGGATAAATAATCAATATCATATTGGTTGGGTTCTAACACAAATAACTTGCACTGATCAGCTGGTATAGGGTCCAGCAGCGGCTTGGTATAAACACTTTGAATGGACCTCCACTTTACAGCTTCATTCAATGTACAGTGGTCATTTCAAGAGTACATTGAGTGTTCTGCAGTAGCCTGGAGCGGCCACTACAAATTGAATGGGGCTGCTCAGTACAGCTCTGTTTATTGTGTTACATCTGGCAGTGGCAACTAAAAAAAATATATTTATTATATTGAATATGATATTGAAGACTTATACTGAGGATATCAATGTATTGTTATTGGACAACACTTTTAAGGGAGAGCAAAAAATACAAAAAATCAGTTCAACACCCCAGACTCTATGGCATGTTGCCCATAAATTGCACATTTCCAACCTGATAAGTTCCCTATAACATATAATTTAATAAGTGTATGATCTATTCCTTTATGCATGAGTATTAAAACTTAGGGAATCTTTGGAAATTAAATTTTGCTGACTTTGATGAATTATCCCCAAAAATTTGATTCACCGCAAATAAATATCAATACAAGAAAGCTTCTAATTGCTCAGAAAATACATGTGTGAACGAATAGAGAGAGAGCCTCACTGACTATAAGAGCTTATACTTTACAGTCAAAAAAGAGAGAACCCCACTGGAAATTTACACGCTACAGAAGAAAGAGTTTTACCTAGTGACTCTGGAGAAGGAAAATGACTCAGCCATACAAACTGTGCTCCACTGGGAAATGCTAATTTCTGATGGCATAGTAATTGCCACTGTAAAAAGTATGATAATCTGTAAGATGTCATAGCTGCAGGGCATTATGGAGAGTTCTGCACGTCAATGCAACATGACATTTGCCTGCTCTGTGATGCCTTAGCAGTGTTGGAGTGTAGTGTAATCTCATAAGGTCAGCAGGGTCCTCTCTCTGTTCTACAAAGTATAAGTTCTTATGGTCAGAGGGATCCTCTCTTTTCCACTTGTAAAGTTTAAGCTCTTATGGCCAGAAAAGTTCTCTCTCTCTCTCTCTCTCTCTTCTCTTCCCTATATTACATGCTTTTCAATATTGAAATTCACCGAAAATTGAATTTTGTAAAGTTGGTTAATTTGAATGTCAAAAGATTTGCTCAGCTCTACCACTCACCTATTCTGCTGCCCTAAATAAATATTTACATATGTCAATACTCCATCACACAGAAATATTTAATGTGCATTTATATGAGCCGATTTCAGACTGTTAAACAAGTGCCGATCAACTATATTCAAGTTGTTCATCATATGTTTACTTGCCAATTTACACAGGCTGATGAAGTTTGATGGACACAGAAGGATCACTAGTAGAACATTTTGACCCTATACAGTATCACATTACTGGCAGCTAATCATATGGTTACACTGAGCAATGTGCTGCCGAGAATGAAAATTTTTTGTTTAGAAATGATCCAATCATCTGATGAATTAACATTTTGCTCTTTTGTTGTGTGATTGCCAACCTGTTTACATGTAATGTAAAAGCATGTGTTTACATTGATGGTATTCTCAAATGTGTATTCTACACACTCTGTTTCTCAAACACGCTCCATGCTACATACATTGTATGTTATACATATATACACTGCATGTTAAAATTGCATGCTACACACACACTGTGCATTACATACATGCACACTTAATGCACACTCATTCAAAAACACAATATGTCCACATTATATGCTACATACATACATGCTACACACAATCACAATGCATGTCACACACACTGCATGTTATTCACACACTGCATGTTACATATATCTAAACATTGCACACTGCATTTTATACAGTCAAACTTTGCATATTATCCATACACACTGCATGTTGTACACATTACATTTCACACACACACTGCATGTTACACACACTATTCATGTTACACAAAAACTGCATATTACATACTCTGCATTTTACAAACACACACTGCAAGTTATACATACACTGCATTCTTAAACTAAAATAGACAATACATTTCACTGCACAAAAAGTTAATTTAACACAAAGCAGCCATTGAAATTATATTATCAAGAGTCAAATTAGACTCTTCCATGACAGTATTTATACTTGCATTGTGACATCATTGTCATTTTAAGATTGGCATCATCAATACCAGACTCTGCCCTTGCCTTCGAGACTTTCTCTTCCTTTTAATTTCCTCCATACTCCCGCAGAGTGAAGGACCTCTTGGTCTCTTCACCATGATGTCAACAAAGGTCTTTCTACTCTTCTAACTCTGGAAACTACATCAATAGTGCAGGACTAATATTTTCATTGAAGATTTTGGCTTGTAAAGGCGAAAGACCCTTTGACCAGCCATGTACAATTGCCAGTTTTCCCATTACTGCTAGCCCTACCACTGCAGCCACCTGACCGGTCCTCTTTTTAGCTTCTTCCAGCATCAAATTTGCGCATTCTTCTTATGCTCTTCTGACATCTTCACTTGGTGCCAGGGCCAAGAAGGCTTTTGCCTCCATGATCTGCACCTTGCTTCAGGACATTACTACATGCCTAAACATTGCTTGGGGCGATGCACCTATGAGGCCCACTTGACTCCATATCGCCATACACTGCTGCAGCATGTGCTGCATATCCTGATAGTTCGTTTCTTCCTGTAACCCTGTGCACACTGCAATCTGTCTGACTGATGAAGGTCATTGCAGGACAGAAATATTTCTTTATTTTTGGATTGCCTGCACAAAATAAAATTATTTGATTACAACATTTACCTGAGTGCCAAGTTTTCTACAAGATTTACTTGACTCCATAAGTCCTAGTTCTGTCTGAAGAAGCCAGAAGAGGATGTTGCACACACAGTGGTGGAAGAAGCTGTAGAGAATACTGGTTAGAAATGATAGTGATGTAACAGATAATTCATTTTTCCTCTCTATGTTTATTATGCTCTGGAGGTTAGAGAAGATTTGTGAACCAGTGAACTTTGCACTGAATAACCTTGATGCAAATTGTATATAATAGCTAAATTCTACCAAATAATAAATTAGAATTTTGGCAGATTCAATCATCATTATTGATATGCAAAAATAAATAAAGCTATTTCATATTTGTTTTAAAGATAGATAAAATTTGGAGTTAAAGGTTTTTTGCCAGTTTTCTGTGTTGAAAAAGTTGTACATTTTACTGCATGACATTTTTACACCAAAAAAATGCAACTTTCTGCTTTTTTATACTCAATGTGGGCACAATTAGCTATGCAAATGAGCTGTAAATCAGATTAATGTATTGCATCTTTTTAAAAAGTTTCAAAAAAGGTCACAAACGCACTCCTGTGGTAAGTAGTGTTGAGCGATATTGCTCGATATCTAAAAATATCGTATCGAAATTGTATCGCCAATAGCACTAAATATCGTCGATATCCGATTCCGATTGCGGAAGTCCAATGTAAGTCTATGGGAACAAAATATCGAAATTAAAAAAAAACATTCTTGCCTTGTTGGTTAATTGTACATGAAGGAAAACAACAAAGACTAATGTAGAATGTATTGGGGGAGGTTGAGGAGACAATAAAGGCATACATGTTTAACCCAATGCATTGGAATAGCATTAATATATATTTTTTTGGAAATACGTTTGGATTGACTAACAAATTGACAATGTTGTTAACCTTTTTTCTATTTTGGCAAATATGTATGTTTCACAACTTCCATGCTCTTCACCTTTTTAACTTTTGCCAGTGCCACACTTTCTCCTTCATAATCTTCAGCAGCAGCATCATCTTTCTCATCAAATTATTCTTCATCTTCACCTTCTTAATCTTCTTCTTAAACTTCTTGCTATTCATGTTTTTGTTTACATTACTCATATTGTTATTATTAAACTAATTAATCTTCTTCATATTCAAATTCTTCATCTTCTTCCTCTTCATCTTCTTCATCATATTCTTATTTGTGACAGAGATTCCTGTACTTGTAATCTGTAAAAGGATGAATTGTTCATCCTTCCGTTCTTGCTGTCACAAAAGATTTAAATTACAACAGTATTTGTCCGTGTTCAGTTTAGCCTGCAGCAGCAGGCATTTTCCAGGGCACCACGAGGAGGAACGGACTCACCCCCATACACTGCTTAGTCTTCTTCTGCCTAGAATTTAGAGCATATATTTTGCTCTTCATTTTGGTCTTATACTTCATGTTCTTCTGCTTTTTGATCTTTTGCTTATTGTTCTTCTGTCTCTTGTTCTGTATCTTGTAGTTTGTCTTAACCTTCTTTGTCCTGTTGGTGATCTTCTTCTGGGTAATCTTTTATTTTTTCTTTGTGATGGTGTTCAGGCTGGTTGGCTTCATGCTTGTCGTCCTTGTTGTCGTCATCTTCTTCTGGGTGGTCTTTAATGTCGTCTAATTTCCGAGAAACAGCTGACGTTACTGGAACCCTGACGGGTATCAGATGGAGCAAGAGACAATGGAAGTAACGAGGACCAGCTGACTGTGCTGGACCCCGGACGGGTAGCAGAAGGAAAAGAGGCAATGTCACAACCGAGTACCAGCTGACGTTACTGTGACACGGTTACTAAGCAGGAGGTACCTGTGCTCCAAAGCACTACCAAGGACCAGCAGACGTTGCTGGAACTCGGATACGGAGATGGAGGCACCTAGGCCAAAGGCACTTGGGAGAACCACTTGACGGTACTGGACCCCGGACGGGTAGAAGAACGCACCCATGAAAATGTAAGTTGACAGGACGCAAGCCGTCCGCAGTTACCGAATCACACGGTCCTACAGTGGGTGCTTATCCTATTGTCACAATGGAAACCGCCTTTATTTACATATCCAACAGCACACATAGGAATCACCTAAACTGCAGGCACCATAGAGTCGGCTAACCCGAATGCAACACGACAGCACAACTTATTGGAGGATAATTGACGTTCACACTGCCAGGAAACAGCTGTTGTGCTGTAACCAGGCTGGCCAGGAGTCAGTACCCCTGCCAATTACTTACGAGCAACAAATGGCGGTGTTGTAGCCCAGGGAGTAGAGTGCAGGTGGTAGAAAGATGAACATAACAGGAGACATGGAAAACGTTGCCAAACAGTTATTTAATCTGAAAACAGACAGGCAAATTCAGGTGAGATCCATGCCTTGTTCATTTTCAGAAAAGTAAGCCGGTCTACATTCTATGAGGATAGTCGCATGCGACGGTCTGTTACTACACCACCTGCAGCACTAAAGACACGCTCAGATAATACACTGGCAGCAGGGCAAGCCAGCACCTCCAATGCATACTGGCTAAGCTCTGGCCATGTATCCAACTTAGAGACCCAAAATTTGAAAGGTGAAGAGGCATCTGGGAGTACACTTAGAGGGAAAGCCAAGTAGTCTGTCACCATCTTACGGAAACGTTTCTTCCTGGTGACTGGAGCCGTCTCGGATGGCGTAGACCTTGCTGGCGCTGTCACAAAACTTTGCCACATTTGTAACATACAGTTCTTGCCCTGTGCAGAGGCGTTGCTTCTGATCCCTCTTGTTGTAGAGGTGTCTACACTGCCTCGACGCACAGAGCTGCTTTGTAAAGCAGTAGCAGCAGCACCTCTCTCGGCTGGAATGTACAACAGTATGGATTGCACCAGTGTGTCTTGGTACTCCTGCATTTTACGGTCCCGGTTCACCGGTGTGATGAGGGTTTGTAAGTTGTCCCGGTAGCGAGGGTCTAGGAGGGTGTACACCCAATAATCTGACGTGCTGAGAATGTGGGCGATGCGGCGGTCGTTTCTCAGGCACTGAAGCATGAAATCAACCATGTGCTGCAGACTCCCAACTGGCCAACAAAGGCTGTCCTCTGGAAGAGGCGTCATCTCTGTCTCCTCTGCATCACCCCACCCTCGCTCTACATACTGACTAGAGCGTTGTGTACCTCCCTCTGTAGGGATTTCTTCCTCCTCCATTGACTCCTCCTCCTCCTCATCCTCCTCACAAAGTGAGCCCTGCCCAGCCCTTTGTGAGGAACCACGTTGCGCTGACTGTCCTGAAGGTAATTGAATTTGTGACTTCTCATCCTCCACCTCTTCCAAAACCTCTTCCTTTAGTGCTTTCAGTGATTTCTGAAGCATGCAGATAAGGGGGACAGTCATGCTGACTAGTGCATCATCTGCACTCGCCATCCGCGTTGAGACATCAAACGCACGCAAAACGTCGCAGATGTCCTTCATAGAGGCCCACTCAGTAGTGGTGAAGTGTGAACGGCGCAAATTGCGAGTTGATTGCGCCTGTTGCAGCTGATACTCCATTACTGCTGGCTGCTGCTCACACAACCGCTCCAACATATGTAACGTGGAATTCCACCTGGTGGGTACGTCACATATGATGCGATGTTCAGGAAGGCGAAATCTGACTTGCAGAGCTGCAATGCGCGATCTGGCCATGCTGGAACGTCGCAAGTGAGCGCACTCTAGGCGGACCTTGTGCAGCAGTGCATCAAGATCCGGATAGTCCCTCAAAAAACTCTGCACGACCAAGTTCAGCACATGTGCCAGACATGGTATGTGAGTGAGGTTGCCAAGGCCCAGAGCTGCCACCAGATTTCGGCCATTGTCACACACTACCAAGCCTGGCTGGAGATTAGCTGACAAAAACCACACATCGCTCTCCTGCTTGATGGCATCCCAGAGCTCCTGCGCTGTGTGGCTTCGATTCCCCATGGGAATTAATTTCAGTACGGCCTGTTGACGTTTGGCCACGGCTGTGCTCATATCGGTCGCAACAGGTAAGCGTTCACGGGTCCATGTGGAGGTATACCGTGACGGCTCGTGCAGCGATGATTCTGAGGAACTGGAATAGGAGGAGGAATCAATGTGCACAGACTGGATTCCTGCAATCCTTGGAGTTGGCAGAACACGTACAGCGCCACTGGCAAGATCTGTACCCGGCTCCACAACATTGACCCAATGGGCAGTGAGGGAAAGGTATCGTCCCTGGCCATGGGTACTGGTCCACGCATCGGTGGTCAGGTGGACCCTGCTACTGACGGCGTTTAGTAGCGCATGTTTAATGTTTCCCTCGACATGTTTTTGCAGAGCAGGGACAGCTTGCCTGCTGAAATAAAATCGGCTTGACACATTATATTGTGGGACTGCCAATGCCATAAAGTTCCTGAAACTGTCAGTCTCCACCAGCCTGAATGACAGCATTTCAAGGGACAGGAGTTTTGCAAGGCCAGCATTCAGAGCCTGTGCTCGTGGATGGTTTGCCGAGTATGGCCGTCTTTTATCCCATGCCTGTGTTACCGATGGCTGTTTTTTGTTCTGGGAGTGTGACGATGACTGTGAACTTGCTGCAGTGGGTGGAATAACAGTTTCTCTATGGACAACAGTGACCGAGGTTCTTCCATGGAGATCCTGTGAGGAAGCCGAAACAGGTGTGTGAGAGCTGGAGGTAGAGGCTTGAACATGACCTAAAGATGTAGGTGCTGTTGTAGGTTGGCCTACATCTCCAGTGTGTCTTTGGAACTCAGCTACGTGCTTTGTCCGTACATGTGTCCACATATTTGTGGTATTCAGGTTCCTGATATTTTTACCTCTTTTAACTTTTTGCTTACACAGCTTGCTTGAACATAGCAAATATCATGTACAAGTCTGTCAAAAAAGGACCACGCAGTGCAAGTCATGGGAGCGCCAATTTTGACAGTTCTAAGAGAACTGCTCCCAACAGGTGCCAAACTGGAGGCTACAGGCAAGCGAGTCTGCAGCCTACCTCTCCCTCCTCTTTGTACCGTTGGGACAATCTCTTCCTCAGAGCTGCTCCCACCACCTTCCTGTTGCTCACGCCATGTTGGGTCTCGGACTTCATCATCTCCACTACCCTCTTCCAACACCTGCTGCTGTTGGATGGTCTGGGCAGCACCATGCTCCACAAAACCTGGCACCTGAGTCTCATCATCATCATAAGATGCGTTCTGCGGTGTGCTGTCCATCGGCACTGGCTCACCCGCCTCTTCAGATTGAGAGAGACACAGCTGTTGCGCATCACTGCATACTCCCTCTTCTTCAAATTGCAGAATGCTGCTTGCCTGTGCCCGTGTTTGCGAGCCAACAGATTCTGAGAACAGAAGCAGAGACTCAGCTGGCTCCTGTACAGAACTCTCTGACTGCCTTGGCAATTTGACAGGTGGTGAACAGACAGATGGTTGCTCAACAGTGTTGTGTTCCTGAGAGGAGGTGGAAGGAATTGAAGTCGATGCATTGGCTGCCATCCAACCAACAACGGCTTCAATTTGTTCTTCTCGCAGCAGGGGGGCACGACGAGCTCCTACCAAATTGCGCATAAAGGAACGCTCAAGGGTAAAACTGGTGGATGCTGTGTCACTGAGGGTGGCAGCAGCCACAGAATCCCCACGTCCTCTCCCTGCTGAAACTCCACGGCCATGACCACGTGCCTTACTCCCTGCCTTCTTCATCTTGGTAGATTGATAAAGAAAGTCAGAAAAGTTATAAGGCCTAAGTGTAGTTATTACGCAGAGACTGAAGTGAACACTGAAACACAACTGTTCACAATCTGTGAAAGGCTACTCCTTTGTCTACTTCTATAGTGTTTGCAACCAATGTATTGTATACGGATGGAAGCGCGTCACACTAATAGATTATATTTTAAATGGAATGGAGCAGAAACAATTGGAGATAAATGAAAAGGATGAGCCACTGAGACACGCTCAGCAGAGTACAAGCAGCAGTGCTTGAACAAGTAACTGGAGCGTGATGTGCACTCAAAAATAAAAAACACAGACTGAAGTGAACACTGAAACACAACTGTTCACAATCTGTGAAAGGCTACTCCTTTGTCTACTTATATAGTGTTTGCAACCAATGTATTGGATACGGATGGAAGCGCGTCACACTAATAGTTAAATTGCATGGAGCTGCAAGAATTACACTGAAGGAAAAAAAAAATAGTCTGTGAGTGACATGTGCAGATGCCTACAGACAGCGTTGCATGCAGAGCAAACTGCAGCGTCACCTGCACTCACACACACCTTGCAGAGCTGTTAAAACAACACTGCAGGCAAAAGGAAGCTTTACACAGCGGTTGGTGCTAGCCTGCCTACAGCACAGTACACTAAATCGCAATCTCTAACTGTCCCTCAGAGTCAGCACAGCAGCGTTCTGTCCCTTACTGAATTCACAGCACAGTGACGCTAAAATGGCGGCGGCGCCTTTTATAGTGCATTCTGACATCATTTCAGCATCCAATCACAGCCATGCCATTAGTTAACATGACCGCAGCAGTACAGGATGTGCCCACACTTCTTAGGATTCCTCATTGGCTGACTAAAATCACATTGCCTCGCAAAGAATTATGGGAACTTCCGATTCCGGTATTCGATAAGACGAAAATATCGAAACGAATTATCGAAAGGCCGATAGAGCTAATATCGGCCGATAGCCGATATTTGCATTATCGTATCGCTCAACACTAGTGGTAAGTGTCATGAAAAGTAGAGTAACAACTCTGGATAGAATTTTAAATCTAAATTTTCTAAAACATCAAGGAACATTGTTAAAAATTTGGCGCAAATAACAACAACAAAGTCACAAGCAAAACTTACTTTAAAGAGTTTCCTCATAATAACTTCCATACTCTGTGAAACACAAGAGATCATATTTATAGAGCTCAGGGGCGAACACAAAAGAAGAGGGCCGCTGTGCAAGAACGGTACAAGGACCCTTTGGAGTCTAATATTTCATCATAACTTTAGTTTTTAATTTTTCTGGTCAGCTTATGGACTGAAGATATTTGTTATGGACACATTGTAAAACCATAATAAATAATTATGATTATCAGTGATACATGTCTACAGCCCATAATTCTGATATGCAGACATCAAATGTAATCACTTTAAATTGTAAAAGAATGATAATTAAAGCCAAAATAATGTGTTAGATTCTTCAGTTAAAAAAAAAAATGATGCCTTACATTTTTTTTATGAGCATGGCAAAAAAGTGCCCTAGTTTTACAGAATGTCCTGGGATTTCCAGAATGTTGGCAACTCAGATCATAATGTACTGCTTTTTTGTTTGTGACAGAAGCTCCATGCTGCTTTGGAGGTTGCAGTGGACCCTTTATCTCTGGCTGCGCAGGTTGCACCAATAATATGTCTGTTCGAGCTTTTCCTGCCTAAAAAAAAGTGCAAAAAATTTTATTTATTCATTTTTCCTTATTCATGCTAGTCAAGTATGGAACTGTATAAACATTTATTCTAGTAGGAATTTACCATTAATTGTCACATCACTTCACAAACATATTATTATATCTTAATGTACTCACTGCCCAATTCAAAATTGTCAAATTCCATTTCTATACTTTAGTAAGCTCATTTCTACAAAACATTTTATTAGAAAAACTGTGAAATATTAAACAATATTGCAATGAAAAATCAAAGTCAAAACAGTTACAAAACAAGACAGTTTTGGTTAGTGAAATATGGTGGAATATTCTACTTTAGTTATTATGTACAAATAGTGGAATTGGAATTACAAATGATAATACCTTTTATGATAATGCCTATATGAGCGTTGTAAAGCATTTGATTCCTTATAATTTCCAATGGGAACTAATCAATTTATATAAAGAGAGATATGTTTGTGTTTGCAATACTTACTGGACTAATTGCCAAACAATACATCAGTAATTAAAACCTGGGAGGTCTAAGGACTGTAACATTTACTAGAAGTCAATGTTGTGCTTGTAAACCTACATTCACAATGTGTGTCTAACACCTCATCAGCTCCAGACCTGACCTATGTATCACCAGATTTCCCCTAGTTTTTAAGCTGAAATATACAATCTATTCCCTAATGCTAAATTCTCTATTTTAAATCTGTAATTAGCTGAATACGTATTGGGGATGGATTTTTTTTCACCTGGTTATCTGGTTTCATAGTTCTTCTAAGGGATATAGTGAGATGTTAATTATTTTAGCAAAGTTTGTATTTTCTATTTTGATGTTTTCACTCATTGTTTGGCTTTTGACAAGTTTACTTAAAAGAAAGGAATGACCCTATTTAGATGAATTTTGCAGTATTTATTTTATTTTACTCATTTATACAGCGCCATTAATTCCACAGCACTTTACATACATTATTGGCACTGTCCCCAATGGGACTCACAATCTAAATTCCCTTTTAGTATGTCTTTCGAATGTGGGAGGAAACCGGAGGAAACCCATGCAAACACGGGGAGAACATACAAACTCCTTGCAGATGTTGTCCTTGGTGAGATTTGAACCCAGGACCCCAGAGCTGCAAGGCTGCAATGCTAACCACTGAACCACCGTGCCGCCCAGTATGTCAGCATTGGGCCCAAATCAGTTTAATATATATTTTATGGCATGGATTTGTGATAAATTGATGCTATACGGATAGTGTCCTTCTCATTGCACACCTATTGAGTTCAATTATCTAAATCTTGTCTAGAAATTGCTTACATCTGTTATATAGACCATGGATCATTGTGCTCACCACTGATTTCTGTGGGATCTGTCTGCCTTCCATAGGGATAAGGATTGGGCAGTTTGAATTTCTGCACAGGATTCTTTTGTTCCGCATGTAGATAAGCTTCCTCCAGATGAGTATGGCAGTGTCTAAGGAACGATTTACACAGATCAGGGGGTGGCATGATATGACCGCTGATTGGTAAACTTTTACTTATTGGATTTGAATGCAAAACAATGTCTGCTGAGGAATTTACACTAGATCTACACTGATTACACAGGAAAATGCACTGCAGAGAATGATAGTTTTTATGCTGCACAAAAGATAATTTAATTCAATGAATAAGTGTTTTGCTCTTTCATCAGGAGACCTGCAGCATATTTGCTTCTTTACAATAGTCCTGCAGTCTAAGTGCCCCTTTATTACTCTGTTCTGCCAGTATAGGACACATCTATACTTGGCCAAGATGGGTGATTAGTTGACCAATTGTCCAAAGTGTCCGAAGAGCTATTATTCAACACAAATGTGCAAGGTGGCATATTATTGGTGCCACTGTGATCACCCTGTGTGATATAAACGTACTATCATGGCCTGCAGTCTTGTCTCCATCGTGCACATCTGAGACGTCATTGGTTGGCAATTGCAAAGGGAGATACCAGCAACTGATCTAAATCATTTGCATATCCAAGTGTATAGATACAGTGGGGAAAATAAGTATTTGATACACAGCAAATTTTGCAAGTTTTCCCACCTACACAGAATTGACAGGTCCATAATTTTTATCAAAATTACAGTTCAACTGTGAGAGGCAGAATTTTTTAAAAAATGCAGAAAATCACATTGTATGATTTTCCCATAATTAATTTGCATTTTATGGCATGAAATAAATGTTTGATGCAATAGAAAACAGAACTTAATATTTGGTACAGAAACCTATGTTTTCAATTATAGGGGTCAGACTTTTCCTGTGCTTCTTGATCACATTTGCACACACTGCAGCAGAGATTTTGGCCCACTCCTCCATAAAGATCTTCTCCAGATCTTTTAAGTTTCTTGGCTGTTGCTGGGCAACATTGAGTTTCAGCTCTCGCCAAAGATTTTCTACTGGGTTCAGGTCTAGAGACTGGTTAGGCCACCCCAGAACCTTGAAATGTTTCTTGCAAAGCCACTCCCTAGTTCCCCTGGTTGTGTGTTTTTGGTCATCGTCATGCTGGAAGACCCAGTCATGACTCATATTCAATGCACTTACTGAGGGAAGAAGACTGTTGTTGACCAAAATCTTGTGATTCATGACCCCATCCATCCAGCCTTTAATACGGTGCAGTTGTCCTGTCCACTTTCCAGAAAAGTACTTGCAAAGAATGATGTTTCCACAACGATTCTTCGAGGTTGGGACAGTGGTTTTGGGGTTGTACGTATCCTTCTTCCTGCAAACATGGCTAGTGGAGTTGATAAAAAGTTCTATTTTGTTCTCATCTGACTACATTACATTCTCCCATGCTTCCTCTGGATCATCCTGATGGTCACTGGTGAAATTAAAATGTGAACTTGCGTGCCCTGTATGATTTTAATCCAAACAGGTCTGTGAGAGACAGAATTCTTGCTGGTTGGTAGGTGATCAAATACTTATTTCATGCAATAAAATTAAATTTATTTTAAAATCATACAGTGTGATTTTGTTTTTTATTTTTAGATTCTGTATCTCAGAGTTGAAGTGTATCTTAGATAAAAATTACTGATCTCTCTATTCTTTGTAAATAGGAAATCTTGCAAAATCGGTAGTGTATCAAATATTTATTTTCACCACTATATATATATATATATATATATATATATATATATATATATTCAATACAGACCAAAAGTTTGGACACACCTTCTCATTCAAAGATTTTTCTGTATTTTCATGACTATGAAAATTGTAGAATCATACTGAAGGCATCAAAACTATGAATTAACACATGTGGAATTATACATTACACTTTACAAAAAAGTGTGAGACAACTGAAAATATGTCTTATATTCTGGTTTCTTCAAAGTAGCCACCTTTTGCTTTGATTACTGCTTTGCACGCAGAAAAGGTGAACGGATGGACTCTACATGCCTGGTTCCCACCGTGAAGCATGGAGGAGGTGGTGTGATGGTGTGGGGGTGCTTTACTGTTAACACTGTTGGGGATTTATTCAAAATTGAAGCGGTGAGCGGTCCAGCTCACCCCAAACCATCTCGATTGGGTTCAGGTCTGGTGACTGTGGAGGCCAGGTCATCTAGCATAGCACCCCAACACTCTCCTTCTTGGTCAAATAGCCCTTACACAGTCTGGAGGTGTGTTTGGGGTCATTGTCCTGTTGAAAAATAAATGATGGTCCAACTAAACGCAAACCGGATGGAATAGCATGCTGCTGCAAGATGCTGTAGTAGCCATTCTGGTTCAGTATGCCTTCAATTTTGAATAAATCCCCAACAGTGTCACTAGCAAAGCACCCCCACACATCACACCACCTACTCCATGCTTCACGGTGGGAACCAGGCATGTAGAGTCCATCCGTTCACCTTTTCTGCGTGCAAAGCAGTAATCAAAGCAAAAGGTGACTACTTTGAAGAACCTAGAATATAAGACATATTTTCAGCTGTTTCACACTTTTTTGTAAAGTGTAATGTATAATTCCACATGTGTTAATTCATAGTTTTGATGCCTTCAGTGCGATTCTGCAATTTTCATAGCCATGAAAATACAGAAAAATCTTTGAATGAGAAGGTGTGTCCAAACTTTTGGTCTGTACTGTATATGTATATTTTTATATTGCAATGGCCATAACTGAGATATCATTGATAGTTCTATGTTTAGGTATTTGCAGAACCAGATGGAACAATGAAACAACGCCACTCTGAGGATTTCCAGCATGTGGTTTATAAACGTTTCATTTTTCTGTAAGTCATTTTAAAATGGATCTGTCCTTGAGGTGTCATATTAGCACTACACTCAGAAGACACATTTTATAAGGATTGTTGAACATGTGAGAACTATCAACCTCTGAGCTTGGAATGCATAAAAATCAGATTTTTTTTAAACAGTCCTTTCAATAAAGGAAAAAATGTTTATTGGCTGAAATACAGAAATAAATTTTGTCTAACAGCCTGTCAAGCTTACATGCAACCATCTATTTCCTTATTAAAGAAGAACTTTAACTTGTAGGAATATTTTCTGTACTGTAGACATAGCACATGTGGATGCAAAAATGGAGCAAGCTATCTACAGTACATACCCTTGCTTCAATATTATATAATGAGTGGACTGCATGCTTTATTTCATGATACCCATGGGCTATTAAAATAATAAAAATTGCTGATTGTCTCGATAATTGCTGAAAGCCCAGAAACTACATTAAAAACTATGAAAAGCAGTATAGTACTGCACTTCTAATTAAACACAATCATATTGAGATGTACCTTTAGCTAATTATAAATTAAAAGGCTTTAATTTCAAATTTTTGTAACACAAATGTGAGATTCCTAAATGCATTTGCAGTTGTACATAACCATGAAAACATATTTCTGTTTCCACATAATGCTGATCATTATTTTATTGATTGCTATTAAGTAGAGTATGTGATACATTGAATTCTACTTGAATTTGCAAAAATTTGCATTTGTTAAAATGCCGATTTTTTAATATTTGCTTCCACACAGATTCTGCAAAATGACGCTGAACATCTTTTTTCTTAAGGACCATAAAACTTTTAAAAAAGCATTTAATTATACTCACCTTACCTCTCAGCTCTCCGGTTCTTCGAATCCTCACTGTCACTCTCATCAATCCCGCTTGCACTGCAATACTCAGGCCACTCACATGTTTCTGCACATGTGTGGGAGGTTAGATTGCATTCTCTGACATCATGACATTGTGACCTTTCCTACCTTTGTGCAGAACCCTCTCAGGCCTCAACACAGACTAGCATTAGTAATCCAGGGAGTTCATTAAGAGCGGCTACTATAAGTAGATGTTCTTAGAATCGGACTGGAGATGGTGAAGAGTTGTGGGGCCAGAGAGGTCAGCAGTGACGTAAGTATAAGGATATTTTTAATATATACTGATCGTTTAACGTCGGGTCGTTCTGGATGTGACGATACCAAATATATGTACTTTTTTGTTTACTTTTTTTTACATAAAAAATGTATTACCGTATATACTCATGTATAAGCCGACCCGTGTATAAGCCGACCCCCCTAATTTTGCCACAAAAAACTGGGAAAACTTATTGACTTGCGTATAAGCCTAGGGTGA
The DNA here is from genome assembly GCA_033576555.1 of Oophaga sylvatica. NCBI lineage: Eukaryota > Metazoa > Chordata > Amphibia > Anura > Dendrobatidae > Oophaga > Oophaga sylvatica. Next base: position 299,465,868 of record JARQOD010000004.1, on the reverse strand, counting down.
AAAATGATTATGCCCCCATATGATGCTCGACAGATTATGCCCCCATATGCTTCACAGATTGTGCCCAATATGCTCCACACATTATGCCTCCATATGCTCCAGATTATGCCCAATATGCTTCAGAGATTATGCCCCCATATGCTCCAGATTATGCCCCCATATATTCCACAGATTATGCCCCCGTATGCTCCAGATTATGCCCCCATATGTTCCACAGATTATGCCCCATATGCTCCAGATTATGCCCCATATGTTCCACAGATTATGCCCCCATATGCTCCAGATTATGCCCCCATATGTTCCACAGATTATGCCCCCATATGCTCCAGATTATGCCCCATATGTTCCACAGATTATGCCCCCATATGCTCCATATTATGCCCCCATATGTTCCACAGATTATGCCCCCATATGCTCCAGATTATGCCCCATATGTTCCACAGTTTATGCGCCCATATGCTCCATATTATGCCCCCATATGCTCCATAATATGCCCCATATGCTCCATATTATGCCCCCATATGCTACAGATTATGCCCCCATATGCTCCACAATTATGCCCATATGCCCCATAGTATAGGCCTCATATGCTGCTGCTGCAAAAAAATAAAAATGACATTCTCACCTCTCGTCGCTGGGGGCCAGGTGCTGGTGTCCTGAGCAGGCGGTGACCGCGGCGCGCTATGGGGGACAGGTGCCGGTGTCACCGCTCACTCAGGACCCTGGCACCTGAGATATTTACCTGTCCCGTTCCACTGCTGCGCTGCTCCCTCGGTCTGACTCCTCTGGCTGTGAATGATCTGGCAGGGGGTGGGGCGCGCACTAACGACGTCATTGCATCCTCTGCCTGATCATTCACAGCCAGAGGAGTCAGACGAGGGAGCAGCGCAGTGGTGGAACGGGACAGGTAAATATCGCTATACTCACCCCTCCGCTGGCTCGTCCCTGCAGCCTCTCCTCTTCTCCCGGCGCTCTCCGCAGCGCTTCAATCCTGCAGCGGTCACGTGGTACCGCTCATTAAAGTCATGAATATGTGCATATTCATGACTTTAATGAGCGGTACCATGTGACCGCTGCAGGAAGGAGCCGGAGATCGTGGGAGAAGCAGGGGGGCTGCAGAGACCACGCCGGCGGAGGGGTGAGTATGATCCGACATCCCCGCTCCCCCTCCCCCGCCGACCCCCGTATATGACCCGCGTATAAGCCGAGAGGGGGACTTTCAGCCCTAAAAAATGGGCTTAAAATCTCGGCTTATACATGGGTATATACGGTAATTGGAATAATATTTTTCATTTTTTGTACTTTATTTTCTTTTTTTAATATTTTTGCAATTTTTTAAAAACTTTTTTACATTGTCCCACTATGGGATATCATCTTTACACTAATTCGTTACTCTGCAATATTTCATCACTACAGAGCATCAGATCAGAGTCTGACAGACAGGGAGGAGGAGAGATGTCAGCTTCTGCTCTGAGCAGGCGCTCACAGGTCACCTTCCATGAATTACCTGAATTACCACACTGCTATCTTGCAGCTCGGGGTCACCATGGAGACCATCTTATTTACAAATGGCAAATAGACCCTAACTAAAGATTCTGTGAGTACTAACAAGTAACTTATTTATGAATGCATTTATAAAACCACAAGGTTTGTACTGGTTACTGTAACTGTATGGATTTCTATCGGTCTTGAGAAGTAATGAAGGGGCTCAATATACATGTCATTTTATAGATAAATAAACATTTGTTTACCACAGTCAAGGATTAAACAATTGATAGAATTAATACTCATAATCTATTTATTTTGATATATTATTGTTGATCTTTTTCTTAACAATGGGTTTAACCCCTTAGGGCCTGTGCACACATTGCAGATTTGCCTGTGGATTGCGGAAACCGCACCTCTTGGCAGAAAACGCAGGGGCAGTTTTGACGCGGTTTTGGCGTGGTTTTGATGCGGTTTTTGGTGTGGTTTTGACGTGGTTTTTCATGCTTTTTCTCATGCGTTTTTGTACGCGGTTTTGACAGCTAAATAAAGATATGTTGTTTAACAAAAAAAAAGATTTGTGATGTCATTTCTTGTCCAACCTCCTCTTTTACATTTGTCCAACCCACACTCCATTACACTCACACAGATAGAGATAGATAGATAGATAATAGATACCGATAGATAGATAGATAGATAGATAGATAGATAGATAGATAGATAGATAGATAGATAGATAGATAGATAGATAGATAGATAGATAGATAGATTGATAATAGATACCGATAGATAGATAGATAGATAGATAGATAGATAGATAGATAGATAGATAGATAGATAGATAGAAAATACATAGATAGATGGATAATAGATAGTTAGAAATATATATAGAAAGATAGATATATAGATAGACAGAAAGATATATAGGTAGATAGATGATAGATAAAATGGTACATAAATAGTTAAAGACCCACACGCACACACACACACAAAATCTTAACGCAATACAGTTAATAAAAAAATAGAAAAAAAAATGGCGTGGGCTCCGGCGCGATTTTTTGCGCCAGAGGGGGAAAGCCGACAGCCGGGGCCAATATTTCTAGCCTGGGAAGGGGTTAATACTCATGGATCTTCCCAGGCTATGAATATCAGCCCGCAGCTAGCCTTCACTGGCTATTAAAATAGGGTGACCCCCCAAAATAATGACGTGGGGTCCCCCTATAATTTATAGCCAAAAAGCTAGGCAGACAGCTGCGGGCTGATATTCATAGCCTAGGAAGGGGCCATGGATATTGGCGCCCCCCCTGGCTAAAAATACCAGCACCCAGCCGCCCCAGAATTGGCGCATCTATACAATACGCCAATTCCCGCACTTAGCCCCTCTCTTCCCACTCCCCTGTAGCGGTGGGATATGGAGTAATAAGGGGTTAATATCACCTTGCTATTGTAAGGTGATATTAAGCCCGGTTAATAATAGAGAGGCGTCAATAAGACACCTATCCATTATTAATCTTATATTAATAAAGGGTTAAAAACAACACACGCATAAGAATAAATTATTTTAATGAAATAAAATACAACACGGTTTTCATATCTTTATTACACGCTCAGATCCAAGCGACAACCTCAATCTCCTGTAATAAAACGTAATAAAATAAATCAACCGTATACTCCCTGTCCGACGCAGTCCAATTAATAACGAATGTCCCACGACGGTCTCCCCTATAGAATGGTGACATCGGGTGATGCCACTGCTCTGTAGGGCCTCCCAGTGATGCACTGACTGGAGACAATGGCTCCTGCAGTGCATCACTGAGGTTACCTGAGATCATTCTCTCACTTTATGGCACTTTATGGCAATGCTGTGTGGGAATTTTCTCACCCAGCATTGCCGTGAGAGAATGAATGGAAGTGACGTCATTCTCTCCCGGCGGCAGAGCGGTACACAGATCGATGGCGTCGGGGAATAGGTGAGTATATATTCTATGTGTTGTATGTCATGTGTATGTTATATGTTCTGTACTACTGTCCCATCATTGGCTAATGTGTCAGTCACTGTCACTGTAGCAGGCATCGCCGGATGGAACTTGTAGTCCCATCCGACGATGACTGCATACGCAGAAACACACACACAGCCCAGCACACACACCGATCATGCACACAGCCCCGCACACCGCTGCGCATACACCAGGCCCGCACACCGATCACGCAGACACCGGTACACTATCACCGCCCACACACATAGCGCCGCACACTATACACGCCAACGCACCGCCCACACATAGTGCCGCACACTATACACGCCCATGCACCACCCACACACATAGCGCCGCACACTATACACACCCACACTCCGCCCACACACTTCCCTCCTGCCGAACTGCAGCGGTTTCACCCGTAGCAAAACCGCAGATCTTTTTTAGACCTGCGGTTTTGCTGCGGAAGTGCCTGACTCAATGCAAGTCAATGGGCGCCGAACCGCTGCAGTTCCGCACTAAGAATTGACATGCTGCGGAAAATAAAGCGCAGAAAAACCGTGCGTTTTTTTCCGCAGCATGTGCACAGCAGACCTGTGGTTCCCATTGGATTACTTTGGTAGTGCACTGTGCTGCGGGTTGGATGCGTTTCCGCACGTTGAAAAACGCAGCGGAAACGCATCTAAAAACGCAAAGTGTGCACAGGGCCTGAGTGACAGAGCCAATTTGCTACTTAATGACCAGGCCAATTTTTAAAAAACTGACCACTGTCATTTTATGAGGTTTATAACTCTGGAACGCTTCAATGGATCTTGGCGATTCTGAGACTGTTTTCTCTTGACATATTGTACTTCATGATAGTGGTAATATTTCTTCAATATAACTTGCATTTATTTATGAAAAAACAGAAATATTGCAAAAAAATTTAAAATTTTGTAATTTTCAAACTTTTAATTTTTATGGTCTTAAATTCTAGAGATATGTTACACAAAATGCTTAATAAATAAGATTTCAATCATGTCTACTTTACATCAACACAATTTTGGAAACAAAATTGTTTTTTGTTAGGAAGTTACCGTATAAGGCTTAAAAATTGACCAGCGATTTCTCATTTTTACAACAAAATTTACAAAACTATTTTTTTTAGGGACCACATCACATTTGAAGTCACTTTGAGGGGTCTACAAGACAGAAAAAAAAAAAAAAGTGAAACTGTTCTTAAAACTGCAACTCTCAAGGAGCTCAAAACCACATTCAAGAATATAATTAACCATTTACGTGCTTCACAGGAACTGAAGCAATGTGGAAGGAAAAACAATGAACATTTAACTTTTTTCACAAATACTTTAATGCTGAACCATTTTTTTATTTAGAAGCGTAAAAAGAGAAAATGAACCACAAAATTTGTTGTACAATTTCTCCTGAATATGCCAATGTCCCATATGCAGGGATAAACCACTGTTTGGGCGCATGGCAGAGCTCCTAAGGGAAGGAGCACCGTTTAACTTTTTCAATGCAGAATTGTCTGGAATTGAGATCGGATGCCATGTAGCATTTGGAAAGTCCCTGATGTGCATAAACAGTGGAAATCCAACACAAGTGACACCATTTTGGAAACTAGACCACCCAAGGAACTTATCTAGAAAGGAAGGGACACCGTTTGACTTTTTCAATGCAGGATTGTTTGGAATTGAGATCGGATGCCATGTCACATTTGGAGAGCCCCTGATGTGCCTAAACAGTGGACACCCCCAATTCTAACTCCAATCCTAACCCCAAACACACCCTAACCTTAATCCCAACCCTAACCATAACCATAACCCCAACCTTAATCCCAACTCTAGCCCCAGCATCAACCCTAACTTTAGCCCCAACCCTAACCATAACTTTAGCCCCAACCCTAACGGGAAAATGGAAATAAATACATTTTTTTTATTTTATTATTTTTCACTAACTAAGGGGGTGATAAAGGTGGGTTTGATTTACTATTTTTTTATTTTGATCACTATGATAGGGTTTATCACAGTGACCAAAATCAACCAATAGGAAAAATCTATTGTTGCCGGGTGCAGGCCGGCAGATCTCGGCTGGCGCACTACGCATGCGCTCACCATTTTCTTCCCGGAAGAAGATGCCGATGGCTGTGTAGAGAAGCAGAAGGGTCCAGGGACACCTGGAGGTACCAGGGGGATCAGGGGACCCTATTTCTCTTTCCTCTGATGTGCAATCATATCAGAGGAGTGAGAAATTAAATAGAAAATCAAACTTTATTTTTTGTGGTTACCGTTATACTATTAATAATGGCAATCGCAACACCAGGGTTGGTAAAAACTGACCCGAATGATGTTGTCTGAGACATACTGTTAAAAGGCGTATCTGCGGTCGTTAAGGAGTTAACATTCATTACTGTGGGATTATTAGCTTGATATTTTTTCAATAATATTGGTTTCGCACTACTGTAGCTCTGAATCCTAAAGATTCGTTCCTATATCTACTGCACTGTGTGGCTTCGGACCATCACTCACTGCCTCCTATGACCAGTTCAAATCTTGCTATTTAAAACAAAAAATGGGCTGCCTCCCCTCATGTTTCACCATTACTGGCATCTTCAGGGTAATGATGCTGCAATGGCTGCTGAATGGAACTCTCCAGCTTATATAAGGTAGGTTTGTAACCACTAGATGGTTTTAAAAGATTGACTAATCCTGAGTGATCTCTTAACAATAGACGGATATATCTGATTGGTATGCATATCTATCAATCTTCATGATTTAACCTATCAGGATAACTATAATGTAAGGTGAACTTATCTTTCCAATCAAAGTTTCTTTCCAGGTAAACTTAACAAAATACAGGGGTTGGACAAAATAATGGAAACACCTAATATTTTGGCATCATAATCTTCAAACATGTTATAAACATGCAAACCGTGACATATGGTGATGTTTTGTAGTTGATAATTTGCGTTTTGTCATATGTGTATGTAAATGAACTATTTTGCATAATTGTAAGAACATTGATGAGAACCTGATACCAATGGCAGACCTCTCGGATTTTCAAAGAGGCTAAATTGTTTGTGCTGGTATGGCAGGCACTAGTGTAACTGAAAGCAGGGCCGGCTCCAGGTTTTTATGGGCCCGGGCGAAAGAGCCTCAGTGGGCCTCTTTAACACAGACCACGATTCATTATGCACAGATACAGCAGAGAAATATAGGTACAGTACAATGCCAAATACTTCACTTCTTCCATTACATGAGTGGTATCTATTGTAAATTGTACAATAGCTCAAAAACCGCCAAATCCTCACAGTGCACAGTACAGACTGGACAGTACAGTCCTCCATACAATATTATGGGCACCACAGTCTCCCCCTCATCACCCATATAATACCCCATGCAGGATGTCACCCCCCATATAATGCTCCATGCAGAATACTGGACGCAAAATAATGCTCCATACAGAATACTGGACCCAATATAATGCTCCATACAGGATACTGGTCCCCATATAATGCTCCATACAGGATACTGGTCCCCATATAATGCTCCATACAAAATATGGAGCTCTCCTCTGCGCTGTACTGCGTTCTGCACTGTTACGGCTCAGGAAAGGGCGCTGTGGAAAGACTCCCCATTATCATCATGATTGCCTCCTTATCATCATCATTGCCTCCCCATCATCATCATGGCCTCCCCATCATCATCAATGCCTGCCCATCATCATCATCTCCTCCCCATCATCATCTTCTCCCCATCATCAATGCCTGCCCATTATCATCAATGCCTGCCCATTATCATCATCTTCTCCCCATCATCATCAATGCCTCCCCATTATCATCAATGCCTGCCCATCATCATCTCCTCCCCATCATCATCAATGCCTGCCCATCATCATCTTCTCCCCATCATCAATGCCTGCCCATTATCATCAATGCCTGCCCATTATCATCATCTTCTCCCATCATCATCAATGCCTCCCCATTATCAGCAATGCCTGCCCATCATCATCTTCTCCCCATCATCAATGCCTGCCCATTATCATCATCTTCTCCCCATCATCATCATCAATGCCTCCCCATTATCAGCAATGCCTGCCCATCATCATCTTCTCCCCATCATCAATGCCTGCCCATTATCATCAATGCCTGCCCATTATCATCATCTTCTCCCCATCATCATCATCAATGCCTCCCCATTATCAGCAATGCCTGCCCATCATCACACACAGACAGCACACAAGCACTCTCTCACATACATACACACACACATACACATACAAAGCACCGCACTACATACACACAGACACACACAGAGACACACACACGTCTTACCTGTCCGGCGTCCCCGCGCTTTCTGCCACAGCCGGCCGCTGAATGATGATGTCATTCAGCGGCGCTGCAGTGAGAGGAAGCGCCGGCGCCCCCTGGAGCCCGGAGCTGCAGCAGCGGAGGCACGGGAGAGGTAAGTATTGTGCCAGCTGATGCCGGGGCCCTGAGCAAGCGGGCGCGGGGGTGCCAGACTGCGAGTGGGCCCCCCCGCCTGCTCAGGGCCCCGGCACTTGCCCGGGTGTGCCGGGTGCTGACGCCGGCCCTGACTGAAAGTGTCCGAATGCTTGGCGTGTCAAGAGGTACTGTCTCCAAAGTAATGACTGCATTTAAAAGAGAAGGAAAAACGTCCGCAGCAAAGCACAGGTCCGGCCGAAAGTCGAAGTTGACTGAGAGAGACCGTCCGACTCTAAAGCGAATTGTGAGAGAGGATCGCAAGACCACCGCTCCGAAAGTCACTGCTGAGCTCAATGAACACCTACAGAACCCAGCTTCCACGAAAACTGTCAGTCGGGAGCTGAACAAATCTGGATTCCACGGAAGACCTGCAATTCGAAAACCGCTGCTCTCAAAGACAAATGTTTCCAAGCGTTTAGAGTGGTGAAGAAACCTCCAAAATTGGTACCTCGAGCAGTGGAAACATGTGATATTCTCAGACGAATCATCATTTACCCTATTTCTGACCTCGGCCGCGTGTACGTTTGGAGACAGCCGAAAGAAGCATTCCATCCAGACTGCCTTCTCCCAACCATAAAACATGGCGGAGGTTCCGTGATGATCTGGGGTGCTATTTCGTGGAGATCTGCCGGGCCAATGATATCCCTTCATCCCTTCATGGAAGAATTAACAGCCGCGATTATTTAGGCATTTTGGGCGACCAAGTGCATCCTATGGTTCAAGCACTGTTCCCGGAGGGGAACGCCATCTTTCAGGATGATAATGCACCAATTCATGTCATCTGCTGGTATAGGTTCACTGTGTTTTATCAAGACCAAAGTCAGCGTGGCCGTCTACCAGGAAATTTTAGACCACTTCATGATTTGAAGATCATTTGAATGTTTTGGGTTGTCATTATGATTTAAAAAGAGAAAGCACAGTAATTTGACAATGAATGGCTTCACCCAACCACTAACCATGAGTGCAGAAAAAGTTTTGGTGTTATCATTCATATTCTCTGAAAAAAGAATGAATTCCAATTTTTTTAGGAACTCAGCACAAAGGTCATTTCAAATATTTTGGAAAACTAATTATAAATCTGTGGATGTATGTTTGTGCAAATCCTTTTGACTCTTCAATTAACTATCTAATGATTCAATGATGTTAAGCTCAGGGCTCAGCAGGGGGCCATATCATCACTTTAAGGACATCTAGTCCTTCTTTAAACTGAAGATAGTTCTTAATGACATTGGCTGTATGTTTGGGGTCATTTTCCTTAGCTAAATAAAGTTGGAGCCAAGTACACAAACATCTAACCTGATAATATTACGATAGAAAATTATCTGTCTGTATTTTTTTAGTATTAAGGACACCATTAATTCTGAACAAATCCCCAACTCTATATTCTGAAATGTAGTCCCACAACTTACAAATATCCCCTACCATATTTTGCTGTTGCCTGCAGACTCTCTTTTGACAGGTCCTGTCTGAAAGACTAAAAGATGCACTAGAGCTTTACAAAACCTATGTGCTCTGAAGAACCAATGCAGTTAACCTAATGGCCAGACTGATTGCCTTAACCAAAGTTTGGAGCCTTACCTCAGATGTTTTGTGTCACATACCCAGGAGGATTGGTCTTCATTTCTACCACTGGCGGACTTTGCGTTAAACAAATGTTGCAGTGAGTCCACTAGTAAGTCGCCATTTTTTTGCAGATATGTCTTCAATTCACAATTCTGTACCTTCAGCAAATATTAGACTTCGGGGTTCCGGGGGAGCAATAGTTTTCTTCTTCCTTCTCATCGATGTGGGCAGGGATTCAGAATAATTTAGAGATCATGAGGGACAAATACAAACGTATGACTAATAATAAACGACTATCAGGTCCGGACCTGGGGGTGAATGATTTAGTATAGCTGTCCATCAAAAATATTAAACTGAAAGTTCCTTCTTGGAAATTAGGTCCTAGGTTTATTAGTCCCTATAATGTGGTCGCTGTAATTAACTCTGTAGCTTTTCATCTCAAGCTTCCGCCCATCTCAAGATCCATAATGTTTTTCACAGGTCTTTGCTCAAAAGATTTGTTGCACCTGTAGAGTCATCAACTTTACCGCCACCACCGGTTATTGTTGATAGCAATTTAGAAGTTCAAGTTTAATCATTGATTCCCATATGGTTCGCTGCTCTGTACAGTCATGGCCAAAAGTTTTGAGAATGACACAAATATTATATTTTCACATGATCTGCTGCCCTCTGGTTTTTATGTGTGTTTGACAGATGTTTTTGTCACAGACAGAAATATAATAATTGCAAACATATGAGTAACAAAAGCTTATATTGACAGAATGAGTTAATGCAGCAAGTCAATATTTGCAGTGTTGACCCTTCTTCTTCAGGACCTCTGCAATTCTCCCTGGCATGCTCTCAATCAACTTCTGGACCAAATCCTGACTGATAGCAGTCCATTCTTGCACAAGCAATGCTTTCATTTTGTCAGAATTTTTAGGTTTTTGTTTGTCCACCCATCTCTTGATGATTGACCACAAGTTCTCAATGGGATTAAGATCTGGGGAGTTTCCAGGACATGGACCCAAAATCTCTATGTTTTGTTCCCTGAGCCATTTAGTTATCACCTTTGCTTTATAGCAAGGTGCTCCATCATGCTGGAAAAGGCATTGTTGATCGCCAAACTGCTTTTGGAGGGTTGGGAGAAGTTGCTCTTGGAGGACATTCTGGTACCATTCTTTATTCATGGCTGTGTTTTTAGGCAAGACTGTGAGAGAGCCGATTCCCTTGGCTGAGAAGCAACCCCACACATGAATGGTTTCAGGATGCTTAACAGTTGGCATGAGACAAGACTGGTGGTAGCGTTCACCTTGTCTTCTCCGAATGAGGCGTTTTCCTGATGTCCCAAACACTCAAAAAGGGGATTCATCAGAGAAAATAACTTTACCCCAGTCCTCAGCAGTCCACTGCCTGCACCTTTTGCAGAATATCAGTCTGTCCATGATGTTTTTTCTGGAGAGAAGTGGCTTCTTTGCTGCCCTCCTTGAGACCAGGCCTTGCTCCAAGAGTCTCCGCCTCACAGTGCGTGCAGATGCACTCACACCTGTCTGCTGCCATTCCTGAGCAAGCTCTGCACTGCTGGTAGCCCGATCCCGCAGCTGAAACACTTTTAAGAGACGGTCCTGGCGCTTGCTGGTCTTTCTTGGGCGCCCTGGAGCCTTTTTGGCAACAATGGAACCTCTCTCCTTGAAGTTCTTGATGATGTGATAGATTGTTGACTGAGGTGCAATCTTTCTAGCTGCGATACTCTTCCCTGTTAGGCCATTTTTGTGCATTGCAATGATGACTGCACGTGTTTCTTTAGAGATAACCATGGTTAACAGAAGAGAAACAATGATGCCAAGCACCAGCCTCCTTTTAAAGTGTCCAGTGGTGTCATTCTTACTTAATCATGACAGACTGATCTCCAGTCATGTCCTCATCAACACCCACACCTGTGTTAATGGAGCAATCACTGAAAAGAGGTTAGCTGGTCCTTTTAAGGCAGGGCTGCAATGATGTTGAAATGTGTTTTGGGGGATAAAGTTCATTTTCTAGCCAAATATTGACTTTGCAAGTAATTGCTGTTAAGCTGATCACTCTTTATAACATTCTGGAGTATATGAAAATTGCCATTAGAAAAAGTGAAGCAGTAGACTTTGTAAAAATTAATGTTTGTGTCATTCTCAAAACTTTTGGCCATGACTGTACAGTACCTGGAATATTGGAAGGGATATGGTCCAGAGGAGAGGATGTCAGTGCCGGCATCTTAGATTAATGGCGATATATTAATTACCAGAGCAATCCATAAACCATACAGACTCAAAAACAATCAATAACAATCAAGGAGAACATGAGTCAAAATGTATCTCAAAATATACTATTATTTTATTTAGGGTAAACGTGAACCACAAAAAGTTACAAAAAAATATATTTTTAAATATATATAAACAGATGAGTAAGCATATGGATAAAATAGTGTGATCCTCAAAGAAAATGAAACAAATGCAGTCACAAAGTGGACCAGGATGACATAATATGCTTAGGTAAGTGCAAAAGAAAACGCTCACAATAATCACCATGGGACTTGGTAAGAAAAGCCATCTATCTCCCTCATAAATTGGGACTGCACAGATCCATCCAAAGGGATCTTATACAAATAACACAAATGGAGCGCTTCCATATAAATAGTCCTATACTAAGCATACATTATATAAAAATGACAAAAGTATAAAAGGTTAATTACCCATGTTTGTAAAGTCTCTGGTCCGCGAGGCGAATGCGGACCCGACGTGCGTTTTGCGAGTGTGACTCTTACTTCCTCAAGGGGGCGTGGTCTAAATCGCTAACACACCACAGGTGAGAGCATCGGATGCAATATGCTAATGAGCCTCGGCTACTGCTCTGCTGTGAGCAGGAGCCGAGTGTCATGCGTCTGTAGTCCGAGACTCTCGCACAGAGAGAATTAAAGCACAGCTGCGGAGGAGGCGGAGAAATGAATTTCTCCATCTCTTCCATCGAAGGGGGTCAGCGTATATTGCACATCACTCAGATGATATCCAAGTGAAGCGTGTTGTCTCACTCGCACCCATTTGCTTATATGGCTGCGAGTGAGCCGAGACTAGGCCGAGTGTCTCGCATACTAAATACGGCCGAGAATAAAAACGGTGATGTGAGCTGCCCCATAGATGAATACTGGTCCGAGTGCTATGCGATGTTTTATCGCATAGCACTTGTCCGTATTCTACGGTAGTGTGACCCCAGCCTAATCCAGATAGTCATACCACAGAAAAACATTAATAAATAACATTTCCCTTATGTCTGCTTTACATCAGCACCATTTATAAAATGTTCTTTTATTTTATCATTTTAGGAGGTTTAAAATGTAGCAGTAATTTTTTCATTTTTTCAAGGAAATTTACAAAATTTATATTTTTGAAGGATCTATTAATGTTTGAAGTGACTTTGGGGGTCTTATATATTGGAAAACCTCCAAAAGTGATACCGTGTTAAAACAGTACCCTCGACGTATTGAAAACCTGTCAGGTAGTTTAGCAACCCTTCAGGTGCTGTTCAAGAATGAATGAAAAGTGACATGACCAGAATGAAAAAGTGTATTTTTACCACCTAAATGTCACTAACTTCTGAATAGGCCACTATAGCCACCAGACTCTAAGGCCGTTATTTGGCTGTGAATTGCCATGGCAAACATCAGGGCCACACAATGCAATGATGATCTCAGGGCACCGATGGGGCTAAAGAACAAGCCCCCACACTCTGTTAACCATTTGTATGATGTAGTCACTGTTGACAGCAGCATCTAAGGGATTAAACAGATTTGGACGATGCAAACATTGATCATGGCTGATGCAGCAAATTGTCAACTTTAGTGTACAGCCGACAGCTGCTGGATTGTCACCTGTATGGAGATGCTATTTTCTTATATCTCAGGTCAGTAAAAAGATGTATTGGTTGTCATTAAGGGGATAACCACAATAAGTACATGAATGCAGCACCAGAACTACCATCAGTAAATAATTACAGCACCAGAACAATCATCGGTACATGATTGCAGAACCACCATCAGTACAAGCATACAGGGTAATAAGCATCATTAGTACATAATTGCAGAACCAAGCTTAGTTCAGCAACCACAAAAAAAATATTTTGAGATGTTCTGAGATTAAAAATGACTGCGTAGTTTCTGCTCCAAAAACTCATTGTGAACACAGCCAATATTCTAGAGCAGAAATTGTGCAGACACTCACCAAATCCTCCGCATATCAAAACTACTTTTTGACATAGCCATGTAGGAAGTCATCTGACCAGTTATGGATTGCTACATGTGTTCAAGGTCTGAACCACCATCAGTGCATGAATATAGAACTACAAACAGTATATGAATGCAGCACCAGAACCACAATTGGTACATGAATGCAGCACCAGGACCACAATTGGTACATGAATGCAGCACCAGGACCACAATAAGTATATGAATGCAGCATCAGAACTACAATCAGTTGTAGCTCCAAGCTTAGATCAGCAATCAATTCCAATGTCTGGTAAGCCCCATATACACTTGTATAGCATGAATCTGTAACTCCAAGTATGTCCATAACAATGGTAAGGAGATACTGGGAGTTGATGGTACTAGACAACATCAGACTGCAGACCATACAGAAATCACAGTACTGATGAGATGTAGTCAGTATCATAATTAAACATTTACATGCAAGTACATTCTAGGTGACATCTTCTCTAATATGAGTCATTCTCTTTTTTTTCTTCTACTACTTGACCAGATGTCATGATTAGAGACGAACAGATGTTTGGGATTTTCGAGTTCAACTGAACTATAGTCCAAAGTTTGGTTCGGGTGCAAGAGCTCTACCTGAACTTGAACCCAAACTCCATAGAAGTCAATGGGGACCTAAAATTTGGCACTGTAAAAGGGCTGTAAAATGATGGAAGTAAAGGCTAGGGGGTCTCTCTTTCTCTCCAAACACTAAAACGAACTTCCTGGATAGGTCCGTGCTTGAAGTTCAGCACCAAACATTAGGTGTCCGGTATGAATCCCGAACTTTACAGTACGGATTCGCTCATCTCTAGTCATGATGGCTTTTCATATTGACAGCTCATTTCTGCAGATTCCACCTTCTCTACTCTTCAGCAGCACATACCAACATGGTGCCTTAAAAATTACTGCATTATGTTGCTCCTGAATAAAAAAATCTGCCGTAAGCTGTGGCCCACTGCATGTCAGGACTAGTACTGACTAGCTCCCAATACTGAAGTGTTCTAATATTCATAAATACATAGAAGAATAGAAGCCAGCATTACAAAGTTCATCCTACAGGCTGTATGTTGCGCAGACCAGGCTTATCTGAAGCACGGACAACTAGTTCTTAATGACTTGAGTTACTGTGAGCGATCGTGCATTTCACCTGGAAACATTCCTGGAGGAGAGATATGATAGGAAGAACTATGATATTTATTTATTTAGTTTACTCCACCAACATATTCTGAAACACTGTGCAGACATTCTCATCACTGTACCTATTGGTACAGTACATATTTAAATTCTCCATGAAGAATGTCTTCAGAGTGTGAAAGGAACTGGAGCACCCAGAGAAACCCATGCAAACACCGGGAGAACATGCAAACTCCTTTCAGATGTTGCCCTTGGTGACATTTAAACTCAGGAACTCAGCACTGCAAGAGTATAGTGCTAACCACTGAGCCACTTTGCTGCTCCATGACATGACGCAGCATTACAGTAATTAATTTTTTATGTGTGGCATAATTTTATGTGGGACATTTTAGCTGTAATGAAGGGAATGTCCAGTAGTGGACAACGTTTTAAAGCATGAGATATTATACCTTCCCATTGTTTATAATTTCTATATTGCTAAGACTTCCATATTAATGATAGATTTTAATTGTGCTCTTTACCTCACCTGTTGCAATACTACTGCTCATTTCTATCAGTCTTTCCAAGATGGGCACTCCATATACCTATGTATGAATTGCATTATGATGGTGTAAGGTTCACAAAGTTCACTGTATATTTTTTATCCCAGACAGAGACAGAGCCTGTTTGTCTCTTACATACTTTTTATGTTTACTACTCAAACACATCTGCAAACCACACTTCCTTTGCGCACTATCCTAAAATTGTTTTTTTAAAGCCTATAATTGGAGCCAAGTGAAACAATAGTAATGTTATGTAAGCAAAAAAATAGTCAAGTACTTCTTTGATCAATACATAATCTGCACATTGAGGTCAAACAACTATGGAAGTGAACACAAGACAGATATCAATATTCTAGGAGACTACGTTAGTCTTTAAGTGATAGATCTATTATGAATAAAATTTACATTCTGCTTACAGGAGTTACAATCTGGTCAGCTCCTACTGCAAGTAGTGACACTGATACAGTAAGATACAAACATGTAATTGTGGGGTACATTTTTTACATTTTTAAAATGACAGTTCTTGCAACCACCAATAACAGCAAGACAGGATATCAATGAACTTTGTAACATAATACAGTACTTTAAACCCTTAGTGACACCCAATTTGCAGCTTAATGACCAGGCTAATTTTTACAATTCAGACCACTATCACTTTATCAGGTTATAACTCTGGAACGCCTTAACGGATCCTGCTGATTCAGAGAATGTTTTTTCGTGACATATTGTACTTCATGATAGAGGTAACATTTCTTCGATATGACATGTGTTTATTTATGAAAAAAACAGAAATATGGTGAAATTTTTGAAAATTTTGCAATTTTCAAACCATTAATTTTAATGCCCTTAAATCAGAGAGATATGTGTTAGGGTTCGAGTTCCCACTCCTGCACAAGGGGAGTCTCGAACCAGTGCCGCTGCGGTCTCCCATTCATCTCCGGCCGCAGTGGAGCCTGCTCAGCAGAGACGTCGTTCCAAGCGTCTTGCCCACTCCACTACTGGGCAGTGACTTGCTGCTGCCTTTCCTGGATCTGCTATTATAGCCAGTTCTGGAGCAGACGTCTTTGGGATAAAGTCCTGCATTTTCCCTTCTGAGCGTGCCCAGAGTGAGATCTCTCATTGGAGATCAGGGGTCACATGCTCAGGTACTGCAGCAGCTCCTATTGGCCCGCCAGGAAGGCCCTGTTACTACTAGTCTTCTGAACAGGTTCTCATTGGTCCTTGTTCCTGGAAGGTCCTGTAGCTGTTGCTATAAAAGGGTAGCATGGCTGGGCCGCCATGCGCTAATATCAACCATTGTATGCTATGCGCCAGTGTGGTCATGCGTGTGTGTGGTTAGGGACCCGGCTGAAATAAGCCACTAGAATACCGACTTAATCGGTGAGGAGTTTAGTGTGCTAGCTGGTCAGGGTCGGTGTCCTAGATGCCCTAGATTACCGGCATAACCGGTGAGGAGTTTGATTGCCGTATTCAGGGTCTGGCGTTCAGACGCCATAGATTGCGGGTGACTCCCGCGAGGACATTAGCGCATGACCACGTATTATGCTCGCTTAGCAATTAACCGTGTGCCTGAGAGCCTGACAGGACACGGTGTTTGTTCTCAGCGGCTCTGTGACGTAACAGGGTTCGCTCTCGACGCTAGACAGCGCCCTAGCGTTTTACTTTGCGGCTCACTGAAGCTAAGTGAGTTCGCACATATCGCCATATAGCACTGTGGCATCCCGTTAGCGGCTCTGTGAATTAACAGAGTCTGCACTTACTGCCACAACGCGCTACGGCGTTTATTTTAGCGACTCTGCGGGATAACAGAGTTCGCTACTTTCGTCATCTTACTAGCAGCAGGCTTTGCTTGCACGGTGGACCCCGGGCTGCGAACGCACCTCTCCACTTTATATATTTGGTGCGTTCCGCAGACCCTAACAATATGTCACACAAAATACTTAATAAATAACATTTCCCACATGCAAGCACAATTTTGGAAACAATTTTTTTTGTTAGGAAGTTATAAGGCTTAAAAGTTGACCAGCGATTTCTCATTTTTACAACAACATTTCCAAAACCATTTTTTTAGGGACCACCTCACATTTAAAATCACTTCGAGGGGTGTAAATGACAGAAATTACCCAAAAGTGACAACATTATAAAAACTGCACCCCTCAAGGTGCTCAAAACCACATTCAAGAAGTTTATTAACCCTTTACGTGCTTCACAGGGACTGAAGCAATGTGGAAGGAAAAAATTAACATTTAACTTTTTTTACAAACATTTTACTTCAGAACCATTTTTTTATTTTCACAAGTGTAAAAAGAGAAAATGAATCCCAAATTTGTTGTGAAATTTCTCCTGAATGTGCAGATAACCCATATGTGGGGTAAACCACTGTTTAGACGCATGGCAGAGAGTGGAAGGGAAGGAGCGCCATTTAACTTTTTCAATGCAGAATTGGCTGGAATTGAGATCGGATGCCATGTCGCTCTTGGAGAGCACCTGATGTGTCTAAACAGTGGAAACCCCCCACAAGTGACACCATTTTATAAATTGGACCCCTTAAGGAACGTATACAGATGTGTGGTGAGCACTTTGAACCCCAAAGTGCTTCACAGAAGTTTATAACAGAGCCATGAAAATAAAAAATCATATTTTTTCCACAAAAAAGATATTTTCGCCCCCAAATTTTTATTTTCACAAGGGTAATAGGAGAAATTAGACCATGAAAGTTGTTTTGCAATTTTTCCTGAGTACGGTGATACCCCATATGTGGGAGTAAACCACTATTTGTGCGCACAACAGAGCTCGGAAGGGAAGGAGCACCATTTGACTTTTTCAATGCAGAATTGGCTGGAATTGAGATCAGACGCCATATCGTGTTTGGAGAGCCCCTGATGTGCCTAAACAGTGGAAACCCCCCACAAGTGACACCATTTTGGAAACTATACCCCTTAAGATGTGTGGTGAGCACTTTAAACCCCCAAGTGCTTCAAAGAAGTTTATAACGCAGAGCCATGAAAATAAAATAATCATTTTTTTTCCTCAAAATGATATTTTCACCCCCAAATTTTAACTTTCACAAGGGTAGCAGGAGAAATTGGACCACAAAGTTCATTGTCCAGTTTGTCCTGAGTACGCTGGTATCCCACATGTGGGGGGAAACCACTGTTTGGGCACACGTTGGGGCTCGGAAGGGAAGTAGCGACTTTTTGAAATGCAGACTTTGATAGAATGGTCTGCGGGCATCATTTTGCATTTGCAGAGCCCCTGATGTGCCTAAACAGTAGAAACCCCCCACAAGTGACCCAATTTTGGAAACTAGACCCCCGCAAGGAGGTTATCTAGATGTGTGGTGAGCACTTTGAACCCCCAAGTGCTTCACAGAAATTTATAATGCAGAGCCATAAAAATTAAAAATATTTTTTTTTCCACAAAAATGATTTTTAGCTCCCAATTTTTTGCACCGTTTGACTTTTTGAATGCAAAATTGGCTGGAATCAATGGTGGCGCCATGTCGCATTTGGAGACCCCCTGATGTAACTAAACAGTGGAAACCCCCTAATTCTAACTCCAACCCTAACCTGTTATGATATAGTAACGGAGGAGGAAAATAACAAAAATAGGCTAGGCAACCAGACACCCAGAGAGGTTGGTAACTTAGCGGATTGCAGAACCCTAAACTGAAAACACAACTAGAATTTGCCGTGGGACGTACCTACGATGCCCTAGACGCCTCGACACAGCCAAAGAGTTAACTAAGCCTAAATAGAGAAAGGGGAAAGCTAGCTGCCCGAAATAGAGCCCCAAAGGAATAGATAGCCCCCAAACATATATTGGTAGTGAGATAGATGAAGTACAAAACACAGGCAGAAAATAGAGTAAGCAAATGCTGGGGCCCAAACTGTCTATATAGAACAGGACAGAAAAGGACACTGTCTGCAATCCAGCAAAAACCCTAAGAAAAATTCCAGCATGTCTGATATGCAAAAATACTGAGGCCACACAACCTCTCTCTAAATCAGAACTCTTGTGTGAACTGGACACAAATCAACAGATACTGAATTAACAGGGAACTAGAAATACATAAGCTGTGGCAATGAGAAACAGAGTCCTGCACAGGCCCCCACAGGGGACCTGGCTGAACTAACTCCAGCAAGGCAGAAAACTGAGAAAATCAAAAGATAATGAATGCCACAGAAATAAACAGCCAAATAATTTATCTGAAAGATGCAGGTCACAGCAGGGAGCAAGCAGACTTCCAAATGGCTCAGGAAGAAAATAAATCACCGGAAAGAATCATGGGAAAGCTGCTCACTTAAATCTCCCCAGTCAGTAACACCTGATTTCCAATCATCCCCCTCAGGTGACAGAATTATGTTAGCCAGAGCAGCTTCATTACCAGCAGCAACCACCAGAGGGAGCCCAAACTCAGAAGTCAGATTAATAGTGTTCACAACACTAACCCCAACACACCCCTAACCCTAATCTCAACCCTAACCATAACCCTAATTACAACCCTAGCCCCAACACACCCCAAACCCTAATCCCAACCCTAACCACAACACTTAACCCAACACACTTCTAAGGCTGGGGTCACACTGGCGACAAAATCGGACGACTGCAATGCGATGAAATATCGCATTGCAGTCGGACCTATGTTAATCTATGGAGCAGCTCCCAGTATCAGATTTTTTGTGGTCCGTTTTAAACGTCCGAGTGCAATCGCAGCATGCTGCGATTGTCACCGATTGTGGGTCGACTATCGCCAATGCAAGTCTATGGGAGCGATGAAAAATCGGATTACAAACGGACCGCACGTGTGACTTGCGATTAAATCGCACAACTTTTCCAGGTGACAGGAAACTGCCTTTGAATTTCTCAGGAAGCCTTTACATGCTAATTAGCTAAGCACATCTTAAAAAACAACAGGAAGAACGCCTACACGGAGTCCAGAAACATGGCATCTAGCCACATCAATGTGGAACTCCTCATTGTATTGGTGCAGGAGAGGCCTGAATTGTGGGACCAGCACGATTCCAACTACAGCAATCGGACGCGCAAAGAGGCGGCATGGAAAACTATATGTGTGCACATTTTTCCAGACTATAATGAGAGATCCAGGGAGGACCAAGAGCGACTTAGTAAGTACCACATGTAACGGTTTTCAAAATTTTTAAAAAATTTATTTTTGCAAATAAGAATCTAGCCTTATGTGTTGAAATGCTATTTAAAACGCAGCATTATCGACCTCTTACTATTTAGAAGTACATATTGCTGTGTGTGTAGTCCAAAAATATCCATGTATATTTAAATATCATCGATGCTTCGGCATCTATTGACTACCACATTTTGTAGTTATCTTCACCTCAGATGTAGTGTTTTGGTGATAAAATTCTAACTGATTGAGACGTTTGGTAAAGGGCCAAGCATTTTTTAAAATGTATGTTAGTGCTTATAACATGGATACTTCTGGTTGTATGTTGATGTGCTTTAATATTGTAAATCACATCACACATGACCAGTATTTAAATGTTCAGTGTTGCCTATTTTTGTTTTTGCCTTATTAAATAGATATCAGTCATTAAAAGCGTTATGCTCTTCTTAAATTTGTAGTGAATGATGTGACAAGGCGATGGCGTAGTTGTCGTGACTGCTACCGGAGGGAGAGGCAGTTTAGAGATCGGAGTGGGGCTTCAGCATCTAAGAAGAGGAAGTACCTCTATTTTGATAGACTAAACTTCCTTGAGCCAGTGTTGGATCTGCGACCGTAAGTGCATGTGTGTTGAACGACTTTCATGTTTATAATTTTTTTATTTTTTAATTTAATTTTTTTTTTGTTTTTTTTCATTCCTAGAACTGAGTCAAACCTAACTGAGAGGGAGACGGGGTCTGACTCAGAAGTGGTTATCGACCCAGTTGGTGATGGAGAAGAGGAGGCAGGCCTTCCTCAGCAGCATGTGGGTCCACCCAAGCAGCACCAACAACAGCTGCAGGAGCTGAGGATTCCCAGACACTGCATCTGGAAAATGAGGATCTACCTCAGAGCAGCAGCCCTAATAGGGCTCAAGATGTATCTCCTCCTCCTTCCCAACTCACAAGGCGAGGTAGGCGGCGACGAGAAGGAGTGGGTTCTGTCTCAAGGAGGCAGGTGGACCGAGGAGTTCTGGACTATTTGTCCAGTGTAGGTAAAGATGATGGTGAGGAGGCATTTTGCCGCAGTCTGGCCCCTTATCTCCGGGCTACTCAAATACAGCACAGACTGAGGATCAGAAGTGGACTGCAGATTGTGTTGGAAGCTGGATCAGGCCCTAATGATCCCACCAACCTACTAGATTATCTTCATAGATGGGTGGTTGGTCCAGAAAATTTAGGGAGGTTGGTAGCACCAAATCCAGCACAATCTGCTTCTGCCTCTGATCCTCCTCCTCCTCCTCATCATCATCCTCCTCCACCTCCTCCTTCTTTGCAACCAAACCCAACTCCTCCTCCTCCTCCTACTGCAGCTCATTCTTTGTATGGAGCTTCCCAGCTCAAAACAATGGGACAGAGTGGCCATGCACAATATGCCCACTCTAACATACCCAATGTTGTTGGCTGGCCACAACATGGATATGTTAGACATGGGCATATTGGGGGTCACTCTGCTAGTGCTCAGTCATATCTATATGACTATGAGCATCAATTCCCTATGTACCCCTACCCACAAGGCCTTCATGATGCAGCAAGTAACCCAGCTGCTACTGTAGGATCTGCACCTGGTCTTTCTCAAACACAGGTTGCAAATTGTGTGAGGCAGAATCCACAACCTGGCCCTCCATCCTCTCCAACACCACCACCAAGCTACCAGCAATTGTAGCTGTAATAATTTTTTATTTTTTAATAAGTGATATATTTTTTTATTTTATGAGTAATAATGTTATACATATTTTTTTGTTCGGTTTGGACATGTTGGTCCTGGTTACCAAAAAATATATCAGCCTTTAAAAGGCTTCAACACAAAACACTAATGATTAAAATTAGTTAAGTTACATTGGTTGTCTGTGTTTATTCTTCTATGTTAGGTAGTGTATTAAGTATGGTAAAGTATTAGACAAAAAAAGAGAGTGTACCATGAATTGATTCATCAAAAATAACTTTATGTTATGATATCACATAAAACACACTACATACCTATGGCCTCATCTTGCCAAGGAATAGAACCACGAGGGGAAACAAAATAATTTGTCAATAATTCACGCACTTTCAGACCAGAAGGGGACGACGAGGATGGATGACTGGTCTCATAGGCCTCATCATATTATAAGACTGAAGGTCAGCCATATCAGATGATGAGCATTCATGCATTCTTGTAAAATTATGTAGTACCACACATGCTTGCACTACAAGATTTACATTTGATGCACTTAGCTGAATGGCTGATTGTAGGACTCGCCATTTGGCTGTAAGAATACCAAATGTGCACTCCACCAGGCGTCGTGCACGAGAAAGGCGATAATTAAAGATGCGTCTCTGATGGTTGAGATTGCGCCGAGGATATGGCCTCATAACATTACAACTTAATTGGAAGGCCTCATCCGCTACTACAACATATGGCACTGCATCCATATTGGAGTGTGGAAGTTGACATGGTGGTGGTAAGTCCAATTGGTTATTGCGTAGCCGCCGACCCATAATGGAAGAATTGAAGACTCTGGAGTCTCCAGTCCTTCCATAGGCCCCAATGTCTACAATTATGAAGCGGTAGTTACTGTCGACCAAGCCCAACAAAACTATAGAAAAATATTGCTTATAATTGTAGAATTGGGTCCCTGATTTTGGCGGCTTACGCACACGTATGTGCTTCCCGTCCAGGGCTCCAATACAGTGTGGAAAATGACTGTTTTCTTGAAAGCCATGTGCAATCCTCAACCAATCTTCCATTTTGGGCTCTGGCATCACTTCTTTATTTAGTCTTGACCAAATTTGTCCACAAGTAGAGCTGACTATTCCGGAAATGGTGGATTTTCCAATTAAAAACTCTAAATGCAGAGCAGCGTATGAGAGCCCAGTGGAAAGGAACCTGCAATACACAAACAACAACAAACATGTACACATCAGAAAAAAAATATATGAAAAATCCATTAAGAAAATTTAAACAGTGGACATTTGTATACTCACCCATTCTATTAATTTTATGAGTTACAAACCATTATGACTGCTACACACAAGCATATAGGTTAAATAACACAATTCCATAATGACATCAGGTTCAGTATGTTAAGATGAAGAAAGTAAGAAGAATGTGAAAGATGGTAAATTATGCAAAACATCATCAACATATCGTTGACACACATACCTTAATGTTAGAAGAAGCCTTTCCTCAGCACAAATTGAAGGACGCATCCTGGTGTTCTGAAAGGTGATTCCAGGGCGCAATATGTCCAGCAAAATATCAAAGGTGCCAACACTCATGCGACAGTAGGCAAAAAACTTGTCAGGATTCCTACGCAGTGTTGAATACAGGCGCTCAAAATGGCCTTTGCTGATCCTTCGCTTCACAAGGGGATGCACCCACATTCTTCTGTGGATTCTGTGAGAAACAACTACAGGGTATGGCTCCCCAAAAGTTCTGGATAGCAGCCAATAGTACAGCACACGCTCAGTTGTATTAAAAGTTAGTCTGTGACTCATAATTTTAACTTAGCAGCAACACAACAGGAACCACTAGAAAGAAAAACACTCAACGGCAAGGGTGGGAGGGTAAGAACAGTCAAACCCCGCTTAAATATGGGTCTGGCTCATTATTCAAATGATTTGCAGGCCTCAAAAACGTTAAATGTCCATTTTGCTATGATGGCACTAAAAATCGGTAGTCGGTGGGTAATTGGATGTGAAACGTAAGCGTACATGCTACAAAATCGCATCAACTACAAAAAATCGGATGCCAGTCGCATCAATGTTCATGAAATTTTAATACGATTATTGACCGACTAAAACGGTCAGATTTTTTAGACGTTGTGTGTGACCCCAGCCTAACCCTAATCCCACCCTAACACTAATCCCCACCCTAACCATAACCCTAACATACTCCTAAACCTAATCCCAACACTAACCCTAATAACAATCATAATCCCAACCCTAACCCAAACCCTGATCCTATAACTTTAGCCCAACTCACTTTAGCATAACTATAACCCTAAAACTTTAGCCCTACTCACTTTAGCCTAACTCTAACCCTAAATCTTTAGCCCAACTCACTTTAGCCTAACTCTAACCCTAACCCTAAAATTTTAGCCCAACTCACTTTAGACTAACCCTAATGGAAAAATGGAAATAAATATATTTTCTTTATATTATTATTTTTCACTAACTAATGGGATGATAAAGAGGAGGTTTAGTTACAATTTTTTTTATTTTGATCACTGTGATAGCGTCTATCACAGTGACCAAAATTAACCAAAAGGAAAAATCTTCCTATTGTTGCTGGGTGCTGGCCGGCAGATCATGGCGGGCGCACTGCACATGCGCCCGCCATTTTCTGACTAGAAGAAGAGGGTTGTGCCCACCGGAGGATGCAGGAGGGCCTGAGGACCACCAGAGGTACGGGGGGAATCGAGGACCCTATTTCTCTCTCCATTGATGTGCGATCACATTAGAGGAGAGAGAAATTAAATGGCACATTGGATTTTTTTTTGCGGTCGCCGTTACCCCGGCAGCCGAGACCCCAGAGAAAATCTGACTCTGGGGGGCAGTATACACCTTTTCCACAGCGCAGTTAATTAAGTGTTTAAGGATTTAAGTGTGGTTTAAGTTAAAAGGCGTATCAGTGGTCGTTAAGGGGTTAACTTCTTGTACTGTTTATATTTGATTTTGTTATTAGGATATTCTTACCAAAGTTTCAGAATCATATTGACAAGTTCTTTGGCTAGCATACAGATTACATGGAATTAATGTATTTTATGTACAGCTTTTCTACACAGTAGGATGGTATATAAATAAGATAAAATGTGCATGTAAATGCAGCTCATTTATATTCTTTAACAGTTTTTATAAAAAAAATTTAGTTCTGTCATACTAAAAAAGATATAATTTACTTAACTTATACCTACCTGATGCTTCAACACACTGCCAATAAAGAATACATGAGCTTCAATATTGCTGCAAAACATTTAAAACGTAAAGGTACTAAGTTAGCGTTTTTTGATCAAAGAGTACAAAAGTCATCCAACCACATCAATGTGTACATTTTATGTGCCAAACCAGCCACATGTGAATGAGGAGTGTAAAGGAAACCAGGCATAGCTCGCAATTAAAACCTTATGTGGGAAAGATGGATAAGGGTGCTGATCTATCAAAATACAAAGTAAATTAATTCATTTGGTAAACTGTGTAATGAGAAAAAAAATCAAAACAAGAGAATTGCATTTTTTGGGCAACCGCAACAGTGCAATAAAATGAAATAAGAGGCGATTAAAGCATTGTATCTACTACCCCAAAATGGTATCAGTAAAAAGTTTACTACAGGGAAAAAAACAGCCTTCACACAATCCCATGAACCAAAAATTGAAAATGTTTTGAATCTTAGAAAATGGTAACACAAACATATTTTTTTTTCAAAATGTCCGTTTTTTTTCCCCCACCACTTAAATAAAAAGAAAAAACTATACATGTTTGGTATCTGCGTATGCATCCTGACCTGGAGAATCATACTTTCAGGTCAATTCTACCATATAGTGATCAAGATAAATAAAAAAATCTATTGTGGAATTGCACTTTTTATTAAATTCAACTCACTTGGATTCTTTATCCTGCTTTCCAGTGCATCAAATGATAAAATGAATTGTGTCACTCAAAAGTACAACTCATCTCACAAAAAACAAGCCCTTATACCACAAAAAAACCATGCCCTCATAGGGCTATACAAATCACACTCAACCAAACAACCCACATCCTAACACCCAGGACTAATTAACCCAATAATGAGGGACTAGGAGTGGTCATGGAAATATGAGGACACATCGATTAGCTTAACAAACAAGATCACAAACGTGAAAAAAAGATGTACTCGTCCATAATAAACACACTAAATTTTATTAACTGACAATTCGACAACAAGTTAATGCAGGAAAGGTAATGCAACACCAAAGTGGATGTCTACACAACACATATAAAGATTAAAAATACGAAAAGGGGCACAACACCCCCTAAAACCCTCAAATTAATGATATTACATGCAATTGAAATACAATATCATACATATAATAATATGATAATGTAATAATTAGCACCGTAACATAATGAACACAAAATCAAAATCAGCAGTGCATAATATACAAGTGTTCACATAGCAAAAAAATGGAGATTAAAGATATGGGGCCAGAGATTGCTGTACTCAATCAACAACTACATATGCTATTTGGAACACTAAGAATAGAGTCTATCGCTAACATAGCGCCATTAGTCAATGTAGTAATCTATGCAATGGCCTCAGACCTGCTGCTAAACATAATGTGTGCTACAGGTAGCCACACATAGAGAGACGTGCACCCTGCCTGATATGAAAAGAGGATGCATGGCTACAATGATGTATGGAACATTTACCTGGCAGTGAAAGGGATTGGCGCCACAAAAATGAGGGTAAGAGGGGGTGTGTGTGCGCACCCCAACGCACGTTTCAGTACGATCCTTCCTCAGGGGGCACACACACAACCTCCATTGCGCTCCTTAAATAACTGCTCCCAAAGGTTGCGTCCCTGCAAACCGCGTCACAAATCCAGGGACATGTGACCGGAAGTGACGTCCCCCACCTCGTGTAACGCGCGCATCGTCATGCCAACATGACGCCCACTGGCGTCGGCGTCACGGCGATGGGCGGAGCTAACCGCCATCACCGTGGAGACGCCGAAAGCCAGAGAGCGGCAAGTATACACATGACAGTGCGCGCGTATCAGTGGGGGGCATACCTCATAATGCTTGTACATACTATGTAATGATAATCCATATAATGCGAAATTTAGCAAATAATAAGCAAGAATGCGAAAATACAAGAATATGCAATATAGATGAACAATGTAGAGGCAAGCGCAGCTCATGATGTTATGATATATCACAGATGAAGGTCACCAATATTGATATTTCCAGATCCAGGACGATGAGGGGATACGGAGATTCAGAGGCTTCACCAAAGGCAATCTTTTGGTCATCATAATGGAAATATAATTCCAGGTGAAGAAAACTGGAGCACAAAGAAGGGGATTGTTAATTTTAAAAGACATAAAAATTTAAAAACAATATGGGTGCATAAACAAAGCCACCTAAAACACAGACAGGTGATCACAGGAAGGGGCATAACTGAGATGTTCATTCAATCCCAAGGGCTGTACTGTATCCAAAAGCCAGATCCATTTAGATTCCAGCTGAGACAATTTCTTCGAGACATGGCCCCCCCGAATACTAGCTTCAATCATGTCTATACCCCTCACTTTCAAAAGATCGCCATCACACCCATGGTAGGTCTTAAAGTGACGTGGAATGGTTTTTAGGAGATAAGTTTCTTCCTGTGTGGCTGCCGCAACAATACCTAAAACGTGTTCCCTCACACGCACCTTCAATTGACGTGTCGTCATACCCACATAAATTTTGTCGCAAGGACACGTGGCAAAATAGATCACATTCGTGCTTGTGCAGGTAATACGTTTGTCAATCTTGAAGGTGCGTGATCTGGAAGAATTATAAAAAGTGTCAGTATGTAGGATATTGCGACACGCCACACATCGGCCACACGAAGTGCAACCCTTAACTCTCCTAATGTCATCCAAAAAAGTCCTATGTGGATTGCCAACATAGTGACTATGTACTAGAATGTCACGCAAATTGCGTGACCTCCGTGGTGTGATGGCCACTTTGTCCGGGAGGAACCTAGACAAGACCGGGTCCGCTTTTAAAATGGGCCAAGATTTCTCTAACACTTTTCTCATAGCAGGAAATTGTGAGTGAAAGTTAGTAATGAATCTAACAATCCCTTCATCCTTCTTATTCTGAGGCTTATAGAGAAGATCCTGTCTCGACGAGTGTTTAGCTCTATTGAAAGCCTTTTTGATCATACGTCCGCTATAACCCCGCTCTAGTAGACGATTCTTAAGATCTGTAGCCTGGATGAGGAAATCCTCTTCCGTGGAACACAATCTGCGTATACGCAGAAATTGTCCAGTTGGAACTGATTGGATTATATGTTGGGGATGGGAGGAGGAGGCATGCAACAACATGTTTGAGGCCGTGGCCTTACGAAAAATGTTAGTCTGGATCTCACTGCGGCTGTCCCTTTTAATCCTGACATCCAGAAACTCAATTGTATTTAAATCTGCCACAAAGGTAAGTCGAATGTTACGGTCGTTGTCATTCAAAAGTGCCATAAACTCTATAATAATAATAAGAAAGGATGAAGGGATTGTTAGATTCATTACTAACTTTCACTCACAATTTCCTGCTATGAGAAAAGTGTTAGAGAAATCTTGGCCCATTTTAAAAGCGGACCCGGTCTTGTCTAGGTTCCTCCCGGACAAAGTGGCCATCACACCACGGAGGTCACGCAATTTGCGTGACATTCTAGTACATAGTCACTATGTTGGCAATCCACATAGGACTTTTTTGGATGACATTAGGAGAGTTAAGGGTTGCACTTCGTGTGGCCGATGTGTGGCGTGTCGCAATATCCTACATACTGACACTTTTTATAATTCTTCCAGATCACGCACCTTCAAGATTGACAAACGTATTACCTGCACAAGCACGAATGTGATCTATTTTGCCACGTGTCCTTGCGACAAAATTTATGTGGGTATGACGACACGTCAATTGAAGGTGCGTGTGAGGGAACACGTTTTAGGTATTGTTGCGGCAGCCACACAGGAAGAAACTTATCTCCTAAAAACCATTCCACGTCACTTTAAGACCTACCATGGGTGTGATGGCGATCTTTTGAAAGTGAGGGGTATAGACATGATTGAAGCTAGTATTCGGGGGGGCCATGTCTCGAAGAAATTGTCTCAGCTGGAATCTAAATGGATCTGGCTTTTGGATACAGTACAGCCCTTGGGATTGAATGAACATCTCAGTTATGCCCCCTTCCTGTGATCACCTGTCTGTGTTTTAGGTGGCTTTGTTTATGCACCCATATTGTTTTTAAATTTTTATGTCTTTTAAAATTAACAATCCCCTTCTTTGTGCTCCAGTTTTCTTCACCTGGAATTATATTTCCATTATGATGACCAAAAGATTGCCTTTGGTGAAGCCTCTGAATCTCCGTATCCCCTCATTGTCCTGGATCTGGAAATATCAATATTGGTGACCTTCATCTGTGATATATCATAACATCATGAGCTGCGCTTGCCTCTACATTGTTCATCTATATTGCATATTCTTGTATTTTCGCATTCTTGCTTATTATTTGCTAAATTTCGCATTATATGGATTATCATTACATTGTATGTACAAGCATTATGAGGTATGCCCCCCACTGATACGCGCACACTGTCATGTGTATACTTGCCGCTCTCTGGCTTTCGGCGTCTCCACGGTGATGGCGGTTAGCTCCACCAATCGCCGTGACGCCGACGCCAGTGGGCGTCATGTTGGCATGACGATGCGCGCGTTACACGAGGTGGGGGACGTCACTTCCGGTCACATGTCCCTGGATTTGTGACGCGGTTTGCAGGGACGCAACCTTTGGGAGCAGTTATTTAAGGAGCGCAATGAAGGTGGTGTGTGTGCCCCCTGAGGAAGGATCGTACCGAAACGTGTGTTGGGGTGCGCACACACACCCCCTCTTACCCTCATTTTTGTGGCGCCAATCCCTTTCACTGCCAGGTAAATGTTCCATACATCATTGTAGCCATGCATCCTCTTTTCATATCAGGCAGGGTGCACGTCTCTCTATGTGTGGCTACCTGTAGCACACATTATGTTTAGCAGCAGGTCTGAGGCCATTGCATAGATTACTACATTGACTAATGGCGCTATGTTAGCGATAGACTCTATTCTTAGTGTTCCAAATAGCATATGTAGTTGTTGATTGAGTACAGCAATCTCTGGCCCCATATCTTTAATCTCCATTTTTTTGCTATGTGAACACTTGTATACTATGCACTGCTGATTTTGATTTTGTGTTCATTATGTTACGGTGCTAATTATTAAATTATCATATTATTATATGTATGATATTGTATTTCAATTGCATGTAATATCATTAATTTGAGGGTTTTAGGGGGTGTTGTGCCCCTTTTCGTATTTTTAATCTTTATATGTGTTGTGTAGACATCCACTTTGGTGTTGCATTACCTTTCCTGCATTAACTTGTTGTCGAATTGTCAGTTAATAAAATTTAGTGTGTTTATTATGGATGAGTACATCTTTTTTTCACGTTTGTGATCCTCATAGGGCTATGTGGACAGAAAAATGAAAAAAGGTATGGCTCTTGAAAAAAGTGGAGGAAAAAATTAAAGTAAAAAAAATGCTCCCGGGGGTGAAATAATGAACTCCATTCCTGACCTGTGCCATATAGGTACATCATAGGTCATGTCCCGGCATTTGATACGGGCTCCAGCACTTAGTCTGCATCTTTTCCAATGCATGACAGCTGATTTAAATCACACTGCACCTGCGGATTTTAACATGTTAAATACCACTGTCAATGTCTGACAGCGGCATCTAACACAATCGCATCGGAAGCACATCACAAACCTCACCCGTCAGCACCCCGTCACATGATCGTGGGGTGCCAATGAGTAGGCATGACTATGGGTGGTCTCCAGAAGACCTCTGTGCTTGTCATTGCAGATCTGCTATGAACGCAGCCTGTGGCAAGCGTTCATGGATGATGATGATTTCTGCTATCCTGACACCCTGAAATGTGTAGCACAAGTGATCAGATGATCGCAGCTTCATGTGTCCTAAAGAAACTATTGAAGTAAAAAATGGCAAAATTTTTTTAAAAAATATTTAAAAATTAGAAAAATATAAAAGCTCAAATCACCCCTTTTTTGCTCCATCATACAAACAAAAGCATACAAAAAAACTATACATTTGGTATTGCTGTTTTCAGAAACGACCGATCTATCAAAGCATAAACTAAATTAATCTCATCAGTAAACGATGTTATGAGAAAAAAATCAAAACACCAGAAATACAGTTTGCAATAACAGGTGATTAAAACATTGTATCTACCCCAAAATGGTATCAGTAAAAAAGTCTACTCAGAAAAAAGCTCTCACCCAACTCCAGATCCAAAAAAAGGAGACACTACGGGTCTCAGAAAATGGCACCATTTTATTATATATATTTTTTTAATTTAAGGATTTTTTTCAACACTAAAATAAAAAGAACCTAGACATGTTTGGTATCATTAAACTCATACTGGCGTGGAGTATCATAATGGCAGGTCAGTTTTAGCATGTATTGAACATGGTAAAAAAAAAAAAAAACATTGTGGAAATGTGATTTCTTTTGCAATTTACTGCACTTGGAATTTTTTCTCATTTTCCAGTACACTATATGGTAAAACGGTTAAAATGTGCAATTTGTGCTGCAAAAAGCAAGCCCACGCATGGCCATGTTGATGGAAAAATAAAAAAAAAGTTATGGCTCTGGGAGGAAGTGGAGCAGAAAATGAAAATGCAAAAAAGGAAAATCCCAAAATTGTGAAGGGGTTAAGGACTGTTTTCTTCTTCACATTTTATGAATGTTACTTCCAACAGGTACTAAGAAGTAGTGGCTTAAACTCGGCTACTTATCTGATTGTATCTCTCAGATTTTAATGCAAAGTGGAGATTTCCCCCTACACCATTAGGCTATGGTTCCACGGTCCGGAACCATAGCGCTTTGGACGGAGCGGAAATTCCGCTCCGTCTAAGCCCCGCCCCCTTTCTGACGCGCGATCTTTCCGGAGGTGTTCAGGACACCTCCGGAACACCTCCGGAATGAGCGCAGGGCTACATAGCCCTGTGTTAATTATGTTGCGGCGACGCACCATCGCCGCAATACGCGAGGACATGCTGCGGTCTAAAAAGACGCGCCGCATGTCCGTTTATGCAGGTCTGCCACCTGCGTATTGTTACGCATAGTGGAGACGGGATTTCTTGAAATCCCCTCCACTATGCTGTAACATCTGGACGCTGCGTGTTTGGCGCTGCGCCAGCGCACAGCGCCAAACACGCAGCGTTTCCTGACCGTGGAAACTCACCCTTATTATAATGAAACTGCTTTCACCAATTCAGGACTGGGCCATTTACATCTGTCCTGACCAGGCACATTTTTGGTTGATTTTGTAACTGCAGATTAAACAACAGCAGATTTTTTTCTAGCTCAAATAATCAAGTAATGTTTGTGTCTTTTATTGCAGTACAAAGGGCTTTGTTTTTCTGTCAATTCATCTCGCATTCATTTTTTTATGATATCGAGTCTGAAAAAAATGTCCATTTTCACATTTTTATATTTTGTTTCTATGACCACAAAGGACCACAAAAATGCATTTAAAAATGTGTTCGCCTTTCTTTTATAATTACTTTTATATATCGTACACATATTTTTGTTTTTACATATGCTGGACTAGTGAGATCGACAGTGGCATTCTTATTTATTGCATTTATTTATTTTTTCTATTTTTATTTATTTAAACATTTGCATTTTTTCATTTATTCTACAAATTGTGCCCCTCATATGATCTTAAAAGACCATACGGGGGCACAAATTTCATCTTAGGTCTCTTGACCAACCAGAGATAAAAAAAATGGGTAAATGTGGATTACCAGAGATAAAAAAAATGGGTAAATGTGGATTTAATCTGTGCTGCTGAATAATTCAAGATCCAGACCATGTAGCCATTAAATTGTGGATTTATTCTCAGCGCGTTTCAAAGTACAAGACTTCTTCATCAGGAGAACCACAATGTACATATACAGATGTTTCAGGACATTAAATAGATTTGACATTCAAAAACAAAATCTTAGGTCTCTTGTAACTTGGGCTGGCATATTGAATGAATTAGAGGGGTAATGCAGCTTGCTGAATGCATAGCAAAGCTGTGTGAGTCTCCTGTGGCCCAGAAGCTCCTGCTCGCTCTCTATACACAGCAATCACATGACCGCAGTGAATGGAAGAGGAAGCACTGTCAGTGTTTTCTATTACTGTATATACAGTGCTTGTTTAGCGCTGTGTATACAGCAATAAAGAACACATAGACGGCAATAAACGGTCTCTGCCTTTCTCTCTGGCAGGCTGATCTATGCTCCTGCAGCAACATGATCACATGTAGCTCTGCTACTATGCAGTGATGTTTTAGAATGGCACTGCAGAGTAGGACCTAGACAGCCTAGACTTTTAAATCTCTTGAGAGTCCAGATTAATGATGTCTGCCTCTGTCTCCAGGTGCTACCCTATTAACCCTGTGGGTTGCGCTAGTGATGGAGGAGTTTGAATTGAAAATATCACTGGGCAGTGCAAGCACTGTCCAGGGAGTGTGTGGTTATGTGCTGTCCAGCTTCTCAGCAGATGCAATCAGCTCCCGAAGGTTACCTTTGTGGCAGTGACTTAACCTATTCAAACTCCCAGCAGTCTGCTAGGAGTTGCCACATACTATGCTGTTTTTCCCTGTACTGTTGGTGCTTTTGTGATATTCTTTTTCTGATTACATCCTAGTGATCCAACTTTTATGTTTTTCTGTTTTCCCTCTTTCTTTGTTATTTCACAGATACCTGGCTACTTTGACTCTGCTGTGACTGACTTTCTAGTACCTGACCCAAGCTAATGCTTAGACTACAATTTTTTCTCCTTACCCTGATACTGGTTCTCCAGTTAATGATCCAATTAATTTAATCATTCCAGCAAGAAGCCACTACATGGTTGCAACCTTGGGGATCTTGTCGTAATTACAGACCAGATCTCTGTAAAAGAGTTTAAGGGATCCTGATATGAGATTCATGCTCCCTGAAGCACGGATAGCATGAATTTGATGCTGGCTAAGTTAGTAGAGCTCTGTATATTCTATTATGAAAACCGTTCCATAGAAAACATACTTTAAAAACACAGCTGGATACTATTGGTCTAGGTTGATTAGTCTGAGGTCAGACCCCAAAGGTTCCTCTTCACCTAATTCTAGTTGACTGACAGGTGTCACCCTATTTGTGTGTGTGTATGTGAAGAGACTTCAGACTAGTCATTCAAGTCCCAAAGTAGCTGATTTCTCAAAGTATGTTGTCCCTGAAATGACACACCATTTCAGAATAAAACATTCACGACTAAAATAATTCATGCAGTGCCTGAATCATGCTGCCCATAGTTCAATCTGCCAATTTTTCTTTTAGTGTGAAGGCCAGGGTTTTTAAGTATCACAATTATCTGAGGTTGCCATTTTTAGTTGAAGGCCTCAGAAAGACTTTATAACCAATTTGTAAGTATATATGACATGATTAGTGATGAGCGAGACTAAAATGCTCGGGTGCTCATTGCTCGGGTCGAGCACATTGAAATACTCGGGTACTTGACTCGAACAACGAGCCCAATGTAAGTCTATGGGAGACCCGAGCACTTTTACCGCGATCCCCCCGCGGGTCCTTTCAAGGTCTAAAAACGTCTGAAAATGATGGAAACACTGCTCAAATGACACAGGGACATCATGGGGATCACCCCTGGAAGCATTTCTAACTCCTATGTCACAGCCTTAAACAATGTTGTCAGAGTTTCATGCCATTTTTACCGATGCACAAAAAGACATACAGAAACTAAACCGAAATGGATTTTGAGGGGGTGTGCGGGGTCTGTGTCAGGCTGTGTGGGCTCTGCCGGTGCTGTGCGGGGCTCTGCTGGTGCTTTGCGGGGCTATGCAGGGCTGTGCCAATGCTGTGAGGGGCCTGTGTGTGGCTGTGATGGCCTTTGCTGGTGCTGTGCAGGGCTGTGCCGGGCTCTGCCGGTGCTGTGCGAGGCTGTGCCGGTATTGTGTGGGGCTCTGCCGGTGCTGTTTGGGGCTGTGCCAGTGCTCTGTGGGGCCTGTGCGGGCTGTGCCTGCCTCTGCCGGTGCTGTGCGGGGTCAGTGC
The DNA here is from genome assembly GCA_033576555.1 of Oophaga sylvatica. NCBI lineage: Eukaryota > Metazoa > Chordata > Amphibia > Anura > Dendrobatidae > Oophaga > Oophaga sylvatica. Next base: position 299,430,358 of record JARQOD010000004.1, on the reverse strand, counting down.
AGGCTCTGCTGGCTGTGCGGGCATCGTCCGATGGGACTACTTGTCCCATCCGGCTATGCCCGCTACGGTGACAGCATTAGAGGATGATGGGAAAATAGTATTCCCATCATCCGGCTAATGTGGTTAATGTAAAAAAAACTCATACAGAATATACAACATATAACATACAGTACATACACATAACATACATAACATACAACACATAACATAGAGTACATACTCACCGCACACACCTAGTTCCCAAAAGCCTTCGTCTCCTGCAAATAATATTAAAATAATAAAGCAACCTATACTCACCTTTCCGCCGTAATCCATTAATAACGAGGGTCCCACATCGATCTCCCATGGAGAGCTACCAGATCAGCTGATACGACCGCTCTCCAGGGGCTTCAGCGATACAGTGATGGAGGTAACCCTCCGCGCTGTATCACTACGCCGGGAGGTCACAGGAGTTCACCTGTGACTTACAGCAGCAATACAGTGTGGGAATTTTCTCACACAGCAATACTGCCGTAAAGTGAACTCCAATGACACACTGCGGGAGGGTTATCTCCTGTCAGTGTGTCATTGGAGGCCCTGTAGAGTGGTCACATCTGCTGATGTGACTGCTCTATAGGGGAGATCATCTGGTACATTTGTTTTTAAAGAGGGATTGCGTCGAAAAGGTAAGTATAGGTTGGTTTGTTTTTTAAAATTTTTGCAGGTGATCGATGGCTTCGCTAGGATCTGGGCGTACAATAAAAATTTTGACAAAAATGTGTCATGTTTTGTTTCATTAAAATTCTTTTTCTTAAAGATGCGCCATTTCTGGGCAGCTGCAGGCTGGTATTTGTAGCCAGAGGCCCCTTAATTTCTGGCTATAAAATATAGGGGGACCCAATGTCATGTTTTTTTTGGTCCCTCTATTTCAATAGCCAGTAAAGGTTATGCAGACAGCTGCGGGCTGATATTCATACCCTGAGAAGGAGCCATGTGTATTTCCCCCTTCCAGGCTACAAATATTGGCCCCTGGCTGTCGGCTTTCCCCCTCTGGTGCAGAAAATTGCGCGGGAGCCGACGCCATTTTTTTAAAAATATATATGGCTATAAATCTATAGAAATATCTATGGATAAATCTATAGAAATATCTATGGATATATCTATGGCTATATCTATCGATATATTCATGGATATATCCATAGATATAGCCATAGATATACAGTACAGACCAAAAGTTTGGTCTGGGTGAAATGGTGGATGAGGATGAGGAAAAAGCCAATATGCTAAATGACTTTTTTTTAACTGTATTTACACAAGAAAATCCCATGACAGATAACATGATCAGTGCTAAAAAAATTTCTCCATTAAATGTCACCTGCTTAACCCAGCAGAAAGTACGGCGGCGTCTAAAAATCACTAAAGTTGACAAATCCCCGGGCCCGGATGGGATACACCTCCGAGTACTGCAGGAATTAAGTACAGTCATAGATAGACCATTATGTTTAATCTTTAAAGATTCCATAATAACGGGGTCTGTACCACAGGACTGGCATATAGCAAATGTGGTGCCAATATTCAAAAAGGGGGCAAAAACTGAACCTGGAAATTATAGGCCAGTGAGCTTAACATCTACTGTGGGTAAAATCCTGGAGGATTTTTTAAGGGATACTATATTGGAGTATCTGAGGCTGAATAACCTCATGACACAGTTTCAGCATGGGTTTACGAGGGACCGTTCTTGTCAGACTAATCTGATAAGCTTTTATGAAGGGGTAAGTTCAGGACTGGACCAAGGGAATGCAGTGGACGTGGTGTTCATGGACTTCTCAAAAGCTTTTGATACAGTGCCACACAAAGGTTGATACATAAAATGAGAACAATGGGGATAGGGGAAAATATGTGTAAGTGGGTTAAGAACTGGCTCATGGATAGAAAACAAAGGGTGGTTATTAATGGAGCACACTCGGACTGGGTCACGGTTAGCAGTGGGATACTACAGGGGTCAGTATTGGGGCCGCTTCTCTTTAACATATTTATTAATGTAGGGGGCATACAGAGTAGTATTTCAATATTTGCAGATGACACTAAACTCTACAGGGTAATAAATACAGAGGAGGACAATTTTATATTACAGGAAGATTTATGTAAACTAGAAGCTTGGGCTGATAAATGGCAAATGAGCTTTACTGGGGATAAATGTAAGGTCATGCACTTGGGTAGAACAAACAAGATGTATAATTATGTGCTTAATTGTAAAACACTGGGCAAAACTGTCACTGTAAAAGACCTGGGTGTATGGGTGGATGACAAACTCACATTTAGTGGCCAATGTCAGGCAGCTGCTGCCAAGGCAAATAAAATAATGGGATGCATTAAAAGAGGCATAGATGCTCATGAGGAGAACATAATTTTACCTCTATACAAGTCACTGGTGTGACCACACTTAGAATACTGTGTGCAGTTCTGGTCTCCGGTGTATAAGAAAGACATAGCTGAACTGGAGCGGGTGCAGAGAAGAGCGACCAAGGTTATTAGAGAACTGGGGGGTCTGCAATACCAAGACAGGTTATTACACTTGGGGTTATTTAGTTTGGAAAAACGAAGGCTTAGGGGTGATCTTATTACAAAGTATAAATTTATGAGGGGACAGTACAAAGACCTTTCTAATGATCTTTTTACTCTTAGACCTGTGACGGAGACAAGGGGGCATCCTCTACGTCTGGAGGAAAGAAGGTTTAGCCATAATCACAGACGCAGATTGTTTACTGTAAGAGCAGTGAGAATAAGGAACTCTCTGCCGTATAATGTTGTAATGAGTGATTCCTTACTAAAATTTAAGAAGGGCCTGGATGCCTTTCTTGAAAAGTATAATATTACAGGCTATATTCACTAGTTTCCTAGATACTGCGTTGATCCAGGGAGTTAGTCTGATTGCCGTATGTGGAGTCGGGAAGGAATTTTTTTTCCTCAAAGTGAAGCTTACTGTTTGCCACTTGGGGTTTTTTTTTACTTCCTCTGGATCAACATGTTAGGGCAGGTTAGGATAGGATAAGGGTTGAACTAGATGGAATTAAAGTCTTCCTTCAACCTTAATAACTATATTACTATGTAACTATGTTACTATGTTACCTTCTCATTTAAAGATTCTTCTGTATTTTCATGACTATGAAAATTGTAGAATCACACTGAAGGCATCAAAACTATGAATTAACACATGTGGAATTATACATTACACTTTACAAAAAAGTGTGAAACAACTGAAAATATGTTTTAAAATCTAGGTTCTTCAAACTAGCCACCTTTTGCTTTGATTACTGCTTTCCACGCAGAAAAGGTGAACGGATGGACTCTACATGCCTGGTTCCCACCGTGAAGCATGGAGGAGGTGGTGTAATGGTGTGGGGGTGCTTTGCTGGTGACACCGTTGGGGATTTATTCAAAATTGAAGGGGTGAGCGGTCCAGCTCACCCCAAACCATCTCGATTGGGTTCAGGTCTGGTGACTGTGGAGGCCAGGTCATCTGGCGTAGCACCCCAACACTCTCCTTCTTGGTCAAATAGCCCTTACACAGCCTGGAGGTGTGTTTGGGGTCATTGTCCTGTTGAAAAATAAATGATGGTCCAACTAAATGCAAACCGGATGGAATAGCATGCTGCTGCAAGATGCTGTGGTAGCTATGCTGGTTCAGTATGCCTTCAATTTTGAATAAATCCCCAACAGTGTCACCAGCAAAGCACCCCCACACCATCACACCTCTTCCTCCATGCTTCACGGTGGGAACCAGTCATGCAGAGTCCATCCGTTCATCTTTTCTGCGTGCAAAGCAGTTATTAAAGCAAAAGGTGGCTACTTTGAAGAACCTATAATATAAGACATATTTTCAGTTGTTTCACACTTTTTTGTTAAGTGTAATGTATAATTCCACATGTGTTAATTCATAGTTTTGATGCCTTCAGTGTGATTCTACAATTTTCAGTCATGAAAATACAGAAAAATCATTGAATGAGAAGGTGTGTCCAAACTTTTTGTCTTTACTGTATCTATAATTTTTTCCATAGATATATCTATAGATATATCCATAGATATAAAGCCATATATATATTCATAGATATTTCTATAGATTTATCCATAGATATATCTATAGATCTATAGCCATATATATTTACCAAGTAGTGGCGAGCACGTTCGCTCATCACTAGACATGATCTAATATGAATGTCTGCCTGCAATAGAATTGTGTGGTATACTGTAAGATAGATTAAAGGAAAGGTTTTCTTTGCTTAGTTGCAATAAATAAACATTACATTTTGATATAACAGAACATTCCTCTGTTTTCTTTTATACATGATTTTGAGCAGTAATGTGCAGTCTCTTACACTGTCCTGTTTATGGTATGGATCTTTAATGTGGTGTCTTGTTTTCAGGAAAACTGCTTGCATATGGGATCAAGCAAATAAATGTATGCAAAGAAAATGACTTGGTGGTCTTAACAAAATAATTGTGCTAAGAAATGAAGCCAGACAGATGATTTGTGGACACTTTTATAAGCATGTATCATCTCGATTGGATTGTTAAATATTAATCTTGATAATCTCATTTGTGCAATTATGCCTAAAGGATGACATCATATGATAGGGAACCTCTGTATATATAGATAGATAGATAGATAGATATAGATATATATACACAGTGCATGAAATAAGTATTTGATCCCTTGCTGATTTTGTAAGTTTGCCCACTGACAAAGACATGAGCAGTCTATAATTTTAAGGATAGGTTAATTTTAACATTATTTGCATTTGCAGTGAGAAATAAGTATTTGATCCCTCTGACAAACAAGACTCTCATTTTTAAAATTAACCTACCCTTAAAATTATAGACTGTTTTTTTGTCTCAACTTGTTTTGGACTTTCAGGACCAAAAATTTGTTGCTTTTATTAAGGCCCTTGACTACCATGTGGACTCATCAGTACTGATGAACGAATCTGTTCGGAAAATGATCATCAAACATAAATTCGGCACGAATATGGTACATTCGGATTCGTGATCGGAAATGCAAACAAAATTTTATAAAATCGTAAAAAATCATTAACATTCTGTAAAAGTGCGGAAAAATATTTGCATTGCCACAAAAGTATTTTCAGCACTTTAGCAACGATAATTGTGGTGTATCATGAGCGTTTGGCACATGTTTGATGAGGTGAGGGGACTTGCAGAGCTCAAAGGTGCAGCATTCTTGTAAACAGTCTTTTTTTTTCCTAACTTTATGTTTGCATATTTCGGCTAGCCAATCTGGATGCAGGAAACACCCACAATGTCCTGACACAATGGCTTGTGTCGTTGGCTGCTGAAATCACATGTCCCTCTCCATATAAATAGCTGATATCTTGTTTTAGCGCCATTTTGACACTGTAACAGCGGAGAGAGGCTGCTCATGACACTGGTAAAGATTTTAGCTAGTTAGCTAGGCGGTTGTATATCAGTCTGATTGAGTAGGTAGCTAGTGTCCAGTGTGGCTGTAAAATTTACCTTACAGCACTTTTTTTTTGCCATTACTAAGGTCCACAGACAAAGCCAGCAGGGCACATTTCCTAAAAGTGTATTGTGCACTGCTTCTATTGTGCTCCATGCACGAGTATAGCATTCTAAATTATATTTTTTCACAAGTTAAATGTGAGAAAGCCTGCTGTAGCCCAGATTTTAGCTAGTTAGCTAGGTGGTTGTATATCAGTCAGATAGTGTAGCTAGCTAGTGTGGCTGTTAAATTTATCTTCCAGCATTTTTTTTTTTTTGGCTATTACTGAGGTCTACAGACAAAGCCAACAGGGCATATGTCCTACAAGTGTGTTGTGCACTGCTTTTATGTATAGCATTCTAAATAATATTTTTTCACTAGCTAAATGTGAAACAGCCTGCTGTTTTCCACTGTGTCATTTTGTACTGTGGTGAGATGAAACTGTCTGCAGAGCTAAGGCACATTAAAAAATTATAATTTTTCACTTGCAAAAAATTAGACAACCCGCCGTATCACACTATGTCATTTTGTTTGGTTGAAATTAAGCTGTTGAGGCCTGATCCAGAGGTCACCAAAAAATCCTTCTGTTCCTAGTGTCATACAGAAAGGGACCTGATTTTAAAATAGCTTGCAGCATCTATTGTGTTATAGAGGCCGAATCCAGAGGCCACAAAAAAGTAGAGGACCTGACTTTCAAATAGTTTGCCGCATCAAGTGTGTTATAGAGGCCTGATACAGAGGCCACAAAATATTCTTCTGTTCCTAGTGCCATAGAGTAGGGGACATGACTTTCAAAAAGTTTGCAGCATCAAGTGTGTTATAGAAGCCTGATCTAGTGATGACAGAGCACTAAAATGCTCGGGTGCTCGTTACTCGGATCGAGCAAATTGGAATGAGCCCAATGTAAGTCTATGGGAAACCCGAGCTTTTTCGCCGCGACCAGCCCCGGAGGTGTTTCTAGTGTATCAAAACGTCGGAAATCTATGGGAACAGTGCGCCAATGACATGGCAACATCATGGGGAAGTCCCCTGGAAGCATTTCTGACCCCTAAGTCAAGTCATTGCTGCGAACAATGTTGTCAGAGTGTTACGACACTTTTACAGACGCACACTAAAACATACAAAAACGAAACCAAAATGGACTTTCCTGTAAAATATGTTAAGTTTTTTTCTCAGTATAAGAAAGTCGGTCTCCCATAGTGTTTGCCTATGCATTGAATGCATGGCCTGCCTTTCCCCAAAGTTACACGCACCCCAATAACACTTGGAACAGATGTCCTGGATGGCCACATGAAACCAAAGTTCCCATTAATATGAGTTTTGTACTCCCATACAGTTTGTCCATGAAGAGTATGCAAGCCCCGCCTTGCCACAAAGTTACACGCACCCCAATAACACTTTGAACCGATGTCCAGTATGGTACATTCAACCAAAGTTCCCATTATTTTTCATTTGTTACTGCCATACTGTTTGCCTATGCATCAAATGCAAGGCCTTCCCTGCCGCAAAGTTACACGAACCCCAATAACCCTTTAAAGTGGCGTACTGGATGGCCACATGAAACCAAAGTTCGCATTATTATAAATTTGGTAGTCCCATACTGTTTGCCAATGCATTTATTGCAAGGCCTACCCTGCCCCAAAGTTACATGCACCCCAATAACCCTTTGAACTGAAGTAGTGGATGGCCACATGAAACCAAACTTCCCATTATTAGGAAGTTGGTACTACCATACTGTTTGACTATGCAGTGAATTGCAGTGTTAAGCCATAAGAACCTGCATCAGAGAATTGTAGTGTTTTTGGATGAAGAAAGTGGAGAATTTCATTGTTGAGGATAAAGAATCTGCAGTGGGGAATTTCAATGTTGAAGCTGAAGAACCCGCAGTGCAGAATCTCAGTGTTGAGAATGGAGGCCTAAAAGTTGAGAATTGCATTGTTGAAGCAACTGACCAATCCCTACAGTTCCCATTATTATGAACTGGGTCTCCCATACTGTTTGCCTATGCAGTGAAAGCAAGGCCTGTCCCAAATATGCACGCAGCCCAATCTACCTTGGAAGAAACGTGGAGGAGGGCCTCATAAAAAAACTTTCCCATTACAAAAAAGCTGGTCTCCTATATTTGTAATGCCCATACACTAAGTGTATGGGCTGACAAACATTTCCCCCTGGGGGGTACACATCAACATATTGTGTCAATATTTTTGTTACGGGCATCATAAACACCCTTAAAAACACTAACGTGCCTGTTGCATCATGGAACACAGTCACCCTGGTGATCTAGTGGTGGTGTCGGAAGAGACGTGGAGGATGGCCTCAGAAAAAGTTTTTCCCAGTTTAAAGGAGTGGGTCTCCTATACTTGTAATCCCCATACACTAAGTGTATGGACTGACAAACATTTCCCCTTGGGGGGTACACAGCAACATACTGTGTCAACATTTTTGTTATGGACATCATAAACACCCTTGGAAACACTAAGGTGGCTGTTGCATCACAGAACATGGTCATCATGGCGGTGGTAGATGATGAGGATAAGGAGAAGCAGGAGGATAACACCAAATAGCCAAAATCAGGAAGCGTATAACCATGTGTGGGTGTGAAGAGGTGCATGGGAATACACCTCCCAAAAAAAGACACTGGATTTGAGGTTATGTTTCGATATTATCATTCGGTGATGTAGAGAAGTCTGGCCCAATCCAGCCTTTGTTCATTTGTATAAGAGTCAGACTGTCAGCATTTTCAGTTGACAGACGGATGCGCTTATCAGTTATAATTCCACCAGCGGCACTAAAAACCAGCTCTGACAAAACTCTAGCGGCCGGGCAGGCCAGGACCTCCAAGGCTTAGAGAGACAGTCCAGCTTGGATAACCAATAATTAAAAGGCACAGAGGAATCACGGAGGACGTTGGTACAGTCAGCAAGGTATTCCCTCAGCATCTTCCGAAACTTTGCACTCCTTGCAAGTGTACCCCTCACCTCATGGCCAGTGCGATGGGACGGTCTGAGAAAACTCTCCCAGAATTTTGCCAGTGTTCCCCTGCTTCTTCTACATTGGAGTTGTGTCTCTCTTGCCATACTCCTTGGTTGTCCAATGAACTGGGACCTCTGCCGCCAGCGTTTTCAGATGGGAATTTTTTTAATAATTCTAAACCAAGGGCCTTTTGGTACTGCACCATTTTAGTAGACCAGTCTGCCTCTGTAAGAAGAGATTGGAAGTTGTCCTTGAAGCATGGGTCTAGAAGTATCACCAACCAGTAATGAGTGTCACCCAAAATTTTGAGAATGAGAGGGTTATGGAAAAGGCAGTGCAACATAAACTCAGCCATGCGTGCAAGACTGCTAACAGGCAAGACTTCTGTCTCCTCACCAACAGGACTAACCATGCTGTCCTCCTTCTCCTCTCTTCCTCCTCAGGCCATCCATGCTGAACAGACGGTATGACAGTCGTGCTTGTAGTACCACTTGTAGCACATGAAAGTAGCTACTGTAGCTCCTGTTTTTCCTCTTCCTCCTCTTCCTCATTGTCAATCAATACACGTTGGGATGACATGTAATCACCCTGTTTGGTTCCTTGCTCCATCTCATCGTGCTCCGTCTGCAATGCATACTCTTTCATTGTGAGTAGAGAGCTTTTCAGAATACAGAGGAGCGGGATGATGACGCTAATTATGTCGTCATCACCGCTCACCATCTTGGTGGACTCCTCAAAGTTTTGTAGGATGGTACATATGTCTGACATCCATGTCCACTCCTGAGGTCTTATGTGTGGAGTCTGAACTAAATACCGATGGCCTTGTTGATTCTGGTAGTCAACAACTGCCCTCTTCTGCTCACAAATACTTTTCAACATGTGCAATGTAGAATTTCAATGCGTGGGGACATCACACACCAGTCAGTGAGACAGAAGCTGCAAATGCTGCTGAATCATGGCAAGGGCGGCGGAAGCTGTAGCTGACTTTCTAAAATGGGCACACAGGCTGCATACATTCACAAGCAGATCCGGCAGCTCTAGGGAGCTTTTGTTAAGCACATGGGCCAGGCATAGTACGTGTGTGAGCTCTCCTCGCCTTCCTCAGAGCTGCCACCAGGTTACGGCTATTGTCACACATGACCATGCCTGGCTGTAGGTTCAGCAGTTTCAGCCACAGATATGCCTGCTCTTTCAGAGGTGTCTACAACTCTTCTGCATTGTGCTCTTTGTCACCTAAACATATAAGATTCATCACAGCCTGTTGCCGCTTGGATGAGGCAGTGCTGAAGTGCTTCCAGCTTGTGACTGATGTGGTCATTTTGGAGATGCAGGCTGAAGAGGAGGAGAAGGAGGAGGAGAATGAGGTGCAGGAGCTGTACACTGTGGGGGCTACTATGACTGACCTAGGGCCCACAATCCTTGGCATCGGGAGGACGTGTTCCATCCCAAAATCCGACTGGGTCTCGGCTTCCACCATGTTAGCCCAGTGTGCTGTCAGCAAGACGTACTGTCCCTGCGCACAAGCACTTGATCATGTGTCCGTGGTTAGGTGTACTTTCGTAGTAACAACATTGTTGAGGACACGTGTAATGTTGTGGGACACGTGCTTGTGTAATGCCAGGATGGCACATCGGGAGAAATAGTAGTGGCTGGGGACCGAGTACTTTGGGATTACCGCCGCAATCAGGTTGCGGAAAGCTTCCTTCTCCATGAGCCTAAAAGGCAACATTTTGAGTACAAGCAGATGAGAAATGTGTGAATTTAGTAGTGTGGCCTGTGGGGCGTTGGCTGTGTATTTCCGCTTGCGTTCCATCGACTGGGGTATGGACAACTGAAGGCTGCGCTGGGACAAAGACGTGGACATGCTTGATGATGGTGCTAGTTGAGTGTGAGCAACAACAGGTGTAAGGCAGAAGGCATCTTCACATGCACCGTGGACAGGGGATTTGCTTGCAAGGACAATAGTGGAAGAAGCAGTGGTGTCACCCGCAGACACTGTTCCTGGAGCCTGGGGTAAGGCCCACAAAGTTGGGTGCTTTGCTGCCATGTGCCTGATCATGCTGGTGGTGGTCAGGCTGGTAGTTTTGCTACTACTGCTAATGCGGGGATGGCAGGTGGTGCAAATGGCTTGTTGCGAGTTATCGGCAAAGTCTTTAAAAAAAACATACTCAGGAAGACCTAACAGTTGTACTGCCAACTTCCGTCGTGTTGGTGTTACGAGTAACGGTTGCCCGCTTTCTGTTTGTGGCAACCACACTGCTTCTTCCCGCCTGTTGGAGTGCTACGCCTCCTTTCCCCTGTGTGCTGCTGTCCTCGCTCTGCATGCTCTTCTGCCAGGTTGGGTCAGTTACTATATCATCCACCACCTCCTCTTCCACTTCTGCACTCTGGTCCTCCTCCTGACTTTCTGGCAATTGTGCCTCATCATTGTCCACCTCTTGTGACACTTTCCCACCATTGCTTTCATGTGACTCAAATATTTGAGCATTGCTACATGCGATCTCCTCTTGCCCCGCTTCAAGTGGACCAGGCGAGAGGCCTGAATCTGTAAATGGAAAAGTGAACAGCTCTTCGGAGTGTCCAAGTGTGGGATCAGTTGTCTCAGGGCACACGGCATGGTGGGAGGAAGGAGGAGCCAGGTGAGAAATATGCAGTCCAGACTCAAGGCTACTGAGACTTGACCGTATGGAAGACAGGGTGGTGGTGGTGGCAAAGTGACTGGAAGCATTATTCGCTATTCAACCAACAACCTTTTAACACTGCTCTCCGTTTAATATTGGTGTGCTGCTGCGGTCCCACAGTAATTGGGACATGAAGGTCGGGAGAGAAGATGTGGGTGTTTGTTGTGGCACAATTTCAACTTGCCCACGGCCTCTGCATGCACCATCACCATCATGTCCACTGTAGTACAATATTTTCCACGTTCACTACAAATGGCTGGATTTGGAGCAAACTTATAAGTGATCTGTGTGTGGCAAAACCACAGTTTAAAATATCTGGCTTGTTGGTAACAATTTTTATTTTCAGCAAACTTTTGTCAATCACTAATGTAAGACAAGGAAAAACAGTTGAATGGAGGCCTGAAATAGCACAATTTGTAGCTCACAGATAGATGAGTCGTGTGACAGAGATACTACACCATGTTCCAAATAATTATGCAAATTGTGTACAAAGAATGATACACTGGCGCTACCTGAGAGTAGGGTGGGGTATGTGGTTGTTGAAAGTGTATATAAAAACGTATGTATATATATGTGTATATACACATATGTATATATATGGAGGCTGCTGGTGCTAGGTCAGCTGCTGTGCTGCCGCTGACTAAGGAAAGCAAAAAACAATAATAAATGAATAACACCTGTGCCTCCAGTAACCACTGATCCCACTGGAGGGACATCTGTCAAGAAAGATATATATATATATTGTAGCGATAGTAATGACCACATAGACAGATGGGAGAGTAAGACTTCACTATACCTTTGTATGTGGTTTGAGGACCTTTGATGAGGTCACTGCCACATGACCAGTCATGTGTTCTATGTTAGCTGGATGTCTGAGATATAAATAAGCCTACTGCTGACCACAGGTGTGAGCGGCTGGAGGTGTGGAAAACTCCAGTGTGGGACTTCTGAGGAGACCTCCAGTGTGTGTGCTGAAGAGAGTACTCAGTTAGAGTACCAGGACGTTATAGCTGTTTTTCTGTTACTTTGTGCCGGAGAAGGCTGTTTTTTTTTCTGTTTGACAGCAAGTTTATGAAGTCTTAATAAACTTGCTTAAAGAACCAGGAAGAGTCGCCCTCCTGCTTACCTCCGGTCGCACACCAGCGAGACCACATCCCTACAATTGGTGGAGACGTGCGAGCAGCGTTCCCAGCAGAGAAATGGAGGACCTGCTGAAACACTTGGTCCAGGCGCAGGTACAGCAACAAGAGACTAACAGAATGTTGTTGCAACAGTTGCAGCAGACCCAGCAGCTTCTGACAACCGCCAACCAGGGCAGGACGAGCGCCCCAACCCCAGGTCTGGCTGATGACAACCACGTCAGAAAGGTGGTAAGACGCACGTTACAGAAAATGACCCCCGGGGATGATGTGGAGGCCTTCCTGTCTGTATTTGAGAGGGTTGCTGAAAGGGAAAGACTTCCCCCAGAGCAGTGGGCAGAGGTACTGGCCCCATACCTGACAGGGGAGCCCCAGAAGGCGTACTTTGATTTAACTGTGCAGGACGCTCAGCAGTATCCTAAGTTAAAGGTGGAGATCCTCGCACGGTTGGGGGTGACAATGACTGTCAGGGCACAGAGAGTGCACCGCTGGGCTTATCGCCGAGACAAACCACCCCGCTCCCAAATGTTTGACCTGCTGCACCTGGTCCAGAAATGGCTACAGCCAGAGTCCGCTACGCCGGCAGAGATGGTAGAAAGAGTCGTCATGGATCGATTTGTGCACTCCCTGCCAAAGCCCCTACAGACTTGGGTTGCCCAGGGTGATCCCCGGAATGCTGATGAACTGGTCGGACTGGTCGAGAGGTACCAGGGGATGGAAGGTGCCTTGGGGAAGCAGCCCATTCTGTACTGGCGGCCCCAGCGGGGGCAGAGTCCCAAAAAGGGGTGGGGCGCCCAAGGTCAAAATGGCGGGGGGAGGTGGTGCCCAAGGTCACTGCGGGTGATATTGTTTGTTGGAGGTGCCGCGAGCCAGGACACATAGCTGCCCGGTGTCCCCAGACTACCGAGCAGATGGACTGCAGCATAGAACACCATATTTCATGGTATGCATATCCAGCCTGCAGTAGGAACCCGTTCCCCAACCAGGGTCCTCAAGTCTGTCCCGTGAAGGTGAACGGTGAAGCAGTAACGGCACTGCTAGACTCTGGGAGCTTAGTGACCTTGGTGAGGTCAACTTTTCCTCTCAAAATATTACCAGGGAAAAAAGTTGGTGTTCAATGCATACATGGTGATGTAAAGGACTACCCTATGGCGAGAGTGGACATTGAAACGACGCATGGCACTGAGTCTCATGAAGTCGGCGTCGTTCGGGACTTGGTGCGTCCTATAATTATAGGCCGGGATTTTTGTCTGTTTTGGGATCTGTGGAGAAAGGGTTCTGAGGTCCCTAGTGAGAATGAGGAACCAGTAAACCCTAATAAAGTACTGCCACACTCAGAGGGGGCGGAGTCCCAAACTGAGTGGGTGAGGAGAAAAGAGGTGGCGGCGAATAAACAGACGGACTATTGCCAGGTTCAGGGTTCGAACAGCGTATGTCCAGAATGGTGTACTGACTTTACATCTGACCGGGGGGCACTGAACCGTTCTCTAATAGTGAATGGAGAGTGTGTGAGTGGACTTCTAGACTCAGGGAGCCAGGTGACCCTACTGAGCGACACACTCCCTGTCTATCTGATTCCCGGAAGGAAAATGGAAGTCCATTGCATTCATGGGGTCACTAGGGAGTATCAGGTAACCAGGCTAATTATTGAGACGTCCACTATTATTTCTACCCATGATGTCCCTGTAGTCCCAGACTTACCATACCCTATAATAATAGGCCAGGATTTTAAACGATTTTGGGAGGTGTGGGACGAAGGACTGGCTGAGTGCTCAGAAGGGAACCAGAAGGACCCTAAGAGAGGCCCATCCCAGCAGGCAGCTGTAGTGGTTGCTGATAGTGTGGTGGGTAAAATAGAGGTAGCACTCCCTGTAGTCAAAGATACCAAGTGCCTGGTGACGGGTAGAAAGTGTGGCTCAGACCAAAGTGGGGACTTTGAGGTGACCAAATATAGGACCGAAGGAAACTGGGTAGCTCCAGGAATAGGGACCAGACAGCCTATACTCTCTAAGAAGAGAATTAAGGGGAAATGATGGTGCCACATGTACGGGATAAAAGAGAGCGACACCATGAGATAGAGCTGCTTAAAGAGACAGTCGTGCGAGAAAGGATACGGAGACAAGGGATTGAGCAACGAGTGGAGGACCTGGAGAAGGAAGTCTCTAAAGTCCAAGGTCAACTATCAGCGTGCCAGACGGCGAACCAAGTCCTAGTGAAAGATACGGAGATGCTCAGAGAGGCCCAGGAGAAGCATCAGCAGGAACTTCTACGGAGAGAGGATGAGCAACGCTGCTGGACAGAGGAGCAAGAGAAAATTCTCCAGAAAATCCAGATTGAGATGGAGGCTAATGCCCAGCTCAGGAAATCCACGACAGACCGGGAAATCGAACGGTTGCGCTCTCCCAGTCCGAGCGTACGGGAGGAGAGTGAACTGAAGAGGCTGACCAAAGAAGGGGCCTCGACGGCGAAAGAAAGTCAGCAAGGGAACCACCACCCAGATGGCCACACCCGGGAAGTCACAGTGAAGCGGGAGACGGACATAAGAGCTATGCCACTACAATACCTCAGCGAGAAGCAGAGACGTCGGGAGCCAACAAGAAAACCTCCAAGTCGGAGGGGGTTGGTGGAAAGCCTTGGGAAGATCCGGATGCTCCTGGAGGTGCACCAGGGAAGAATAGAGCAGCTAAGACTTGAGAAGGAGCAGACCAACAGACAGCTGCAAAAGTTGAGGGGAAAAAGGCAGTCACCTTCAACCCACAGTATAGAGAGGCGCAGAGGTTCGCTTCAGAGTGAAAGTCATCGGAGTGAAACTAAGACAGAACATAGATGGCCTAAAATGAGAGGTAGAGGCCGTGACACCTTAATTAGCTCAGGACTCAGTGACCTAAGCCAAACTGTGACAGACCGGTTAATTGTGGAGACGACTGAAAAGAGTTTCTAGTCGGTGAATGAAATGTGCCAAGCCCACGGCTTTAGGCAGAGGGGGGAGGTATGTAGCGATAGTAATGACCACATAGACAGATGGGAGAGTAAGACTTCACTATACCTTTGTATGTGGTTTGAGGACCTTTGATCAGGTCACTGCCACATGAGGCTGCTGGTGCTAGGTCAGCTGCTGTGCTGCCGCTGACTAAGGAAAGCAAAAAACAATAATAAATGAATAACACCTGTGCCTCCAGTAACCACTGATCCCACTGGAGGGACATCTGTCAAGAAAGATATATATATATTGTAGCGATAGTAATGATCACATAGACAGATGGGAGAGTAAGACTTCACTATACCTTTGTATGTGGTTTGAGGACCTTTGATGAGGTCACTGCCACATGACCAGTCATGTGTTCTATGTTAGCTGGATGTCTGAGATATAAATGAGCCTACTGCTGACCACAGGTGTGAGTGGCTGGATGTGTGGAAAACTCCAGTGTGGGAGTTCTGAGGAGACCTCCAGTGTGTGTGCTGAAGAGAGTACTCAGTTAGAGTACCAGGACGTTATAGCTGTTTTTCTGTTACTTTGTGCCGGAGAAGGCTGGTTTTTTTTCTGTTTGACAGCAAGTTTATGAAGTCTTAATAAACTTGCTTAAAGAACCAGGAAGAGTTGCCCTCCTGCTTACCTCCGGTCGCACATCAGCGAAACCACATCCCTACAATATATATCTGTATGTGAACATAGGCTGGTGCTGCTACTGACTGGAAAAAGCAAAAAGGTGTGCGGTCAGCTGGTGGTCTCGGTGTGCTGGAATATCAAGAGAGCGTCCTCCCTGGTGAGTGAGGAGAACCTCCGCAGCTGCCGTGCAGCTGTGGGAATGAGCGGCGGCGTGCTCCGGCCGAGAGGCGCCGCCGTGAGGAAGCGTGGAGTGCGGGGGGTGGGGTATGGAACTGGTGATGTCACCACAGGATGGGAATTGAGGAAGGTCAACTTCCGACGCGTTTCTAAGGTGCTCAGACCTTCTTCATCAGGGATGCCGACTAGCTATATGTTCTGCCTTTTATCCATACAATAATCCCTAGCCCCTCCCGCATCAGCAGGCACCCTGAGAATAAACCACAGCAAATGGGAAGGAAAGACAGGTTGGGTAATTCTAGTAGGACATTTTAAGGAGGCTAGATATGAACAAGAGAGGGAAAATAAATTTGGGGGGGGAGGAGAAGGGGAACTGTTGGAGAACATAATTAATCCAAAAATTCAAAACTTTATTAAATACATTAAAATATTAAAACTGCATAATGTACCTGTTTCCAGGACATGCCTCCAAGGTAATAATGCTTAAAAGCACTTAACATACTCTAGTTAGTCATTGCTAAAAAAAGCAATCATGCGTATATACGTTGCAAGGATTATGTCTCGCTTATATGCGACCGGAGGTAAGCAGGAGGGCAACTTCACTTGGTTCTTCAAGCAAGTTTATTCACACTTCATAAACTTGCTTAAAACAGAAAACAAAAACAGCCTTCTCTGGCACAAAGTAACAAAAGGCATATATACAGTCCTTGCACTCTAGCAGAGTAGTCTCCTCAGAGCACACAAACTGGAGGTCTCCACACCTCCAGCCACTCACACCTGTGGTCAGCAGTAGGCTGATTTATATCCCAGACACCCAGCTAACACAGAACACATGACTGGTCTTGTGGTAGCGACATTATCACAGATCCTCAAACCACATACACGGCTATGGTGATGCCACTACCCAGGGCTAACGTGTAATGGGCTACATAACAGAGACAAGGCATCTCTGAGCCAGATACCTCCCGTCTATTACACAATCCTTTCCCCCCTCTGCCTAAAGCCATGGGGCTTGGCACTTTCTCCCACTAGACAAGGGATTCTTGAGAGGGCATCAGCATTACCGTGTAGCTTCCCGGCCCTGAGTTCTACCTGCAGGGCTAAGTACCAGCGGGTGACCCTTGCATTTCTACCCTTGGTTTCTCTCATCCATCGGAGTGGGGCATGCTCAGATATCAACCTAAACTTCCGTCCCATTAGATAATACCGTAAGGTGTCCACTGTCCATTTTATGGCCATGCACTCCTTCTCCACGACAGAGTAATTATTTTCACATGAAGATAGCTTCCTGCTCAGGTAAAGGACTGGATGCTCCTCTGTTGTGAATGTGTTAGAAATGAATTCTGAGCAGAAGCTCCCTCTGGTGGTTACTAACAGTACTGAACTATTCAATGAAGATTGTGAAGATTGGCAATCAGGTTTTACAGACTGGTCTTATATAAGGGAGGTTCCCTCCCATCAGGGTTGCCGGTGATCAATTGTTCTTGTCTCATCTTTGGTTCCTGGTTCACTTGGAAGTTTGCTGAGTCTTGCCTGCATCTTCTGCTAACAGATAAGATATTTTCTGCTTTTATTTTTTTTGCTTGCTTTTTGCATTTCGTCCTGCACTTCTGTGGAGGTCAACCGGGTCCCCTCCTGGGGCTTGTGCTCCTCTCAGTTTATCTGAGCCACTGTTATTTGTTCACTTGCCTTTTCCAGTTTTTTCAGTGGCTGCTGCTTAGTTTTGTTACACCAGAGAACTAATTTAGGTGGTAGAGGTCGTGTGATCTCAGGTGTTTTTGCAATTAGTGAGTTGGTATTTTTTTAGGGTTTTTTTGGATTGCAGTAAGTGTCCTTCCTATCCTTTTCTTTCTAGGAAGATTGGGCCCCAACGTTTGCTCATACTATTTTCTGTCTGTGTCTGTATTTCCTCTTGTCTAACCGCCATTACATGTTTGGGGGCTTCCTATGTTCTTTGGGGATCTGCTCCGGGGCAGATAGTTTTCCTCTTTCTATCTTTAGGTGTAGTTAGCTTCTCAGGCTGTGACGAGGCGTCTAGGACCAACGTAGGTACGCTCCACGGCTGCCTTTAGTTGTGGTGGTTAGTCAGGGTACTGCAATCCAGTAGATTTCAACCTCTCTGGTGTATTGCCTTTTTTGCCTGCTCTCCTCAGCTACCAAATCATAACACTCCTCCCCATGTATCTCCTGTGACAGAACTGCTCCCAATCCAACATCTGAGGCATCTGTTTGAAGAACAAACTCTTTCTTAAAGTCTGGGCTATCAGAACCGGTTGTTTACACAGGGCCCCTTTCATTTCTTGGAAGGACAATTCTGCTTCTTCGGACCATTTAACCTCTTCTTGGCAAGCCTCCCAGGTATAGTGGGGATCCCAAACTTTGCATGGGTTCCTGAACCAGTGCCTCCTCCACTTTGAACTCCTCCCCTTGCAATACCCAACAGACCGGTCTAAAGTGGCTTTTATAGTGTCCCACCTGGAGGGGGAGGCTTTAACTTGAGTCAATTCCCTGTAGGAGCGCATCGACCCCATAGACTCCCAGTTGGCGGGCTTCCTGGAAATCTTTCGCAGGGTTTTCGATGAGCCCGGGCGGTTGGCTTCCACGACTGAGTCCCTCTTCAATCTTCATCAGAGCTCACTCTCGGTAGGCCAATAAGTCATTCGCTTTCGCACCTTGGCTTCCGAGTTGGGATGGAATAATGAGGCTCTAGTCGGCCCCTTCTGGTGTGGACTGTGGGGCCGGATAAAGGATGAGCTTGCAGGACGGGATACCCCAACCTCCCTGGAGGATCTAATCTCCCTAGCCACATGCATTGACCTACGTTTTCAGGAGCGAGCCCGCGAATGAGCCAGAGAGGGGAGACCTATTCGTTCTTTGCCTCCAGTCCGCAGGTCTGCTAGCCCGCAATCTTCGGTGTTCCCTTCTGCGCCCACATCCGAACCTATGCAGGTGGATCGGATAAAGATGGCCGATCAGCGTCGTAGAGAGAGACGTGCTCAAGGTCTTTGTTTTTACTGCAGTAGCGCCTTCCACTTGCTACGGTCCTGCCCAGAGAGGCCGGGAAACTCCTCCACCTAGGACAGGTAAGAGAGGCCTCCCTAGGTGTTCCTGATTCCTCTCCACCCATGACCCTGTCTGTCCTATTACTTATTGATCTGAGACGCTACTCTGAGATCGCCTACGTTGATTTGGGCACGGCGGACAATTTCGTCAGTCTTGAGGCAGCTCGGAGGCTTCGAATTCCAGTTCTTTCCCTGGACAGTCCACGTCTGGTTGCATTTGTGGATGGGAGACCTTTGCAAGAGACCATCTTCATGGTGATTGAAGAAGTAGAATTACAGATCGGGGCTCCACATCATGAAAGGATTGCCTTGTATGTACTGCCAATAGGGTTGAGCATTCCGATACTGCAAATATCGGGTATCGGCCGATATTGGCTGTATCGGAATTCCGATTCCGAGTACCGATATTTTCGTCATATCGGATACCGGAATCGGAATTGTCACTGTCACTGTCAGTGTCCGTCTGTCGGGTCTGTCAGGAGTCAGCGGCACTTACCCGGCAGAAGATCTCCGGCGGTCACATCCCGGACTGCTTGATGGCCGCCATCCTCTTCTCCCTGGCGGTCACATGCAGTTTCTCGCGATAACTGCAGTGACTGCTGGGTAATCGCGGCCGTAAAGCAGTCCGATGACGTCACCGCCGGAGAAGCAGGTAATCAGCTGTGCTGCGCCGGGATGTCAGGCTCTGCCTGGCATTCCGATGTAGCAGAGCTGGATCGTCGTGGGACACTCGTTACTATGGACTGCGTCGGACAGGTGGTATACTGTTGGTTTGTTTTTTTTCTTTTTTTACAGGAGATCGATGGCGTCGCAGGAATGAGTGTATAATAAAAGAAATGAAAACTGTGTTGTCTCTTTTATTTCATTAAAATACTTTTTTCTTGCTGTGTCTTTTTTTCAAACATTTAAAAACTTTGGGATTAATAATGGATCGGTGTCTTATTGACGCCTCTCCATTATTAACCGGGCTTATTGTCACCGTGCAATCAACAGTGACATTAACCCCTTATTACCCCACTTGCCACCGCTACAGGGCAAGTGGGAAGAGCCGGGTAAAGTGCCACAATTGGCACATCTTTTGATGCGCCAAATGTGGGGCTGCTGTAGCCTGGTATTATCAGGCTGTTGAGGGCCAAAATCCATGGGCCTTGACAGTCTTTTAATACCAGGCCGCAGCAGTCTGCATTTTACTTGGCTGGTTAACAAAAATAGGGGGGATCCCCACGCCGTTTTTTTTTCGAGGGGATCCCCTATTTTTGTTAACCAACCAAGCTAAGCAGACTGCTGTGGCCTGGTATTATCAGGCTTGCAAGGTCCATGGATATTGGATCCTTACCAGCCTGAAAAACCAGGCCTCAGCGGTCTGCTTCATCTGGCTGGTTAACAAAAATAGGGGGGACCCCACGCTAATTTTTTTCGAGGGGATCCCCTATTTTTGTTAATCAGCCAAGATATGCAGACTGCTGTGGCCTGGTATTATCAGGCTGACAAGGTCCATGGATCTTGGCTCCTTAACAGCCTGAAAATCCAGGCCTCAGCGGTCTGCTTCATCTGGCTGGTTAACAAAAATAGGGGGGACCCCACGCCATTTTTTTTTCGAAGGGAACCCCTATTTTTGTTAATCAGTTCCCTCTGACGTCACTGATGGTGTCCCTGGCTGACCTGAAGTGAAAGTGGAAAGCAATCATTTAAGCTTTCCACTTCCTCTCCTGTCAGCCAGGAGAGGAGCTCATTCATTTGGGGGTTTACTGTGAGGCTGCAGCATTAACTGCGGTCCCTGCAGTAAACATTAACCCTTTCTGAAGGATTACACCGTGGGACCTGACTGTGCATCGGATTGGTAAGAATAATTTTGCTTTATTATTTTATTTTTATTACAGGAAATGGTTTTAGCAGGTAAATAAAATATGGTCAAAAACTGTGTGATTATTTCATTAAACTTCTTTTTTATTAAAGTGTGTGTTTGATTTTTCTTTCATACAATAGGATTAATAATTGATAGTTGTCTAATTGACAGCTCTCAATTATTAACCTGGCTTAAAGTGACCATTCAATTGCAAGGTCATTTTAACCCCTTATTAACCCATTCGCCACCGCTACAGGGCAATGGGAATAGACGGGCAAAGTGCCAGAAAGGGCAAATCTAATTAGAGATTTGCCCTTTCTGGGGTGTCTGGGGGCAGATGTTAGTAGCCGGGGGGGGCCAAAAATAATGGTCCCTCTCTGGGCTATTATTATCTGCCCCCACTCACTGGCTTTGTCTGTCTGGTTGCGAAAATAGGGCGGGAGCCCACGCATTTTTTTTCAGCAATTTTACACCTCATATATATATAATATATATATATATACATGTCATTGAGTTTGTGACACATATATATATATATATTTATAGTTCATACATTTCTACATAGTATAATAGCCGCTAATTCAATTGCCAGCTTTTGTGAAAATGCAGAACCCGACATGAAATGACACTTGGTTTACATAGAGTTAACCATGTCTTTTCATGTAGTTTGATATCTGATTTGCACAAACAATTACATGAGTGTAAGTGTGCAAAATTTCACACCTGTAGGGGTTAATTAAAGGTGTAAATTCGCAGCAAAAAAGTCCTTTTTTTTACAACGAATTTACACCTTTAATTAACCCCTACAGGTGTGAAATTTTGCACACAGCCACTCATGTAATTGTTTGTGCAAATCAGATATCAAACTACATGAAAAGACATGGTTAACTCTATGTAAACCAAGTGTCATTTCATGTTGGGTGCTTCTGTCTTTTCACAAAAGCCGACTTTACCCGGCAATTGAATCAGAGGATATTTTACTATGTAGAAGTGTATAAACTATAAATATATGTATATTTATATGTCACAATGACATGTATATATATATATATATATATATGTATTCTATGTGTGTATATTTAGTGTTTACAAGGAAAGAATGGGGTTTTTTTAGTTACGATATTTTGTTCCCATAGACTTACATTGGATTTCCGGTATCGGTATCGGGTATCGCCGATATTTTAATGGTATCGGCGATACCATTCCGATTCCGATACTTTTGGATATCGGAAAGTATCGCTCAACTCTAACTGCCAAACCTCTCCCATGCTTTGTTACTTGGGTTGACTTGGCTCAGGGCCAATGAGCCTACCCTTGACTGGCGCTCGGGAGATGTGCTCCGTTGGGGACCCGGTTGCCAGAAGCGGTGTCTGCAGTCTGTCCGTCCCATCGTCTCTCCACAGTCTACCTCTGTTCCCTCTGAATTACCTCCGCCCTATTGGTCCTATGTAGACATCTTTAATAAAAAAGAGGCCGAAAATCGTCTCCTGCATCGCCCCTACGATTGCTCGATTGAGCTCGTTTCCGGTTCCTCTCCGCTAAGAGGTAGAATTTACCCGCTGTCCCCTGCAAAGACTCAGGCCATGTCAGAATATATCCAGGAGAACTTGGCCAAAGGCTTCATTCGGAGATCTTCCTCCCCCGCAGTAGCGCGATTTTTCTTCGTCAAGAAGAAAGATGGTTCTCTTCATCCTTGCATAGAATACCAAGGTCTGAATAACATCACAGTCAAGAACAGGTACCCGCTACCTCTAATCCCGGAGCTCTTTGACCGGCTTAGGGGGTCTTGAATTTTCCCCAAAATCGACCTTCGGGGTGCCTACAACCTGATCCATATTCGTCCTGGGGATGAATGGAAGACCGCTTTCAACACCAGGGGCGGTCACTATGAATATTTGGTCATGCCGTTCGGTCTCTGCAACACCACCACAGTGTTCCAAGAATTTGTCAATGACATTTTCCAAGACCTTCTATACTCCTGTGTAGTGTTGTACCTGGACGACACCCTGGTCTTTTCGGCTGATCTACCGACCCACAGAAGTGTTCTCCTGGTCCTACAGCATCTGAGAGAGAATTGTCTTTATGCCAAGCTTGAGAAATGTCTCTTTGAGCAAACTTCTTTACCTTTTCTGGGATACATTATCTCAGGTTCAGGCCTCAAGATGGATTACGAAAAGGTGACTGCCATTCTCAACTGGACGTGACTCTGTGGGGTTAGGGCCATTCAACGGTTTCTTGGATTCCCCAATTATTACAGGCAGTTCAAACCCCATTTCTCTTCTGTGATTCAGCCTCTCTCCTCTCTCACCCATAAGGGTACTGATACTAAGACTTTGACTCCGGAAGCAGAGGAAGCCTTCTTGCTTCTTAAATAGTCCTTTTCCATGGCTCCTGTGTTACACCGTCCAGAAGCTAACAAGCCATTCATTCTAGAGGTAGATGCCTCTTCCAAGGGTGTCGGAGCGGTGCTCTCTCAGAGGACCTCGAAGGGCCGGATGGTTCCTTGTGGCTTCTTTTCTAAGGCATTTCCTGCATCTGAACGCAACTATACCATTGGCGATCAGGAGTTGTTGGCCATAAAACTGGCCCTAGAAGAGTGGAGGTATCTTCTTGAAGGAGCCGTGCATCAATTTGTGATTTTCACCGACCACAAGAACCTGGCCTATCTCCGATCTGCACATAGACTTAACCCTCGCCAGGCCAGATGGTCCTTGTTTTTCGCCCATTTGAGTTTCAACTACACTTCCGGCTGGGCAACAGTAATGTTAAAGCAGACGCACTGTCTAGGTCATTTCAGTCTAGGGACATTGAGGAGGAACCGGCGCATATCATGGATCCTTTCAAGATCATTACTGTGGATCCTTTAAAGATGACCTATCCACCACTGGGCAAAACCTTTGTAATGGAGGTCGACAGAAGGAGTGTGTAGTTCTGGGGACATTCATCCAAATTTGCTGGCCATGCCGGAATTAAGAAGACTTTCCTTCTCATCACTCGCTACTATTGGTGGCCCACTCTGCATCTGCATAACAAGGAATTGGTCGCCTCGTATCCATCTTGTGCCAAGAACAAGGTCCCTAGACAGTTACCTCATGGAACCCTGCTTCCTCTCCCAGTTCCATCAGCTCCATGGCAGCATATTGCCATAGACTTAATTACCAACCTACCAAGTTCCTCTGGCTGTACAGTCATCCTTGTGATAGTGGATCGGTTCTCCAAGATGGCTCATTTTGTTCCCCTGCCCGGGTTACCCTCAGATCCTGAATTGGCAAGGATCTTTATTGAGAACGTCTTCAAACTCCACGGATTCCCGAAGCACATCGTATCCGATAGAGGGGTTCAACTTACTTCTCGTTTTTGGAGGGCCCTGTGCAAACTCTTCAAGGTGACTCTGGATTTCTCCTCAGCCTACCACCCTCAAACCAAAGGTCAGGTAGCGTGGACTAATCAGATCCTGGCCACCTATCTATGACACTTCACCATGGCTCATCAAGATGATTGCGTCAGTCTGCTCCCTTGGGCTGAGTTTGCTTACAATAATTATTCCAGTGAGTCCTCTGCCAAAACTCCTTACTTCATTGTCTTTGGACAATATCCGGGTATGCCCCTCCCCGTATCACCAGCTTCAGGGGAACCAGCGGCTGACTCTCTGATTCTGAGATTTTCCACGATCTGGAGGGAGGTTAAAGAAGCACTCTATAAGGCGTGAGGAAGAATGAAAAGACATGCCGACAAGAGAGGCCTAGATTCTCCTTCTTTCAAACCCGACGACAAGGTGTGGCTTTCCTCAAGGAACATCAGACTCAAGATACCATCTTATAAATTGGGTCCCCGCTACATTGGCCTTTTTAGGTTCTGAGTTGAGTCAACGATGTTGTCTTTAAGCTGAAATTGCCTGCTTCGCTCTGCATTCCCA
Source organism: Oophaga sylvatica (assembly GCA_033576555.1). NCBI lineage: Eukaryota > Metazoa > Chordata > Amphibia > Anura > Dendrobatidae > Oophaga > Oophaga sylvatica. Next base: position 299,405,463 of record JARQOD010000004.1, on the reverse strand, counting down.
ACACTTTCCATGTGTCATAGCTCAAACCCGCTATCTTTAACCGCTTCCATTCTTCACCGTATGCTTCTCCTCAACCTGTTAGTGCCGATAACATACTTGAGGTGAGAAATATTTTAGCTATGAAAAAGATTCGTGGGAGAACCTTTTTTTTGATTGACTGGAAGGGTTTTGGTCCTGTGGAGAGATCATGGGAGCCATTAGAAAACATCAATGCTACTCGTGTTCTTTACAAATTTTTCTCCAGTCTGAGAGGGAGGAATTGTAAGGAGGAGGGCACTGTTACCGCTCCTGTGTCCGCTCTCCCGGGGGGTCGCGCCTCCGGCTTTGCTTCTGGGTCCTCGCGCACTGTCCACGCTCATCCACACTCTGCTCTTCCCCAGCTTCCGGTCCCACGCTGTACAGGAGTATCCCGGCATCTGGCATGCGCCCTGGCATCCTTAGAGGGCGCGTGCGCACCTCTGCAGTTCCTTTTGCCCTCGGATAACCGGACCCGGAAATCCCCTACAGCCAATCCAGGTAAGGTGTGCAGTATATCAGGCTGCCTCATTTTAGTAGTGGTTGCCTGATAGTCATATAGCCTCCCGCTAATGTCACAGGCCTGTAATCGCTCCCCGTACCTCGTGCGCTATTTGTTCTTGCTCTGTACATGGTCTTGCACTCTGTCCTGCACTCTGCCTTGTACACTGTGCTGCTCACTCGCACCACGTGTGCCATGGTACCGGTACCCTGCAGGTTCATATCTTTGTACCCAGTCCTGGTCTCGTACTCCTCTGCTCTCTAACCCTCTCTCTCTCTCCGTAGTTGTGTCCCGCCTCTGCTTTCCCATGTACCCGTCCTGTCATCCGTTCACTGCTCCTGGTTCCTTTTCTGCTGTATCCACCATCCTCCTGCGCTCTCCTATTCCTCGTCTCACTCTCTATCTGAGCCACCCCTCTTGGTATCGGCCTCCGTGGTCCAGTGACCTTTGGGCTTGCCCCTGACGGTCCCTGTATAGGGGTCGGCTTCCACTAGGTCAGCTCGCCCAGGGGTAGGTCAGTTCCACGGTCCAGAGGGTCTACTCTAGATCCTCGTCTCCCCAAGTGGCGTCACATAGGGTAACACATCAAAACAGTTGAATTGAGGCCTGAAATGGAACAATTTCTAGCCCACAGCTTTCCACTTCCTCTCCTGTCAGCCAGGAGAGGAACTCATTCATTTGGGGGTTTACTGTGAGGCTGCAGCATTAGCTGCGGTCCCTGCAGTAAACATTAACCCTTTCTGAAGGATTACACCGTGGGACCTGACTGTACATCGGATTGGTAAGAATAATTTTGCTTTATTATTTTATTTTTATTACAGGAAATGGTTTTAGCAGGAAAATAAAATATGGTCAAAAACTGTGTGATTATTTCATTAAACTTCTTTTTTATTAAAGTGTGTGTGTTTGATTTTTCTTTCATACAATAGGATTAATAATTGATAGTTGTCTAATTGACAGCTCTCAATTATTAACCTGGCTTAAAGTGACCTTTCAATTGCAAGGTCATTTTAACCCCTTATTAACCCATTCGCCACCGCTACAGGGCAATGGGAATAGACGGGCAAAGTGCCAGAAAGGGCAAATCTAATTAGAGATTTGCCCTTTCTGGGGTGTCTGGGGGCAGATGTTAGTAGCCGGGGGGGGCCAAAAATAATGGTCCCTCTCTGGGCTATTATTATCTGCCCCCACTCACTGGCTTTGTCTGTCTGGTTGCGAAAATAGGGCGGGAGCCCACGCATTTTTTTTCAGCAATTTTACACCTCATATATATATATATACATGTCATTAAATTTGTGACACATATATATATATATATATATATATATATATATATTTATATTTATAGTTCATACACTTCTACATAGTATAATAGCCGCTAATTCAATTGCCGGCTTTTGTGAAAATGCAGAACCCGACATGAAATGACACTTGGTTTACATAGAGTTAACCATGTCTTTTCATGTAGTTTGATATCTGATTTGCACAAACAATTACATGAGTGTAAGTGTGCAAAATTTCACACCTGTAGGGGTTAATTAAAGGTGTAAATTCGTAGCAAAAAAGTCCGTTTTTTTTTACAACGAATTTACACCTTTAATTAACCCCTACAGGTGTGAAATTTTGCACACATAGACTGATGTAATTGTTTGTGCAAATCAGATTGCAAACGACATGAAAAGACATGGTTAACCCTATGTACACCAAGTGTCATTTCATGTCGGGTGCTTCTGTCTTTTCACAGAAGCCGGCTTTACCCGGCAATTGAATCAGAGGATATTTTACTATGTAGAAGTGTATAAACTATACATATATGTATATATATATGTCACAATGACATGTATATATATATATATGTATTCTATGTGTGTATATTTAGTGTTTACAAGGAAATAAAGGTTTTTTTTAGTTGCGATATTTTGTTCCCATAGACTTACATGGGACTTCCGGTATCGGAATCGGATATCGACGATATTTAGTGATATCGGCGATACCATTTCGATACGATATTTTTAGATATCGAGCAGTATCGCTCAACACTAGTCACTAACTAGGGTAGCACACAGCAAAAACAGTTCAATGCAGGCATGGAATGCCGCAATTTGTAGCCAATTGATAGGTGAGGCGTGTGACGAAGATACTACATTGTAAAATGTGTGGCCTGTATTTTTATTTTTCTACATCAAAATACTGTGAAGAACTAGGGTAACACACAGCCAAAACAGTTGCTTGGAGGCCTGAAATGCCCCAATTTCTAATCATCAGATAGATGAGGTGTGAGACGGAGACACTGCACTGTAAAATATGTGTGCTGTATTTTTTTTTACAGCAAAATAATTGGAGTCACACACAGCAAAAACAGTTGAATAGAGGCATGAGATGACAAAATTTCTAGCCCACAGGCATGTGATGGAGATACCACACTGTAAAATATGTGGCCTATATTTTAATTGTTTACAACAAAATACTATCAAGATCTAGGGTAACACACATCACAAACAGTTGAATGGAGGCCTGAAATGCCACAATTTTGAGCCCACAGATAGAGGAGACATGTGACGTAGATACCACATTGTAAAATATGTGGCCTTAATTTTTTTTACAACGTAATACTGTGAATAACTTGGTTAACACAAAACAAAAATGGTTGAATGAAGGCCTGAAATGCCACAATTTTAAGCCCACAGATAGTTGAGGTGTGTGACTGAGATACCGCACTGTAAAATATATGGCCTGTATTTTTATGTTTTACAGCTAATACTGTCAAGAACTAGGGTAACACAGCAAAAACAGTTGAATGAAGGCTTGAAATGCCACAATTTGTAGACCACTGATACATAAGGCATTTGACAGAGATACCACACTGTAAAATATGTGGCCTGTATTTTAATTTTTTTACATCAAAATAGTGTCACTAACTAGGGTATCACACAGCAAAAACTGTTCAATGTAGGCCTGAAATGCCACAATTTGTAGCCCACAGATAGATGAGATGTGTGACGTTGATACCACTTTGTAAAATATGCGGCCTGTATTTCCATTTTTTATACTGCAAAATACTGTCAAAATTTAGGGTAACACACATCAAAAACAGTTAATTGGAGGACTGAAATGCCACAATTTGTAGCCCACAGGTTCTTGAGGCGTGTGAAGAAGCTAACACACTGTAAAATATGAGGCCTGTAATTTTATTTTTTACAGCAAAATGCTGTCAAGGACTAGGGTAACACAGCAAAAACAGTTAAATGAAGGCCTGAAATGCCACAATTTGTAGACCACTGATAGATGAGGTGTGTGACAGAGACACCACTGTTATGATTTGGTAGCTGAGGAGTGCAGGTAAAAAAGGCAATACACCAGAGCAGTTGGAAACTATGAGATTGCAGTACCCTGACTAACCACCACAACTAGAGGCAGCCGTGGAGCGTTCCTACGTTGGTCCTAGACGCCTGAGAAACTAACTATACCTTAAGATAGAAAGAGGAAAGCTATCTGCCCCGGAGCAGATCCCCAAAGAACAAAGAAAGCCCCCAAACATGTAATGGCGGTTAGACAGGAAGAAATACTGACACAGACAGAAAATAGTATGAGCAAACGTTGGGGCCCAAACTATCTAAATAGAAAAGGATAGGAAGGGCACTTACTGCAATCCCAAAAAACCCTGAAAAGCACCAACTCTACTAATTTCAAAAAACACCTGAGATCACACGACCTCTACCACCTAAATTAGTTCTCTGGTGTAACAAAATCAAAACAGCAGCCACTGAAAAAACTGGAAAAAGCAAATGTACAAAACATCAGTGGCTGAACTAAACTGAGAGGGCAAAAGCCCCCGGAGGGGACCCAGAAGGCCCCCACAGAAGTGCAGGACAAAATGCAAAAATCAAGCACAAAAACAAAAAGAAGAAAATGTCTTATCTGTTAGCAGGAGATGCAGACATGACACAGCAGGCTACAAAGGAAACAGGAATCAAGGATTGAGACCAGAACAATTGATCACCGGCAACCCTGATGGGAAGGCGACTCCCTTAAATAAGACCAGTCAGTAACACCTGATTCCCAATCCTCACAATCTTCACTGGACAGTCCAGTACCGCTTGCAACCACCAGAGGGAGCCTCCGCTCAGAACTCATTTCAAGTCCATTCACAACAGTACCCCCCCCTGAGGAGGGGTCACCGAACCCTCACTTGAGCAACCAGGTCGGTCAGGATGAGTTCTATGATACGCACGGATGAGTCTCCTAGCATGGATGTCCGAAGCAAACACCCAAGAATTGTCTTAATGACCATAACCTCTCAACTTAACCAAATACTGGAGTTTCCGTCTAGAAAAACAAGAATTCAATATTTTCTCAACCACAAACTCCATATTGCCCTCAACCAGAACAGGGTCAGGAGGCAAAGCTGTAGGAACCACTGGCTCAACAAACCTCTTCAACAAGGACTTGTGGAACACGTTATGGATCTTAAATGTCCTTGGAAGAAGCAAACGAAAAGAAACAGGATTAAGAATCTCCATGATCTTATAAGGTCCAATGAACCTAGGCTTAAATTTAGGAGATGCCACTCTCATAGGAATATTTTTTGAGGACAACCAGACCAAGTCCCCCACTTTAAATCGAGGACCATCAGTTCTATGCCGGTTAGCAAACCGCTGGGCCCTCTCCTGAGAGAGGGACAACCTCTCCACTACCTGGTCCCAAATCTGTTGCATACACTCCACAACAGAGTCAACACCTGGACAGGCAGAAGCCTCCGTCTGTCCTGAAGAAAATCGAGGGTGAAACCCAGAATTACAGAAAAATGGAGACATCAAAGTGGCAGAGCTAGCCTTATTATTAAGAGCAAACTCAGCCAAAGGCAAAAAAAGAGACCCAGTCATCCTGATCAGCAGACACAAAGCATCTTAGATAAGTCTCCAATGTCTGGTTTGTTCTCTCAGTTTGACCATTGGTCTGAGGGTGAAACGCCGAGGAGAAAGACAACTGAACACCAAGCTTAGAACAAAAGGTCCTCCAAAATCTGGAAACAAACTGGACTCCTCTGTCAGACACAATGTTCTCAGGAATGCCGTGTAAACGAACCACGTGCTGAAGGAACAAGGGCACCAATTCGGAGGAGGAAGGCAATTTAGGTAATGGCACAAGATGTATCATCTTGGAAAACCTATCACAAATCACCCAGATGATGGTCATTCTCTGAGAAACAGGGAGGTCGGAAATGAAATCCATAGAGATATGGGTCCATGGTCTCTTGGGCACAGGCAATGGCATCAACAAACCACTAGAGCGAGAGCAAGGCTTGGAGAGAGAGCAAGTCCCGCAAGACTGCACAAATTCCCTGATATCACGAGACAAGGTAGGCCACCAAAAGGACCGACTAACCAAGTTTCTGGTACCAAAAATTCCGGGATGACCGGCCAACGCGGAACAATGAATCTCAGACATCACACTCTTTTTCCACTGGTCCGGGACAAACAATTTCCCAACAGGGCAGCGCTCGGGCCTATCCTCCTGACACCCCTCCAGAGCCAGTCTCAAATTGGGCGAGATGGCGGAAAGAGCTACACCTTCTTTCAAAATAACAGAAGGATCAGATACCTCAGGAGAGTCCGCAAGGAAACTCCTCGAGAGGGCATCCGCCTTAACATTCTTAGTGCCAGGAAGAAAGGAAACCACAAAATTAAAACGTGTGAAAAACAAGGCCCACCTGGCCTGTCTAAGATTAAGTCGCTTGGCGGATTCCAGATAAACCAGATTCTTATGGTCCGTAAGGACCACCACCTGATGTTTGGCTCCCTCCAGCCAATGTCTCCACTCTTCAAAAGCCCACTTCATGGCCAATAACTCCCGATTACCCACGTCATAATTACGTTCAGTAGGAGAAAATTTTCGAGAGAAAAAGGCACAAGGGTTACTTTTAGAGGTCTCTGGATCTCTTTGGGACAAAACGGCACCTGCCCCAATTTCAGAGGCATCAACCTCCACCTGAAATGGCAGAGAAACATCAGGCTGCCGTAGAATAGGAGCAGAAGTGAATCTCTGCTTAAGTTCCTGAAATGCAGAAACTGCCTCAGGAGGCCAATTCACCACATCAGAACCCTTTATGGTCAAATCAGTTAATGGTTTAACAATAACCGAGAAATTACCAATAAATTTACGATAAAAATTGGCAAAACCCAAAAATCTTTGAAGAGCCTTTAATGAAGTAGGTTGGACCCAATCACAGATGGCCTGAACCTTGACCGGGTCCATTTCAATAACAGATGGGGACAAAATGAATCCCAAAAATGAGATCCTCTGTACGCCAAAAAGACACTTTGATCCCTTCACATACAGAGCATTCTCTCTCAAAATCTGGAATACAGTTCGAACATGTTTCACATGAGAGTCCCAGTCATTAGAAAAAATCAAGATATCATCCAAATAAACAATCAGAAATTTATCCACAAAATCCCTGAAAATGTCATTCATGAAGGACTGGGAGACAGAAGGAGCATTAGTGAGCCCAAAGGGCATCACAAGGTACTCAAAATGCCCTTCAGGGGTGTTAAATGCCGTCTTCCATTCATCCCCGTGCTTAATGCGAATAAGGTTATATGCCCCCCTGAGGTCAAGCTTGGTAAACCAAGTAGCGTTTTTCACCCTGGAAAACAGGTCAGAAATCAAGGGTAACGGATATTGATATTTCACAGTAATATTGTTCAAAAGACGATAATCAATACACGGCCTTAATGAACCATCCTTTTTGGCCACAAAGAAAAAACCGGCACCTAAGGGTGAAGAGGATGGTCTGATATGACCCTTCTCCAATGACTCCTTGATATAAGACCGCATAGCGTCATGTTCAGGTACAGTCAAGTTAAAAAGGCGACCTTTAGGGAATTTACTACCAGGCACTAATTCAATAGCGCAGTCATAGCTCCTATGGGGAGGCAAGGATGCAGATTTACTTTCGCTAAACACATCAGAAAAATCAATCAAAAAGTCAGGAACATCCTGAGCCTGGGGGGAGGCAGAAAAAACAGGAGTGTTGGTATTAACACATTGGCAGCCCCAACTGGTTACAGACACAGATTTCCAATCCAAAACAGGATTATGAGACTGTAACCAAGGGAAACCCAGCACGATAATGTCATGCAGATTATACAGAACCAAAAATTTGCAGCTCTCCTGATGATCAGGTTCAACCCTCATTATCACCCGAGTAGAGAACTGAGGTTTATTCTCAGCCAAAGGGGTAGAATCGATCCCCAGTAGGGGAATAGACTTCTGTAGGGGTATCAAGGGAAACCCGCAACGTTTAGCAAAGTCAAAATCCATCAGGTTAATAGCTGCTCCCGAATCAACGAAAGCCTGAGCAGAAAATGAGGACAGAGAGCATATCAGAGTAACAGTTAATAAAAACTTAGTCTGAACACTACCCAAGACAACTGAGCGTGCAAAACGTCTTCCCCGCTTAGGGCAGACTGAAATAGCATGAGAGGCATCACCACAGTAGAAACATAACCCATTGCGCTTTCGAAACTCATGACGCGGTGCCCCAGAAACCACTCTATCACACTGCATAGGTTCAGAAGCAGGTTCACAAGGCAACACTATTCCACACATACTTCTCTGCTCTTTGACGTCTGTCAATTTGAATCGCTAATGACATAGAATCATTGAGACCAGAGGGGACAGGGAATCCCACCATAACATCCTTTACATTATCTTACAGACCCTTCCGAAAAAGGGCTGCCAAAGCGTCGTCATTACATTTGGTCAGGACTGCCCACCTGCGGAATCTCTGACAGTATAACTCAGCGTCATCAAGCCCCTGATTTAATGCCAACAAGGCTTTTTCAGCTTGATCAGTGACATTAGGCTCATCGTACAATAACCCCAAAGCCTGAAAAAATGCATCAACATCACTCAAAACAGGATCCCCAGGTGTCAGGGAAAAAGCCCAATCCTGAGGATCGCCGAGCAGGAGAGAGATGACAATTTGAACCTGCTGCGCTGCGTTCCCTGAGGACTTAGATTTTAAGGCAAAAAAACAATTTACAATTATTTTTGAAATTCAGAAACTTGGCTCGATCCCCCAAAAACAAATCTGGCATGGGAATCCTAGGTTCCACAACAGGCAACCTAGCAAGATAGGTAGCAATACTCCGAACCTCAGTGGCAAGCTGATCCACACGGCCAGACAACTGTGCAAACTCCATTGAGAGAAAAAATCCTCCCCAGCACCCAGAGATACAGAGGGAAAAAAAAAAAATGCAACAAACAGAAAAATATCTCTGACAACTCTGACAACCTTTTTTTTTCTTTCACAATATTTTTCCCTTCTGTGAGTACCATATAATTTTCAGTTTTGGCCGGTGATACTGTTATGATTTGGTAGCTGAGGAGTGCAGGTAAAAAAGGCAATACACCAGAGCAGTTGGAAACTATGAGATTGCAGTACCCTGACTAACCACCACAACTAGAGGCAGCCGTGGAGCGTTCCTACGTTGGTCCTAGACGCCTCGTCACAGCCTGAGAAACTAACTATACCTAAAGATAGAAAGAGGAAAGCTATCTGCCCCGGAGCAGATCCCCAAAGAACAAAGAAAGCCCCCAAACATGTAATGGCGGTTAGACAAGAAGAAATACTGACACAGACAGAAAATAGTATGAGCAAACGTTGGGGCCCAAACTATCTAAATAGAAAAGGATAGGAAGGGCACTTACTGCAATCCCAAAAAACCCTGAAAAGCACCAACTCTACTAATTTCAAAAACACCTGAGATCACACGACCTCTACCACCTAAATTAGTTCTCTGGTGTAACAAAATCAAAACAGCAGCCACTGAAAAAACTGGAAAAACCAAATGTACAAAACATCAGTGGCTGAAGTAAACTGAGAGGGCAAAAGCCCCCGGAGGGGACCCAGAAGGCCCCCACAGAAGTGCAGGACAAAATGCAAAAATCAAGCACAAAAACAAAAAGAAAAAATGTCTTATCTGTTAGCAGGAGATGCAGACACGACACAGCAGGCTACAAAGGAAACAGGAATCAAGGATTGAGACCAGAACAATTGATCACCGGCAACCCTGATGGGAAGGCGACTCCCTTAAATAAGACCAGTCAGTAACACCTGATTCCCAATCCTCACAATCTTCACTGGACAGTCCAGTACCGCTTGCAACCACCAGAGGGAGCCTCTTCTCAGAATTCATTTCAAGTCCATTCACAACATACCACACTGTAAAATATGTGGCCTGCATTTTTAGTTTTTTTACAGCAAACTAGTCACTAACTTGGGATAGCACACAGCAAAAACAGTACAATGAATGCCTGAAATGCCACAATTTGTAGCCCCACTGATAGATGAGGCATGTGAGGGAGATACTACCCTGTAAAATATGTGGCGTGTATTTTTTTTTTACAGCAAAACAGTGTTAATATTTGGAGTCACACACAGCAAAAATAGTTGAATGAAGGTCTGAAATGCCAAAATTTGTAAGCCACAGATAGATGAGTTGTGTGACAGAGATACTACACTGTAAAATATGTGGCCTGTATTTTTTTTAACAGCAAAGCAATGTTAATTATTGGAGTAAAACCAAAAAAGAAAAATAGAATGGCACTAAGAAACAGTCTACTTACTAGTGGAGTGGGTGGACTCTGAGTCAGCGACACTTTGCTGGGTGAAATCATATTAGTGAAGGTGCTTGCTGGAAAAAGCACACATGTGGCAATCAAAAAAAAAAATAAGGAAAAAAGCAGCACACTCCGTTTTACCGTATCATAAAAACCTAAAAGTCCTTTATTTAAGAAAAGTTCACATGGACAAGGTTTGTGTGTGCAGGACAAATGCAGGCATGCAGACAAAAGAACAGGACTATGGCCGTTTTGCATTTAACACGCTTCCATGGGTCAATCTGGCCGCAGTCCTGTTCTTTTGTCTGCATGCCTGAATTTGTCCTGCCCTCACAAACCTTGTCCATGTGAATTTTCTTAAATAAAGGACTTAGTTTTTTATGATACCGTAAATGGAGTTCTGCTTTTTTCCTTTTTTTTTTTTTAATAATTGGAGTCACACACAGCAAATACAGTTGAATGGAGGCCTGAAATTGCACAATTTCTAGCCCACAGATAGATGAGGCATGTGACAGAGATACAACACTGTAAAATATTTTTGTTTGTTTTACACCTTGCAGTAGACACATGTCTACCAGATTGCTTAGCTTTGGATGTCTTTTCCTATCATGATTGGTTAATGTTATATTAAACTGTTTGTATAAGACCACTTTATATTGAATAAATTTATATTTATTTGGAAAATTATCTTGGTCTATGGTATTTTGCTCCAATTCTTTTTGGTGTTATAACTGTAAAATATGTGGTTTGCATTTTTATTTTTTACAGCAAAATAGTGTCACTAGCTAGGGTAACACACACCAAAAACTTTTGAATGGAGGCCTAAAGTGCCACAATTTTTAGCCCACAGATAGATGAGACGTGCGACGGAGATACTACACTGTAAAATATGTGGCCTGTATTTTTTTTTACAGCAAAATACTATGAATAACTTGGGTAACACAGATCAAAAAAGGTTGAATGGAAGCCTGAAATGCCACAATTTTTAGGCCACAGATAGATGAGGCATGTTACAGAAATACCACACTGTAAAATATGTGGCCTGTATTTTTATTTTTTAAAACAAAATACTGTAAATAACTTGGTTAACACAAAACAAAAACTGTTGAATGGAGGCTTGAAAGTAGGCGTGTGAAGGAGATACCTTACTGTAAATAATGTGGCCTGTATTTTTATTTGTTTACAGCAAAATATTTTCAAGAACTAGAGTCAAACAGCAAAAACAGTTGAATGGAGGCCTGAAATGCCACAATTTGTAGACCACTGATAGATTAGAAGTTTGACGGGGAAACCACACTGTAAAATATGTGGCCTGTGTTTTGTTTTTTACAGCAAAAAAGTGTCACTAACTAGGGTAGCACACAGCAAAAACAGTTCAATGCAGGCATGGAATGCCGCAATTTGTAGCCAATTGATAGGTGAGGCGTGTGACGGAGATACTACATTGTAAAATGTGTGGCCTGTATTTTTATTTTTCTACATCAAAATACTGTGAAGAACTAGGGTAACACACAGCCAAAACAGTTGCTTGGAGCCTGAAATGCCCCAATTTCTAATCATCAGATAGATGAGGTGTGAGACGGAGACACTGCACTGTAAAATATGTGTGCTGTATTTTTTTTTACAGCAAAATAATTGGAGTCACACACAGCAAAAACAGTTGAATAGAGGCATGAGATGACAAAATTTCTAGCCCACAGGCATGTGATGGAGATACCACACTGTAAAATATGTGGCCTATATTTTAATTGTTTACAACAAAATACTATCAAGATCTAGGGTAACACACATCACAAACAGTTGAATGGAGGCCTGAAATGCCACAATTTTGAGCCCACAGATAGAGGAGACATGTGACGTAGATACCACACTGTAAAATATGTGGCCTTAATTTTTTTTACAACGTAATACTGTGAATAACTTGGTTAACACAAAACAAAAATGGTTGAATGAAGGCCTGAAATGCCACAATTTTAAGCCCACAGATAGTTGAGGTGTGTGACTGAGATACCGCACTGTAAAATATATGGCCTGTATTTTTATGTTTTACAGCAAAATACTGTCAAGAACTAGGGTAACACAGCAAAAACAGTTGAATGAAGGCTTGAAATGCCACAATTTGTAGACCACTGATAGATAAGGCATTTGACAGAGATACCACACTGTAAAATATGTGGCCTGTATTTTAATTTTTTTACATCAAAATAGTGTCACTAACTAGGGTAGCACACAGCAAAAACTGTTCAATGTAGGCCTGAAATGCCACAATTTGTAGCCCACAGATAGATGAGATGTGTGACGTTGATACCACTTTGTAAAATATGCGGCCTGTATTTCCATTTTTTTATACTGCAAAATACTGTCAAAATTTAGGGTAACACACATCAAAAACAGTTAATTGGAGGACTGAAATGCCACAATTTGTAGCCCACAGGTTCTTGAGGCGTGTGAAGAAGCTAACACACTGTAAAATATGAGGCCTGTAATTTTATTTTTTACAGCAAAATACTGTCAAGGGCTAGGGTAACACAGCAAAAACAGTTAAATGAAGGCCTGAAATGCCACAATTTGTAGACCACTGATAGATGAGGTGTGTGACAGAGATACCACACTGCAAAATATGTGGCCTGCATTTTTAGTTTTTTTACAGCAAACTAGTCACTAACTTGGGATAGCACACAGCAAAAACAGCACAATGAAGGCCTGAAATGCCACAATTTGTAGCCCCACTGATAGATGAGGCATGTGAGGGAGATACTACCCTGTAAAATATGTGGCGTGTATTTTTTTTTTACAGCAAAACAGTGTTAATATTTGGAGTCACACATAGCAAAAATAGTTGAATGAAGGTCTGAAATGCCAAAATTTGTAAGCCACAGATAGATGAGTTGTGTGACGGAGATACTACACTGTAAAATATGTGGCCTGTATTTTTTTTTACAGCAAAATAGTCTTAATAATTGGAGTCACACACAGCAAAAACAGTTGAATAGAGGCCTAAAATGACACAATTTCTAGCCCACTGATACATCATGCGTGTGAAGGAGATATCACACAGTAAAATACGTGGCCTGTATTTTTATTTTTAAACAGCAAAATACTGTCCAGAACTAGGGTAACACAGAGCAAAAATAGTTGAATGGAGGCCTGAAATGCCACAACTTTTAGTCCACAGATAGATGAGGCGTGTGACGGAGATACCACAGTGTAAAATATGTGGCCTCTATTTTTAGTTTTTTACAACTAATTACTGTCAAGAGCTAGGATAATACACAGCAAAAACAGTTGAATGGAGGACTAAAATGACACAATTTGTAGCCCACTGATAGATGAGGCATGTGACAGAGATACCACACTGTAAAATAAGTGGCCTGTATTTTTATTTTTTTTACAACAAAATGCTGTGAATAACTTGAGTAACACACAACAAAAACAGTTGATTGGAAGCCTGAAATGCCACAATTTATAACCCACAGATAGATGAGGCATGTGACGGAGATACCACACTGTAAAATAAATTACTTGTATTTTTTACAACAAAATACTGTGAATGACTTGGGTAACACAAAGCAAAAACATTTGAATGGAGGTGTGAAACACCACAATTTGTAGCCCAGTGATAGATGAGGCGTGTGACGAACATACCACACTGTAAAACATGTGGCCTGTATTTTTAGTTTTTTACAGCAAAATAGTGGCACTAACAGGGCCGGCTCCAGGTTTTTATGGGCCCCGGGCGAAAGAGTCTCAGTGGGCCCCTTTAACACAGACTACGATTCATGATGCACAGATACTGCAGAGAAATATGGGTATAGTACAATGCCAAACACTTCACTTCTTCTATTACATGAGTGATATCTATTGTAAATTGTACAATAGCTCAAAAAACGGCAAATCCTCACAGCGCACAGTACAGACTGGACAGTACAGTCCTCCATACAATATTATGGGCACCACATAGTCCTCCATACAGTATTATGGGCCAAATATAATGCTCCTTAAAGAATATTGGACCCCATATAATGCTCCATACAAAATATGGTCCTCTCCTCTGCACTGTGCTGCGTTCTGCACTGTTACAGCTCAGGAAAGGACGCATTATCATCATCATTGCTTCTCCATTATCATCATCATTGTCTCCCCATAATCATCATTATTGCCTCCCCATTATCATCATTGACTCCCCATCATCATCATTGCCTCCCCATTATCATCATCATTGTCTCCCCATCATCATCATCATTGCCTCCCCATTATCATCATTGCCTGCTTATCATCATCATTATTGCATCCCCATCATCAGCATTGCCTCCCCATCATCATTATAGCCTCCCCATATCATCATCATTGACTCCCCATCAATATCATTGCCTCCTCACCACCATCACTGCTTCCCCCCACCACCACCACACATACAGCACCACACACAGACAGCACCGCAGCACTCTCTCACATACACACACAAAGCACCGCACTACATACACACACGCAGGCAGACACACACACCACATCTCACCTGTCTGGCGTTCGCACCGCAGGCAGCATCACTGGCGCCCACGCTTACTCTCTGCCACAGCCGACCGTGGAATGATGACATCATCCAGCGGCACTGCTGTGAGAGGAAGCGAGCGCGCCCTGAAGTCGCCCCCTGGAGCCAAGAGCTGCGGAGGCACGGGTAGAGGTAAGTATTGTGCCGGCTTCCAGGGCCTTGAGCAAGCGGGGGGGCCCAGTCGCGGCACTTGCACCGCTCTCATCCGCTAACGGGCGCCAGGGTGCCCGACGGCGAGTGTGCCCCCCGCCTGCTCAGGGCCCCGGCACTTGCCCGGGTACACCGGGTGCTGAAGCCGGCCCTGGTCACTAACTAGGGTAGCACACAGCAAAAACAGTTCAATGTAGACCTGAAATGCCACAATTTGTAGCCCACTGATAGATGAGGCATGTGACGGAGATACCAAACTGTAAAATATGTGGACTGTATTTTTATTTTTTTAACCGCAAAATGGTGTCACTAACTAGGGTAGCACACAGCAAAAATAGTTCTATGTGGGCATGAAAAGCCACAATTTGTACCCCACAGATATTTGAGGCATGTGACGGAGATACCACACTTTCAAATATCTTGCCCTTTTTTTTTCGGCCAGTAAAATTGTGTCAATCTGGAGGCTAAAAACTTGGCACTCAGGAGATATGACAGGAAAAGTT
The DNA here is from genome assembly GCA_033576555.1 of Oophaga sylvatica. Taxonomy (NCBI): domain Eukaryota; kingdom Metazoa; phylum Chordata; class Amphibia; order Anura; family Dendrobatidae; genus Oophaga; species Oophaga sylvatica. Next base: position 299,390,117 of record JARQOD010000004.1, on the reverse strand, counting down.
CATTTATTGAAGGTGCATCCAGACAAAAAACATGAACATTTTCGGTCCGCTGAAGGACCTTCATCAGATTATTTCCAAAGAGGACACTGAAATATATACAGGGCAGAAAGACTCAATAAGATACATATCATAGGATACATAATACAATAACAAGATGCGTAGACATAAAATACTTGGACATAGTATAACATCAATAAGCAACAAGAACAATAACAGTGTTAACTGTGGGTTCAGTCCAAGTGTACCCGGTGTACAGGAAAAAACAGAGGTCCACTAAAGGAAGCTGCTGATCAGAGTTTATGGTTAAGAGAATATACAAACATGAGGTAGCTGTGAAGGAATAAATGCTATTGGTTACAATTAACCAATCAGAAAGGATACCATCGTGCTTTCAGCGTGATCCATAGCTTTTCATGGAGTGGTATGGATAAGGAACGTGATGCTACAGGAAAAAAGAGAAGGTAATGGGTGACGGCAAAGATACCTTGAAATAGTAAAAATTGCGTATGCCAGAAACAGCAAATTTTCCAAAAAGAGACAAAGGTTATGCTGAAACGAAAATGTAATAAATGAGTAATGCAGAGAGTAGGAATAGTGAGACATTTTTTACCACACCAAAAGGCAAAATGGCTACCTGGATGCAATAACCATGTAAGGCACAGAGTATGTCACTGGTTGAAAAGAAAAGGCAAGAAAAGGCACTAGGAATAATATTAAAAATGAAAATGATACTGAAAACATAGAAAATGATCCTAAAAAAACAACAACAAAGATGCTGAAGGAATAGAACTGGACAAGACGCTTGAAACGTAGTGGCACATGAAAAGAGGACGTTTGATGGTACATATTTTCAATAGACAGAGCTGTCTGAGTACCTGAAATTTAGTGCTGCATCACTAGGACAACTTACAATCAGAATAGAATCCCCTTCGTTAGCACATATCATCCTTTTTCTAACTTAGTGCTATCCTCAATTAAGAGACATTGGGGTTTACTTAGCAAGAGCTACCCCAATGTTCCTGAATTTGGGGTTCCGATTCTGTCATGTTATCGCCGTGCCAAAAATCTTAGGGACCGCTTGGTCAAAGCTGATGTCGGTTCTAGAGTTGTGGTACCCAGACAAACCTTCTTGCAGACACTGAGACATTTTTAATATTATTCCTAGTGCCTTTTCTTGCCCCTACGGTCCCATTTTTTCAACCAGTGACATACCCAGTGCCTTACATGGTTAACGCATCCAGGTAGCCGTTTTGCCTTTTGGTGTGGAAAAAAATGTCTCACTATTCCTACTCTCTGCATTACTCATTTATTAAATTTTCGTTTCATCATTACCTTTGTCTCTTTTTGGAGAATTTGCTGTCTCTGGCATACGCAATTTTTACTACTTCAAGGTTTCTTTGCCTTCACCCATTACCTTCTCTTTTTTCCTGCAGCATCACGTTCTGTATCCATACCACTCCACTATGAAATGCTATGGATCACGCTGAAAGCACGATGGTATCCTTTCTGATTGGTTAATTGTAACCAATTGCATTTATACCTTCACAGCTACCGCATGTTTGTATATTCTCTTTACCATAGACTCTGATCAGCAGCTTCAGCTAGTGGACCTCTGTTTTTTCCTGTACATCGGGTACACTTTAACTGAACCCACAGTTAACACTGTTATTGTTCTTGTTGCTTATTGATGTTATACTATGTCCAAGTATCTTATGTCTACGCATCTTGTTATTGTATTTTGCATCCTATGATATGTATCTTATTGTGTCTTTCTGCCCTGTATATATTTCAGTGTCCTCTTTTGAAATAATCTGATGAAAGTCCTTTAACGGACCGAAAACGTTCATCTTTTTGTCTGGATGCGCCTTCAATAAATTAACTTTTCCTGTCATACCTCCTGAGTGTCAAGTTTTAATTTCATGTCTATTGGGCCGGATGCCTGACTTGTGCACCTACCTCTCCTCAAGTTGAGTGCCGTGGTTTCTTCTCTAATAAGGAAGCTAAGACACAACAAAAACAATTCTATGGAGGCCTGAAATGGCACAATTTTGAACGCAATGATATGTGATCCATGTGGCGGACAAAACCCAATGTAAAATATCTGCCCTGTAGCTAAATATTTTTTTGGCAACTAAATATTTTTGGGCAGCAAAATGGTATCAAGAAATTTTGTAGGATACTCAAATTTTTTTTACAGTACCACAAAAATGGCAGAAATTTCTACGCACTCAGATGTAATGACTGGGACACTTATAATAACCTTTTAAAATAGCTGGATTTTCACACTGTACTATGAAAAGGATCTGGCTGTATTCTGTAGTGTCAACAAGAAAATGGAGAAAAGAGGATTAAGGATATCAGGATTAAGATACAAAAAATTTTTTCCTGGCCATCGATACCTGGGGCTATATATATATATATATATATATATATATATATATATATATATATATATATAATAGGCAGCAGACAGTAATGGAATGGACCCTCTTGATGTATGCAACATATAATGCTGCCTGCTACAGATATCTTATATACCCACATGCATTGCCTGCATGCCTTGCACTAATATGTACTGTATATACCCATAGACACTCTCTGCCTACCTAACACTGCAATCTATATACCCCGTAATTAGTCCTTAGAAAGACTGTTGATTAAGCTGGATTTGTGTAATTTGTGTATTCTATTATGATATACCCACACTAACTTATAAACCCCCAAATTTGACCCTATCTTGGCAGCAGCTCTCCCTACACTAGCTGATTCCGTAGCTGAATGTGACGAGCATGGCAACGCCAGGTCTCTTACAGACCTGATGACGCTGTGCGACCAGCCAATCACTGTAATACCACAACCAAGTTTCCTGAGGCATTACAATCCTTGCATGTTGATTGGCACTCTATAGAGCGCCAATCATGCAGGGCATGGACCAGAACTCCAGTCGAGCAATCCCAGAAATGCTCGGCTCGCCATTTAACCTGGCAAATTTGAAGAATGATAACAAAAATTCCACCAATACTCCATCAGTCCTGGACAAAATCTGGCACATCTTGGCCATTCCACTGCTCAATATAATATTGTGGATGCCGATGCCTGCTCTAGTCACCTTTGCTCAACTATCTAAAATTGAACCCTGATGATTATTTTCCAAAGTAACATCCTCAAAAGTTAAAAAGACAACTCAACTGCTCTTATTTGTTCTGCTTGTGAACAGTGCTAGGCTTTCACAACTGTGAGTTTCTCAGTTCGATGTTTTCTCCAGTATTGGACATTCTGGAGATTTTTCTACATACACAGTGTCTGGTATATTGAGTTAAAGATACATATTACAGAACTTTTGATTATTAGGAATACATGTTTTGTTGTATTCAATAGCCATCTTTATTTCTGTAATGATTTCTCTACTAGACACTACAAAATATTTTTGATGTCTGTAGGGCTTGTCTCTGTACATAGGAAAAAGTGCTGCTGGTAATCAGATAAGGACTATATAAGAAGGATTCTTGTTTCACACTAAGAAAAAGAACTAAAAAAAATAAGTCTTCTGGCCCAAATCTTCTCAATGGAGATAATTCACAAATTCTCAAAAGCTCTTTCTGTTCAAGCAGACCTCACAAAGCTTAAAGAATAGCCAAAGGCAGCAAAATATTATAATTTTTACTAACATGAAATCTACGCTCATGGTAATAAAGGTGGAAGATTCATTTAATAAAGATAGGAAAAGCAAGCCAATATCGCTGAAATTGAGGATGACCAGGGATAGACACATTTAACCTCCACTGATATTGACAAATCATTCCAGATGGGCAGCAATGTTCTTTTTAAAGAGAAGCGGTTTTCTCCTACCTTGTATACCATTGTGATTTAATGTCCTCCTTTTGGTCGACCCATGAACATTAACACTAGTTAATGTGAGAGAGGTCTTTAGTTGCTTAGAGATTACTATGCTTTTCTTTTTGACCCCACGGTCTATTTTGGACGCGATGCTTTTGGAGATCTCTTTTAGTCTTTCACTACTGTGAAAGATAGTAATAGTCTTCAATCTCCTCCATCTGTACATAATGTCTCTTACTGTTGATTGGTTCAAGTCTACGTTTGTGGAGTTTGAAGTTTAAATATCAAATACAATTATATAAAGCATAAATCAATGTTGATCAAACTGACAATAGAAACGTTAATCTGTTAAGAAGTTTATCTTAAGGTGTGTTCTCAAGGAAACAGTTTATGCTGCAGCTCCTAGTCCATGGCATGGTATAAGTGTTTGCACACATGTACTTCAAAAGTATAATGAAGCTCAGCTTGTCATATTTCCTCATTCATATATGACTCTTAAAGCCTTTTCCTGTTTTACAGATGGCTTCCATTTAGTAGAAGCATGCACTACAAGGTGGATACATACCAACTAGGTAGGTCATGTATGGGTTAGAAATATAATATATCAAAAACATGATTTCCCTTGACATTTCACAGCTGCTTTTAAGCTAGACACCTGGAAATATCCCATATTTATGTAATAGTAGTTTTCACTCATTTTGTGAGAATTTTTGCTATTGAAGATATGCAATGAATGATGTTTTAAGTTGTTATTACACCTTGATATTGTTCTAATTATCTAATCAATAAGATGCATTTATGTATACAATTAGGTGGTATTTAATGACCTTGTTCTACTGCTTTTCTTTTTTCTATTCAAATAAAATACACAACTTTTTTAAAACATTATTTGCGATTATACACTATTTCTTTTGAACTTTTTTCAAAATTAAGGTATTATAAATATTATATTATTCTAATATTATTAAACATATTATTGAATGTTCTACTAAGATTACAATAAGACCAAAACAATAAAACATGTTTTATTGAGAAAAAAATATTTTTGTGTTGACATTAGAGTAGAGCGAAACAGGTCGGTCAGATTCAAAAGTCGCCGACTTTCGCCAAAGTCAGGTTTCGTTGGCCGAAACCCGACCATAGCGTGCAGTGGGCCATGCGGTCATCGACCCCAGCGCCCAAGTCGGTTTTCCCATAATGCTTGCAGGTACCTTTTTTCAGCCAATGAGCAAGGACGTGCACTGTGGGCAACGAGATGACATGTGCAGCATCCACCACCATCTTAGAAAAGGGCATTGCAGTGATTGGCTTGCTTTGGGGGGCGTCCCAGTGTCTATAAAAGCCCTGAGCGCTGACCTCCATTTTACTTCTGCCGAGAATTAACAGTAGGGAGAGGTTGCTGACGCTGTTTATCAGTAGGGAGAGAGTTAGGCAGGAAAGAGAAGTTCTTCTGTGCTTGTGCTGATAGCGATTGTGCTGTACAATAAGTGTGCAGTGACAGGGGAGGATTTTCTTGTATTCAGCAGCACTGGTTATTAGGCTGCCTGATAGCTGTATTGCTGTGTGTACACTGCTGCTTTTTACACACAGGGGCGCCGCTATAATGAGGCGACTTGAGCCTCTGTCTCAGGCGGCGGCAGCGAGGGGGCGGCAAAGCAGGAGCGCAGATCCGGCCATTCGGCCCCGCCGACACTGAACTGACAGTTCAGTGCCGGAGGGCCCTTTAATCGCGGGCGGAATGCAGCACAGGCCCTTTAATCGCGGGCGCATATGCAGCACAGGCGACGTGATCGTCATCAAGCCGCCTGCGCGCCGTGATGACGTCACGCCGCCTGTGCCAGGAGAAGACGGAGTCGAGCGCGCTTCTTCAGAGCTGCGGGGGAGATAGGTGAGTACTGGCTTTTTTTTTTTTTAACGCCGGGCCCGGCCTATGTGGGATTCTGTTGCTTATGGGGGACTATGCTGGCTATGGGGAATTCTGCTGTTTATGGGGGATTATTCTGGCTATTGGGGGATTATGCTGGCTATGGGGGGATTATGCTGGCTATTGGGGGATTATGCTGGCTATTGAGGGATTATGCTGGCTATTGGGGGATTATGCTGGCTATTGGGGGATTATGCTGGCTATTGGGGGATTATGCTGGCTATTGGGGGACTATGCTGGCTATTGGGGGATTATGCTGGCTATGGGGGGATTATGCTGGCTATTGGGGGATTATGCTGGCTATTGGGGGACTATGCTGGCTATTGGGGGATTATGCTGGCTATGGGGGGATTATGCTGGCTATTGGGGGATTATGCTGGCTATTGGGGGATTATGCTGGCTATTGGGGGATTATGCTGGCTATTGGGGGATTATGCTGGTTATGGGGGATTATGCTGGCTATGGGGGATTATGCTGGCTATTGGGGGACTATGCTGGCTATGGGGGGATTATGCTGGCTATTGGGGGATTATGTTGGATATTGGGGGATTATGCTGACTATGGGGGATTATGCTGGCTATGGGGGATTATGCTGGCTATGGGGGATTATGCTGGCTATGGGGGACTATGCTGGCTATGGGGTATTATGCTGATTATGGGGTATTATGCTGGCTATGGGGGATTATGCTGCGAATTGGGGGATTATGCTGCATATTGGGGACCTATGCTGCGTATTGGGGACCTATGCTGCCTATTGGGAACCTATGCTGCCTATTGGGGACCTATGCTGCGTATTGGGAACCTATGCTGCCTATTGAGGACCTATGCTGCATATTAGGGATCTATGCTGCGTATTGGGGACCTATGCTGCGTATTAGGGACCTATGCTGCCTATTGGGGACCTATGCTGCCTATTGGGGACCTATGCTGCCTATTGGGCAACCTATGCTGTCTATTGAGGACATATGCTGTCTATTGAGGACATATGCTGTCTATTGAGGACATATGCTGCCTATTGGGGACTATGCTGCCTATTGGGAACATATGCTGCCTATTGGGGACATTTACCTGCCTATTGGGGACCAATGCTGCCTATTGGGGACATATGCTGCCTATTGGGGACCTATGCTGCCTATTGGGGACCTATGCTGCCTATTGGAGACCTATGCTGCCTATTGGGGACCTATGCTGCCTATTGGGGACCTATGCTGCCTATTGGGGACCTATGCTGCCTATTGGGAACATATGCTGCCTATTGTGGACATTTACCTGCCTATTGGGGACCAATGCTGCCTATTGGGGACATTTACCTGCCTATTAGGGACTCTCACACCACACCAGTCTGAGCCTGAGCTAAAAGTGGAGTTGCGCCAATATGTGCACTGATGAGGATGAAATGATATGGATTGGCAAGGCTGCATTGATGGGCAGTGCAGGCTGTATGTCTCTGTGTGGGCAGTTTTATTGCTGGTATATTGTTTTTGTAGCGCTGTATATATATTGGTATTTTACTAATAGCAATTTGGAATCCCTAGGAAATAATGATATCAAG
>JARQOD010000004.1:299348563-299382704 GCA_033576555.1 Oophaga sylvatica | reverse complement strand
AAATATATACAGGGCAGAAAGACTCAATAAGATACATATCATAGGATACATAATACAATAACAAGATGCGTAGACATAAAATACTTGGACATAGTATAACATCAATAAGCAACAAGAACAATAACAGTGTTAACTGTGGGTTCAGTCCAAGTGTACCCGGTGTACAGGAAAAAACAGAGGTCCACTAAAGGAAGCTGCTGATCAGAGTTTATGGTTAAGAGAATATACAAACATGAGGTAGCTGTGAAGGAATAAATGCTATTGGTTACAATTAACCAATCAGAAAGGATACCATCGTGCTTTCAGCGTGATCCATAGCTTTCATGGAGTGGTATGGATAAGGAACGTGATGCTACAGGAAAAAAGAGAAGGTAATGGGTGACGGCAAAGATACCTTGAAATAGTAAAAATTGCGTATGCCAGAAACAGCAAATTTTCCAAAAAGAGACAAAGGTTATGCTGAAACGAAAATGTAATAAATGAGTAATGCAGAGAGTAGGAATAGTGAGACATTTTTTACCACACAAAAGGCAAAATGGCTACCTGGATGCAATAACCATGTAAGGCACAGAGTATGTCACTGGTTGAAAAGAAAAGGCAAGAAAAGGCACTAGGAATAATATTAAAAATGAAAATGATACTGAAAACATAGAAAATGATCCTAAAAAAACAACAACAAAGATGCTGAAGGAATAGAACTGGACAAGACGCTTGAAACGTAGTGGCACATGAAAAGAGGACGTTTGATGGTACATATTTTCAATAGACAGAGCTGTCTGAGTACCTGAAATTTAGTGCTGCATCACTAGGACAACTTACAATCAGAATAGAATCCCCTTCGTTAGCACATATCATCCTTTTTCTAACTTAGTGCTATCCTCAATTAAGAGACATTGGGGTTTACTTAGCAAGAGCTACCCCAATGTTCCTGAATTTGGGTTCCGATTCTGTCATGTTATCGCCGTGCCAAAAATCTTAGGGACCGCTTGGTCAAAGCTGATGTCGGTTCTAGAGTTGTGGTACCCAGACAAACCTTCTTGCAGACACTGAGACATTTTTAATATTATTCCTAGTGCCTTTTCTTGCCCCTACGGTCCCCATTTTTTCAACCAGTGACATACCCAGTGCCTTACATGGTTAACGCATCCAGGTAGCCGTTTTGCCTTTTGGTGTGGAAAAAAATGTCTCACTATTCCTACTCTCTGCATTACTCATTTATTAAATTTTCGTTTCATCATTACCTTTGTCTCTTTTTGGAGAATTTGCTGTCTCTGGCATACGCAATTTTTACTACTTCAAGGTTTCTTTGCCTTCACCCATTACCTTCTCTTTTTTCCTGCAGCATCACGTTCTGTATCCATACCACTCCACTATGAAATGCTATGGATCACGCTGAAAGCACGATGGTATCCTTTCTGATTGGTTAATTGTAACCAATTGCATTTATACCTTCACAGCTACCGCATGTTTGTATATTCTCTTTACCATAGACTCTGATCAGCAGCTTCAGCTAGTGGACCTCTGTTTTTTCCTGTACATCGGGTACACTTTAACTGAACCCACAGTTAACACTGTTATTGTTCTTGTTGCTTATTGATGTTATACTATGTCCAAGTATCTTATGTCTACGCATCTTGTTATTGTATTTTGCATCCTATGATATGTATCTTATTGTGTCTTTCTGCCCTGTATATATTTCAGTGTCCTCTTTTGAAATAATCTGATGAAAGTCCTTTAACGGACCGAAAACGTTCATCTTTTTGTCTGGATGCGCCTTCAATAAATTAACTTTTCCTGTCATACCTCCTGAGTGTCAAGTTTTAATTTCATGTCTATTGGGCCGGATGCCTGACTTGTGCACCTACCTCTCCTCAAGTTGAGTGCCGTGGTTTCTTCTCTAATAAGGAAGCTAAGACACAACAAAAACAATTCTATGGAGGCCTGAAATGGCACAATTTTGAACGCAATGATTATGTGATCCATGTGGCGGACAAAACCCAATGTAAAATATCTGCCCTGTAGCTAAATATTTTTTTGGCAAACTAAATATTTTTGGGCAGCAAAATGGTATCAAGAAATTTTGTAGGATACTCAAATTTTTTTTACAGTACCACAAAAATGGCAGAAATTTCTACGCACTCAGATGTAATGACTGGGACACTTATAATAACCTTTTAAAATAGCTGGATTTTCACACTGTACTATGAAAAGGATCTGGCTGTATTCTGTAGTGTCAACAAGAAAATGGAGAAAAGAGGATTAAGGATATCAGGATTAAGATACAAAAAATTTTTTCCTGGCCATCGATACCTGGGGCTATATATATATATATATATATATATATATATATATATATATATATATATAATAGGCAGCAGACAGTAATGGAATGGACCCTCTTGATGTATGCAACATATAATGCTGCCTGCTACAGATATCTATATACCCACATGCATTGCCTGCATGCCTTGCACTAATATGTACTGTATATACCCATAGACACTCTCTGCCTACCTAACACTGCAATCTATATACCCCGTAATTAGTCCTTAGAAAGACTGTTGATTAAGCTGGATTTGTGTAATTTGTGTATTCTATTATGATATACCCACACTAACTTATAAACCCCCAAATTTGACCCTATCTTGGCAGCAGCTCTCCTACACTAGCTGATTCCGTAGCTGAATGTGACGAGCATGGCAACGCCAGGTCTCTTACAGACCTGATGACGCTGTGCGACCAGCCAATCACTGTAATACCACAACCAAGTTTCCTGAGGCATTACAATCCTTGCATGTTGATTGGCACTCTATAGAGCGCCAATCATGCAGGGCATGGACCAGAACTCCAGTCGAGCAATCCCAGAAATGCTCGGCTCGCCATTTAACCTGGCAAATTTGAAGAATGATAACAAAAATTCCACCAATACTCCATCAGTCCTGGACAAAATCTGGCACATCTTGGCCATTCCACTGCTCAATATAATATTGTGGATGCCGATGCCTGCTCTAGTCACCTTTGCTCAACTATCTAAAATTGAACCCTGATGATTATTTTCCAAAGTAACATCCTCAAAAGTTAAAAAGACAACTCAACTGCTCTTATTTGTTCTGCTTGTGAACAGTGCTAGGCTTTCACAACTGTGAGTTTCTCAGTTCGATGTTTTCTCCAGTATTGGACATTCTGGAGATTTTTCTACATACACAGTGTCTGGTATATTGAGTTAAAGATACATATTACAGAACTTTTGATTATTAGGAATACATGTTTTGTTGTATTCAATAGCCATCTTTATTTCTGTAATGATTTCTCTACTAGACACTACAAAATATTTTTGATGTCTGTAGGGCTTGTCTCTGTACATAGGAAAAAGTGCTGCTGGTAATCAGATAAGGACTATATAAGAAGGATTCTTGTTTCACACTAAGAAAAAGAACTAAAAAAAATAAGTCTTCTGGCCCAAATCTTCTCAATGGAGATAATTCACAAATTCTCAAAAGCTCTTTCTGTTCAAGCAGACCTCACAAAGCTTAAAGAATAGCCAAAGGCAGCAAAATATTATAATTTTTACTAACATGAAATCTACGCTCATGGTAATAAAGGTGGAAGATTCATTTAATAAAGATAGGAAAAGCAAGCCAATATCGCTGAAATTGAGGATGACCAGGGATAGACACATTTAACCTCCACTGATATTGACAAATCATTCCAGATGGGCAGCAATGTTCTTTTTAAAGAGAAGCGGTTTTCTCCTACCTTGTATACCATTGTGATTTAATGTCCTCCTTTTGGTCGACCCATGAACATTAACACTAGTTAATGTGAGAGAGGTCTTTAGTTGCTTAGAGATTACTATGCTTTTCTTTTTGACCCCACGGTCTATTTTGGACGCGATGCTTTTGGAGATCTCTTTTAGTCTTTCACTACTGTGAAAGATAGTAATAGTCTTCAATCTCCTCCATCTGTACATAATGTCTCTTACTGTTGATTGGTTCAAGTCTACGTTTGTGGAGTTTGAAGTTTAAATATCAAATACAATTATATAAAGCATAAATCAATGTTGATCAAACTGACAATAGAAACGTTAATCTGTTAAGAAGTTTATCTTAAGGTGTGTTCTCAAGGAAACAGTTTATGCTGCAGCTCCTAGTCCATGGCATGGTATAAGTGTTTGCACACATGTACTTCAAAAGTATAATGAAGCTCAGCTTGTCATATTTCCTCATTCATATATGACTCTTAAAGCCTTTTCCTGTTTTACAGATGGCTTCCATTTAGTAGAAGCATGCACTACAAGGTGGATACATACCAACTAGGTAGGTCATGTATGGGTTAGAAATATAATATATCAAAAACATGATTTCCCTTGACATTTCACAGCTGCTTTTAAGCTAGACACCTGGAAATATCCCATATTTATGTAATAGTAGTTTTCACTCATTTTGTGAGAATTTTTGCTATTGAAGATATGCAATGAATGATGTTTTAAGTTGTTATTACACCTTGATATTGTTCTAATTATCTAATCAATAAGATGCATTTATGTATACAATTAGGTGGTATTTAATGACCTTGTTCTACTGCTTTTCTTTTTTCTATTCAAATAAAATACACAACTTTTTTAAAACATTATTTGCGATTATACACTATTTCTTTTGAACTTTTTTTCAAAATTAAGGTATTATAAATATTATATTATTCTAATATTATTAAACATATTATTGAATGTTCTACTAAGATTACAATAAGACCAAAACAATAAAACATGTTTTATTGAGAAAAAAATATTTTTGTGTTGACATTAGAGTAGAGCGAAACAGGTCGGTCAGATTCAAAAGTCGCCGACTTTCGCCAAAGTCAGGTTTCGTTGGCCGAAACCCGACCATAGCGTGCAGTGGGCCATGCGGTCATCGACCCCAGCGCCCAAGTCGGTTTTCCCATAATGCTTGCAGGTACCTTTTTTCAGCCAATGAGCAAGGACGTGCACTGTGGGCAACGAGATGACATGTGCAGCATCCACCACCATCTTAGAAAAGGGCATTGCAGTGATTGGCTTGCTTTGGGGGGCGTCCCAGTGTCTATAAAAGCCCTGAGCGCTGACCTCCATTTTACTTCTGCCGAGAATTAACAGTAGGGAGAGGTTGCTGACGCTGTTTATCAGTAGGGAGAGAGTTAGGCAGGAAAGAGAAGTTCTTCTGTGCTTGTGCTGATAGCGATTGTGCTGTACAATAAGTGTGCAGTGACAGGGGAGGATTTTCTTGTATTCAGCAGCACTGGTTATTAGGCTGCCTGATAGCTGTATTGCTGTGTGTACACTGCTGCTTTTTACACACAGGGGCGCCGCTATAATGAGGCGACTTGAGCCTCTGTCTCAGGCGGCGGCAGCGGAGGGGCGGCAAAGCAGGAGCGCAGATCCGGCCATTCGGCCCCGCCGACACTGAACTGACAGTTCAGTGCCGGAGGGCCCTTTAATCGCGGGCGGAATGCAGCACAGGCCCTTTAATCGCGGGCGCATATGCAGCACAGGCGACGTGATCGTCATCAAGCCGCCTGCGCGCCGTGATGACGTCACGCCGCCTGTGCCAGGAGAAGACGGAGTCGAGCGCGCTTCTTCAGAGCTGCGGGGGAGATAGGTGAGTACTGGCTTTTTTTTTTTTTAACGCCGGGCCCGGCCTATGTGGGATTCTGTTGCTTATGGGGGACTATGCTGGCTATGGGGAATTCTGCTGTTTATGGGGGATTATTCTGGCTATTGGGGGATTATGCTGGCTATGGGGGGATTATGCTGGCTATTGGGGGATTATGCTGGCTATTGAGGGATTATGCTGGCTATTGGGGGATTATGCTGGCTATTGGGGGATTATGCTGGCTATTGGGGGATTATGCTGGCTATTGGGGGACTATGCTGGCTATTGGGGGATTATGCTGGCTATGGGGGGATTATGCTGGCTATTGGGGGATTATGCTGGCTATTGGGGGACTATGCTGGCTATTGGGGGATTATGCTGGCTATGGGGGGATTATGCTGGCTATTGGGGGATTATGCTGGCTATTGGGGGATTATGCTGGCTATTGGGGGATTATGCTGGCTATTGGGGGATTATGCTGGTTATGGGGGATTATGCTGGCTATGGGGGATTATGCTGGCTATTGGGGGACTATGCTGGCTATGGGGGGATTATGCTGGCTATTGGGGGATTATGTTGGATATTGGGGGATTATGCTGACTATGGGGGATTATGCTGGCTATGGGGGATTATGCTGGCTATGGGGGATTATGCTGGCTATGGGGGACTATGCTGGCTATGGGGTATTATGCTGATTATGGGGTATTATGCTGGCTATGGGGGATTATGCTGCGAATTGGGGGATTATGCTGCATATTGGGGACCTATGCTGCGTATTGGGGACCTATGCTGCCTATTGGGAACCTATGCTGCCTATTGGGGACCTATGCTGCGTATTGGGAACCTATGCTGCCTATTGAGGACCTATGCTGCATATTAGGGATCTATGCTGCGTATTGGGGACCTATGCTGCGTATTAGGGACCTATGCTGCCTATTGGGGACCTATGCTGCCTATTGGGGACCTATGCTGCCTATTGGGCAACCTATGCTGTCTATTGAGGACATATGCTGTCTATTGAGGACATATGCTGTCTATTGAGGACATATGCTGCCTATTGGGGACTATGCTGCCTATTGGGAACATATGCTGCCTATTGGGGACATTTACCTGCCTATTGGGGACCAATGCTGCCTATTGGGGACATATGCTGCCTATTGGGGACCTATGCTGCCTATTGGGGACCTATGCTGCCTATTGGAGACCTATGCTGCCTATTGGGGACCTATGCTGCCTATTGGGGACCTATGCTGCCTATTGGGGACCTATGCTGCCTATTGGGAACATATGCTGCCTATTGTGGACATTTACCTGCCTATTGGGGACCAATGCTGCCTATTGGGGACATTTACCTGCCTATTAGGGACTCTCACACCACACCAGTCTGAGCCTGAGCTAAAAGTGGAGTTGCGCCAATATGTGCACTGATGAGGATGAAATGATATGGATTGGCAAGGCTGCATTGATGGGCAGTGCAGGCTGTATGTCTCTGTGTGGGCAGTTTTATTGCTGGTATATTGTTTTTGTAGCGCTGTATATATATTGGTATTTTACTAATAGCAATTTGGAATCCCTAGGAAATAATGATATCAAGAAAGAGAAAAATTGCTTCACTTGTGACAAATATGGAACTGAACATTGACCATCTCATTAACCAAAAGCAGGCCCGTAGTTCCCATGGAAATACCAGTAAGTTTGTTGATTTTTAACTTTACTTGTTCTTTATTTTAAGTATTGTATTTGTTCCTGTTTCTTTTTTTTTTACTTCAAAATAAGAGTGTAGTATATGGTGTATACAGGGTCATACACATCGTGTGCGGTATATAGAGTGTATATACACTGCTGTATTATACTTTTCATATACAGGTTATAATGCCTCTTATTCTTTGTATAGAGGTTAGTGTGCCATGTATAATATATGGTATATACAGCGTAGTGTCGCATACACTGCTTTATTATACAATATACAACAGTTCTAATGCTCCATACTTAATATGCAGTATAATGTACAGTGTATATGATGTAACCTGTATAAGATGTGACATTGGCTTGCCCCCCTAGTTTTGATCCTGGGTACGCCCATGCTCCTGCTGCTGGCTGCTGCTCACGGTGCTGCTTCCTTGATATCCTTGTGACTCCCTCCCCTCATGTCCAGAGTTAGGAGAAGTCAGGTCGGTGACTAGTTATTAATGCAACTACTTAAGTTACTATATGGGACTTGAAAACATGATCTCCTGACAAGGGAAATACACAGGCCTGTGTAGCGCTGTGGTGATTCCGGATGTGTTCAATGAGCACATCCGGATTCACCGCGCGTTCAGAAGGGGCGGAGCTTTGTACTGATTTTACAATGGGGGGGCGCCGTTTTGCAGTTCGCCTCAGGCAGCAGAGAGGCTAGGTTCACCCTGTTTACACAGCACTAATACTTTTATTCTTTTTTTCTGCACACTTACCGACCGTTCATTTTTTCCCACACTGTATAGAGCTGTACACTCCTCACGCACTACCGTGCACCGGCTGGTATCACGGACAAATACATTCTGACTATCTGTGTGACTCCGGAAATATATACGGAGATTGCAATTTTCCCCTACACCGTATACAGCTGTACGCTTCTGAGACAGCACCGTATATCTGCTCTTTGTATTACGGTCAAATCCATACTGAGTGAGCGTCTGTGTGTGACTCAGGAAATATATACGGAGATTTACATTTTCCCCTACACTGTATACAGCTGTCCGCTTTCTCAAACATGAGGAAGTATGGTGGAAGAGGCCGCAGACGTGGGCGGGGGGGCAAGCTGGGAATGATGGTGGTGGTGGTGCATCTGCTGGTAGTGCCAAAAGCCCAATAGCACCTAAGGCAGGAGATGTTGAGCCTACGTCATCGCCTGGCTCCAGAAGGCCTGGAAGGCTCCCTTTTCTGAGAGTAGGTAAACCGCTTTTAAAGCTGGAGAATCAGGAACAGGTTTTGGCTTACATTGCCGAAACAGCCTCCAGCTCTATCGCCTCCTCTTATGAACTTTCAGTGTTGTCAGTGCAGGCTCCTGTTCAGGAACGACACCTTTCCTTGTGTCCTTCTCCCCCACCAAAAGTAAAGGATGCGGCAGGCCATACTTCAGATTTCTCCATGGAGCTCTTTTCACATACCATGACTGGGTTATCAAGTCAAATCTGATTCTGCTGGTACATTCACCCAAAGCACTACATTGCCCTCACAGTCTACTGAGCCAGAATCTGACCCTGATGATACTCAGGTTTCCCTTCCCGCATACTCTAACACCTTACACGGTGACACAGAGGAAGGTGCAGATGAAATTGAAGAGGAGGAGATGGATGACACAGTTGTTGACCCGGATTGGTATCCATTGGGGAGAGGGTGCCACTGGCAATAGCTCAGAAGAGGAGGAGGATCCGTGGCACGCATTGACATCGCAGCTGCGGTTATCTGACAGGCCCGTAGCAGTCCAAAAACGTGTTAAAAAAACAAAAAGAGTTGCAGGACAGCTTGGCCAGACGGTCAAATTAGCACTGTGTGCAAGCCCTGAAAATTTATCCCATAGTAGGAAGAGTGCAGTGTGGCACTTTTTGACCAAAATCCTATTGATGAGGCAAAGGTTATCTGTAAGAAGTGCGGAAGGACCTTTAGCCGAGGGAAAAATCTCCGAAAATTGAATACCAGTAGCATGCTTCGACATTTACACACCATGCACTTGCAAGCGTGGATGGACTACAAAACCTCACTGGCTTTGAACGCCTACATTGCCAAACTGATCTCATTAGAGATGATGCACTTCCATTTGGTTGAAAGCGCAGCGTTCCGAGAGCTCATGGCCTACGCTTTCTCAAGCTATGACCTACCCAGTCGGCACTTCTTTTCTAGAAAAGCCATCCCTGCCCTCCACCTGTATGTGAAAGACCGCATTGTCCATACACTCAAGCAATCAGTGAGTGGAGTGGTGCACCTCACAACAGATGCATGGGCCAGTAGGCATGGTCAGGGCCGTTACGTGTCCATCACTGCGCACTGGGTTAATGTGGTGGATGCTGGGTCCACAGGGGACAGCGGTGGTGGGAAAGTGCTGACTAGCCCACAGTATAGGCAACAGTTGGCTGTAGGCTTTCAACCCTCCTCCTCCTCCAGAAGCAAAAGCTTGTTGACAGAGCGCAGTCGCACGAGCACTCCATCCGCAGCTGCCAGTGTTGCACACGAGGTGTCCCACTATCGATCAGCTACTGGTAAGTGTCAGCAGGCTGTTTTAAAGATGATGTCTTTGGGTGACAACAATCACACCGCGGAGGTACTGGCCGACTACTTGCAGCGAGAAACATGGCTGGGCAGTCTACATCTTGAGCCAGGCAAGGTAGTCAGTGATAATGGCTGTAAATTTGTGATGGCCATAGCCCTGGCAAAACTCAGACACATACCTTGCCTGGCTCACACCTTGAACCTGGTTGTGCAGTGCTTCATAAATAATTATCCGGAGTTAACAGCCCTGCTCCATAAGGTGCGAAGACTGTGCTCGCACATCCGTCGCTCGCCCATAGACTCCAGTCGTATGCAGAGGCTGCAGCGATCGCTCCATCTCCCCAAGCACCGCATAATCATAGACATTGCAACAAGGTGAAACTCCACCACGCACATGGTTGAGAGGCTGTGCGAACAGAGGCAGGCTGTAATGCATTTGTGGGAGGATCCACGGGCAGGCAGTTTGAGGGCAGACATGGAGTTGTCGGGTGTGCAGTAGTCAAAGCTGAAAGACCTCTGTAAAGTCCTTCAGTGTTTTGAGGAATGCAGCGCAGACGATGCCATAATAAGCATGAGAATCCCAATTATGTGTCTGCTCATGCAAACTTTGACGCACATTAATGATCAGGCAGCGGAGAACGAGGAGGAGGAGGGAAGCCTTCATGACAGTCAGGCATTGTCTGCTCAGGGAACTGTCCTGGATGAGGTGGAGGAAGAAGAGGAAGAGGAGGAGGATGAGGGGGATGATTATTTTGGGGAGGATGATGCTTCTCAGGGGGCAAGAGAAAATGTTGGCTTGCCAAGGTCAGGTACAGGGTTTGTGCGTGAATGGAGGGATGTGGATTTGCTATAAAGGCAGATTACAGAACATCATGCCACAGGAGAACCTATAGCTTATATTGGAGAACAAACAAGCAACTCTGGTAAACTGTTTGTTAGAGGCATTCCCAGCACACAGCAGGGGTGCAGGTTCTACCACGAGCCGTACTGGGCCAAACGGAAGAGGTGTTTGTGGTGCACACAGCCGAAGTGGCGTTGGAGACAGGGGTTTCATGACCATGTTGTTGTCTGATTTCTCGAGTAACGCTCACACGACTGGTAATACTGAATCGATTGCAACAGACAGGAGACAACAGTTGTCAACTATGTTTCAAAATTACCTCTCATCCCCTATCGATTTTCTCCCTCACAGTTTATTCCCCTTTCACTACTGGGCCTGTAAACTGGACACCTGGCCTGAATTGGCACAATATGCCTTACAGGAGCTCGCAGAAAGAAAGAAGGACCCAGCTGTCCACTCAAAATGTAGATGATCTCACCTTCATTAAAATGAACCATGCCTGGGTTTCAAAGGATTTTGTACCACCTTTCCCTGATGACACATAGGTTGCCAGCAAAATGGCTCGCTTTGTCCTCCTCTTCCTCCGACTTCTACAATTCATCCATTTGCAGCTGCTGAACATCCAGCCTACACGTCAACATATGCCAGTTTTTCCATCTCCCTAACTGGGCTGTACCCCCCCAGGGCCAGGATCAGCACCTGGCGCACCTGGGCAAGTGTCGGGGCACTGAGTAGGTGGGGGGGCCCACTCGCCGTCAGAGTTCTATGAGGGGCCCTGTGCCAGTTCCCGGATCCCACAAGTGTCCCCCCCTGCTAACTCAGGGCCCCAGCACTTGCAATACTTACCTATCCCTGCTCCACTGCTTTGATGTCTTCCGCGTTTCCTGACAGTGACATTCAGGTCAGAGAGTGCGATGATGTCACGTCTGTGCGCCCTGTGCCTGAACAGTCACAGAGCAGAGAGCTGGAAGATGGCGACGCTCAGGAGTCCAGAGTAGAGCAGTGCCCAGCGAGGAGAGGTATTTAATTTTTTTAATGGTTGGAGCAATATATGGGGAGCATTACACACTGGAGAATTATATATGGGGCCCATTATACACTGGAGCATCATCCATGGGGCACATCATATACTGGAGCATCATATGGGGCCCTTTATATATGGAGCCTATTCTGTATGGAGCATTATATGGAGCCCATTCTGTATTGAGCAATATATGGGGCTCATTATTCTGTATGGCGCCCATAATACTGTATGAAGGACTATACTGTCCATTTTTTGAGCTATTGTAGAATTTACAATAGATATCACTAGTGTTGAGCATTCCGATACCGCAAGTATTGGGTATCGGCCGATATTCGCTGTATCGGAATTCCGATACTTAGTTCCGATATTTTTCCTATATCGTATACCGGAATCGGAAGTTCCATAATTCTTTGAGAGGCAGTGTGATTTTAGTCAGCCAATGAGGAATCCGAAGAAGTGTGGGCACATCCTGTAATGCTGCGGTCATCTTAACTAATGGCATGGCTGTGATTGGCTGCTGAAATGATGTCAGAATGCACTATAAAAGGCGCCGCCGCCATTTTAGCGTCACTTTGCTGTGAACTCAGTTAGGGACAGAACGCTGCTCTGCTGAGTCTGAGGGACAGTTAGAGATTGCGATTTTGTGTACTTTGCTTTAGGCAGGCTAGTTTACCAACCGCTGTGTAAAGCTTCCTTTTGCCTTGCAGTGTTGTTTTAACAGCTCTGTGCAAGGTGTGTGTGTGAGAGTGCAGGTGACGCTGCAGTTTGCTCTGCATCCAACGTTGTCTGTAGGCATCTGCACGTGTCACTCACAGACTCTTTTTTTTTTTCTTTAGTATAATTCTAGCTGCTCCATTCAATAGAAATTATAGTGTGATGCGCTTCCATCCGTATACAATACATTGGTTGCAAACACTATAGAAGTACAGAAAGGAGCCTTTCACAGATAGTGAACAGTTGTGTTTCAGTGTTCACTGCAGTCTGTGAGGTATTTTTTTTTTTTTTTTTAAATGCAGATCACGCTCCAGTTACCTCTTCAACTAATGCTGCGTGTACTCTGCTGAGCGTCTGTCACTGGCTCATCCTTGTCATTTTTCTAAAATTGGTGCTGCTTTATTCTATTTTAAATTTACTAAAATCTATTAGTGTGACGCTCTTCCATCAAAATACAATACATTGCTTGCAAACATAATAGAAGTCCACAAAAAGGCCTTTCACAGCAACTCAACAGTTGTGTTCAGTGTTCACTCTAGTCTGAGGTTTAAATTTTTGGTAGGAGTGTAGATCCCGCTCCACTTGCTTCAACCACCGCTGCGTGTACTCTGCTGAGTGTCTGTCACTGGCTCATCCTTGTCATTTTTCTAAAATTGGTGCTGCTTTATTCTATTTTAAATTTACTAAAATCTATTAGTGTGACGCTCTTCCATCAAAATAAAATACATTGCTTGCAAACATAATAGAAGTCCACAAAAAGGCCTTTCACAGCAACTCAACAGTTGTGTTCAGTGTTCACTCTAGTCTGAGGTTTAAATTTTTGGTAGGAGTGTAGATCCCGCTCCACTTACTTCAACCACCGCTGTGTGTACTCTGCTGAGTGTCTGTCACTGGCTCATCCTTGTCATTTTTCTAAAATTGGTGCTGCTTTATTCTATTTTAAATTTACTAAAATCTATTAGTGTGACGCTCTTCCATCAAAATACAATACATTGCTTGCAAACATAATAGAAGTCCACAAAAAGGCCTTTCACAGCAACTGAACAGTTGTGTTCAGTGTTCACTCTAGTCTGAGGTTTAAATTTTTGGTAAGAGTGTAGATCCCGCTCCACTTACTTCAACCACCGCTGCGTGTACTCTGCTGAGCGTGTCTCACTGCCTCATCCTTCACATTTTTCTCGAATTGGTGTCTGCTTTATTCTATTTTAAATTTACTAAAATCTATTAGTGTGACGCTCTTCCATCAAAATACAATACATTGCTTGCAAACATAATAGAAGTCCACAAAAAGGCCTTTCACAGCAACTCAACAGTTGTGTTCACTGTTCACTCTAGTCTGAGGTTTAAATTTTTGGTAGAAGTGTAGATCCCGCTCCACTTACTTCAACCACCGCTGCGTGTACTCTGCTGAGCGTGTCTCACTGCCTCATCCTTCACATTTTTCTCGAATTGGTGCTGCTACATTCTATTTCAAATAATTCAAATCTATTACTGTGACGTGCTTCCATCCGTATACAATACATTGGTTGCAAACAATATAGAAGTACACAAACGGGCCTTTCACAGCTACTGAACAGTTGTGTGCACTGTTTACTGTAGTCAGAGGTTTTCATTTTTGGAGTGCAGATCACGCTCCAGTTAGATCACGCTCCAGTTAGTGCCTCATCCTTGACATTTTTCTATAATTGGTGCTGCCCCATTCTATTTCAAATAACTCAAATCTATTAGTGTGACGCGCTTCCTTCCATATACAATACATTGGTTTCAAACACTATAGAAGTACACAAAGGGGCCTTTCACAGCTAGTGAACATGGGTTGTTAAATTTTAACTAAAATATGTATTTTTTCAAATGACACAAATATAAGTAATGTTGAAGAGGAATAGTCCTACATCCATTGTTTGCACAATATTACAGGTGTACATCACGTCCCTTAATCAACAATGTATTATTATATTTACTTGTATGCTTTTATTTAAAAGCCAAGAACACAGAAGGATAACCTTCGCACTGCAGCTGTTGTCAAAGTTCAACCCACATTATGCACTTCCAACATTGCAGCATTTGAGGCATGATGTGAGTTGGATTTGTCAAAGTTATGGAGTGAGAAGGTTCACCATCAGTACCCTATAGCATAAGTATGCTTTTGTGTTAGCATTTGTGGTAGACATGTGGATATCTGCCCTAATATGTCACAATTATTTTGTTACAGATTTGTTACCAACACTAATCATTGAATGGTTTTAAATGTGACGTTTGACTTGTTTACAGCTTATAAATAAGGGTGTAGCCTGATATCTATGTGTAGCACTAGCCACTGTAGCCTTTCAGGGGGTTTTAGCTCTGAGATCGCTGTCTGGGTAGACAGAATGGCACGGAAACAGTTCATTCAGACAGCAATTATGGTAAAAACTGGCCGCAACCAGTTTTATTAAAGTCCACAGCAAACAGATAAAACAAAGCATAAACAAAAGACCTAGGCTTGTCTAGCCACTAAGTACACTTATGTAATGTCCCTTTCTATCAGGAACCCAGACTCTATCAGTCTGTGCCCAAAACAACACATATGATATATGTTACCAGTATGGAGTCTCCCAGATACTCCTCCTTATGTCTGAAGGTCCACCCGACTTCCAGACTTGAGAAAGATCCACTCCTATTCAGTAGTCATTATGCTGGAGGTTCACAGAGACACTCCTGTGTCCGGGGTCCTTCCTGCACCCAGACTGAGACGGCTCTCCTCCTCTTCAGTAATCATCAGCATGGAGGTTCACAGAGACACTCCTGTGTCCGGGGTCCTTCCTGCACCCAGACTGAGACGGCTCTCCTCCTCTTCAGTAGCTTATCCGCATGTATTCTCACAGAGACTGCTTCCTTGTGCCAGGACACCTCTCTGTGTCCAGGCTAAAGACAGCTCTAACACTCTTGGAGACTGTTTCTTGTGCCAGGACACCTTCCTGTGTCCAGGCTAAACTAGCTCTAACACTCTTGGAGACTGTTTCTTGTGCTGAGACACCTTCCTGTGTCCAGGCTAAACTAGCTCTCAGATTGTGTTTGCAGACACCTACTTCTGGTCTCCTAATTAAGACCTGAGTAGTTTCAGGCTTGTGCTGCAAGTGTGTGCTGAATGTGAGGTGTAGTGACCTTTCTCTACCACTAGGTTTACAAAGCCACACATTTCCCTTATACCTAGGTGAAATGTACACCCCATTCATCACATATTCACTCACTGTCTCACATATCCCCTCCCTCTTCTCCAGACCGGAGGGCTGGTCATCCAGACCGGAGGGCTGGTCAACAATCCAACAGAGACAGTGAACTCTGGACCAGTCATGGCCCTCATCAGCTTCATCCTCACCACTGTCATAGCCAACATCAGTTTTCTCTTCATCTGAAGCATCCGCACTACCCTGTACCCTCCCAGGCCTATACTCTCTGCGGGCCTCGGGTATCCTGCACGGTTTCATCTTGACCTTAGGGCCGGGCTCATTTTCGATATAGTGCCTGGCCAGAGAAGTACGACCCGACACATCAGAACACTTCTGCTGACTCTTCCTCAGAAACTCACGTACCTCCTGTCCCTGGTGCACTGACCATGTGTCACCAACTATCACAGAAGGTATAGGGGGTTTTTTCACTTTTCTCCAGTTCCCCACTTTCAGGCTCTTCTGGCAGGACATGCCCAGAAGCCCCACCGTCAGTCCTAGACTCTACCTCTTCAGCCACGTTCTGCATCCCATCTGGGCTCCCGTGTGTCTGCAGCGGCAACGGAGTGACACATCGCTTTTTCCCATTTGTTGGGACGTGGCTCCGATGTAGCCTCCCTGAAAGTGCGCTTGAGCTCAACAATGCCAGCTACTGATCTGGACCGTAACCCGTCCACGCCGCTGTCTTCGGCAGAAACAGATTCCTGGACAGAGTCAGTCCCCATATCTTCAGTCTTGCTCCTCACAGCTTCACTTGAAACCTCAGCTTCTGATGAGGCATCTGGCTTGGTGACCACCACTTCCATGGCTTTTTCCACCTCTGCAGCATCACCTTCAGAGTCCTTGGCATGATGCAGATCCACACCACACACTGACAACTTCTCATCTTCAACAGCATCCACTTGTGCTGTGTTCAGTTTCAGAGTCCTGCCTTTAAAGCTCAGCTCTCCTCCTTTCACCTTAGTCTTCGCCAGGGAACCGGCCAACTGTAAAACATCTTCAGATGCCATCTTCTGTCTGGCTGTAAGGTCAGCATCAGCTTTCTTCTCAGGACTCTCAACCTCCTCTGCTACCATGCCTTCTTCATTTGCACTGGTTGCTTTATGGTCATCAGATAATTCACTATCACTATCTGACCCCTTTTTCTCAGCCACATCTGGCTCACTGTCAGGGCTATACCCTTCATTTTCATTCATATCCTGCTCACTGTCAGGGTTATATAATTCATTTTCATTCACATCCCGCTCACTTTCAGGAGTATACAATTCATTCTCCTTCACATCCTGATCTGGAACCTTAGTTAACATGTCATCCACAACATTAACTTCACCATCTGGTCCCTCAAATATGTGACTATGTGACAACCCCAGCACTATACTTCTATATAGCTCAGGTACTAGGAGCTGACTCACGACCTCTCCCTGGACTTCAGTGTCCCTATACAATAGGCTATTGTCCATGGCAGCATGAGGAAACCTCTCCTCAGAGCCAGGCTCCTGGGAAACCTCATTTAGAACAATCATATTTTCCTGTGTTGTCCTAAGAGTGGGGTCTCGCCACTGCTCACTCTCAAAATTGTCACAGGACACAGGCAAGTCAGGGACACTCGGTTCCCGAGAACCACCATCCCCGTCTCCCAACATCACCTGCAAAGGAATCTCATCACCATCACAGTCATAATTATTATCAACATCATTATCATGACCATGATCAGCATCATCATCACTATCATGATCATCATCATTATCATTAGCAGCATCAGCATCATTATCATGCTCATCATCATTATCATGATCATCATCATCATTATCATTATCATCATCATCATTATCATCATCACATAAGTTTAACGGCCCACTAGCATTGTGTTCCGCCCCTCGGGACTGCGCACCCTCAATAGGAGCTTCATCACACTGTCCATCAGAAACATTTTTCCCCCAGAGATCCTTAGACCGGGGAAAGTCATTACCCAATATAACGGGTTGCACCAGGGTCTTCACTACCCCCACTTCACATGAAACCTCCCCGAGTTTGGGGACCAAGTCCACGGCAGTCTCTGGGTAGACTTTGGTGTCTCCATGGATGCACACCATACTCAGGTGCTTATCAGGGATGAAGTCCCTATCAATCAGGCTGTCACATACGGAAGTCACTGGACTCTCTGAGTCCAAGAGGGCCTGTGCTGGGCAGTCATTTACAACCACCGGGGACCCCTGTGGTCCAGTCTCTTCGGCTGAGGTGGACACACACACAGGTTCTGCGCAGAGAGAGAGGGATCTGCCAACATCACAACACATAGGCTCCCCTCTATTGGACAGTTGGCTGCAATTTCACGCCAGCTCCAACACTGTCCATCACACTCTCCCACCCACATGTCCCCTCGGGCCTGAACCCGCTTATCAGCATACCCCATGTCCCCAACAGCTGGAACGCTCTTACCGCGAGAGTTCAGCGTCCGGGAACTCTGAAGTGACGACCTCTCAGACGGCTGTACCTCAGGAGGACATGCTCGGGTGTAGCGGTTCACTATCACCTTTTCAACTCCATAATCAGGTTTGCTTACTGCAGACTCCCAACTGCATCTCCAGTCATGAACTCCCCTGGCACGGGCTGTCACCGTAACACCCAGCCGGGTAAGAATCGCCGCTTTCAACTTGGCATAGTCTTCGCTGTCCTGCTTGCTCAGGTCAGCCCAGACTTTTTGGGGTTCCCCAATCAGATAGGGTACGACCGCCATGGCCCATTCAGCTAGTGGCAGATTCTCCTTCTCTGCCAGTCTCTCAAACCTAGTAAGATATACCTCCACATCATCACGAGGTGTCATTTTTCTCAAGGACCGTCTTACCGCCTTCTTTATAGCGGACAACGCCGGTGCCTTCACAACATTACTTCGGGACGCGGCACCGAAATCCTTTTTGGTGCTGTCATCTGCTCAACAAATAACCAGTTATTCTCCTGCTGCTGCTGCAGGAATTGCTGCTGGGCCTGCTGCATGCGCTGCTGGTGCTGCAGGCGCTGCTGCTCCATGCTCTGCTGCATGCTTCACTGGGCCTGGGCCAGGTACTCAATGAGCTCCTCCATACTGCCGGACTTATCTGTCTCAATCACAGCAGTCTTATGTTGCACATTAACTTGCGTCATTTGTTCAAACAGCGCCTCCATGCTGTCATCCATGCTGTCAGACTTCTCTGTCTCAACAACGGCAGTCTTCACTCAAGACATACACACTCTACAGTCTTTTCCATAGAAAAATTCAGCTCTGCTGTGCAGACACTTTTTTTTTTTTTTTTTTTCTTTGCAAAGTCTATTAGGGCTCCTTTTTTTTTTTTCTGCTGCTATTTCAATAGACTTCACCTTTAATGCTGTCTCTCGCCACTGTGCTGCATACACACTCCAGCACTAACTGTATCAGGCACTGCGCTGCCCCAGCATTCTCCGCCAATTTTTTCTGCTGCTATTTCAATAGACTTCACCTTTAATGCTGTCTCTCGCCACTGTGCTGCATACACACTCCAGCACTAACTGTATCAGGCACTGCGCTGCCCCAGCATTCTCCGCCAATTGTAGCCTTTCAGGGGGTTTTAGCTCTGAGATCGCTGTCTGGGTAGACAGAATGGCACGGAAACAGTTCATTCAGACAGCAATTATGGTAAAAAACTGGCCGCAACCAGTTTTATTAAAGTCCACAGCAAACAGATAAAACAAAGCATAAACAAAAGACCTAGGCTTGTCTAGCCACTAATTACACTTATGTAATGTCCCTTTCTATCAGGAACCCAGACTCTATCAGTCTGTGCCCAAAACAACACATATAATATATGTTACCAGTATGGAGTCTCCCAGATACTCCTCCTTATGTCTGAAGGTCCACCCGACTTCCAGACTTGAGAAAGATCCACTCCTATTCAGTAGTCATTATGCTGGAGGTTCACAGAGACACTCCTGTGTCCGGGTCCTTCCTGCACCCAGACTGAGACGGCTCTCCTCCTCTTCAGTAATCATCAGCATGGAGGTTCACAGAGACACTCCTGTGTCCGGGGTCCTTCCTGCACCCAGACTGAGACGGCTCTCCTCCTCTTCAGTAGCTTATCCGCATGTATTCTCACAGAGACTGCTTCCTTGTGCCAGGACACCTCTCTGTGTCCAGGCTAAAGACAGCTCTAACACTCTTGGAGACTGTTTCTTGTGCCAGGACACCTTCCTGTGTCCAGGCTAAACTAGCTCTAACACTCTTGGAGACTGTTTCTTGTGCCGAGATACCTTCCTGTGTCCAGGCTAAACTAGCTCTCAGATTGTGTTTGCAGACACCTACTTCTGGTCTCCTAATTAAGACCTGAGTAGTTTCAGGCTTGTGCTGCAAGTGTGTGCTGAATGTGAGGTGTAGTGACCTTTCTCTACCACTAGGTTTACAAAGCCACACATTTCCCTTATACCTAGGTGAAATGTACACCCCATTCATCACATATTCACTCACTGTCTCACACCACTTTAACATGTCATGTTTTTTTCAACATGTGTAGCTAGGTAGCAGTAATTTTTGCCGGACACACAGCAGGGGAACAGCAGGCGTTACTGAACCCCACAAACACATCATCGATTGTTTTGATCTGTGCATCCAACACTTCTGAGCCCAGGGTCAAGGAGGGTGTAGCCTGAGGCCTAGTATGAGATGTTTGAACTTTAATTTGAACTTTAATTTGGAGTTAGCAGCATTAATTTTTGTCAGACACACAGCAGGGGAACAGCAGGCGTTACTGAACCCCTCTATCACTATAGCTTGTGTATTGGTCAGTGGACACGACACTTCTGAGCAGCAACTGGCAGTGTTGTAGCCCAGGGAGTATAGTTCAGGTGGTAGAAAGATGAACATAACAGGAGACATGGAAAACGTTGCCAACCAGTTAGTTAATCTGAAACCGGACAGGCAAATTCAGGCGAGATCCATACCTAGTTCATTTTCAGAAAAGTAAGCCGTTCTACATTATCGGAGGATAGTCGCATGCAACGGTCTGTTAGTACACCACCTGCAGCAGTAAAGACGCGCTCCGATAATACACTGGCAGCAGGGCAAGCCAGCACCTCCAATGCATACTGGCTAAGCTCTGGCCATGTATCCAGCTTAGAGACACAAAACTTGAATGGGGAAGAGCCATCTGGGAGTACACTGAGAGGGTAAGACATGTAGTCTGTCACCATCTTACGGAAATGTTGCCTCCTGCTGACTGGAGCCGTCTCGGATGGTGTAGACATTGGTGGCGCTGCCACAAAACTTCGCCACATTTGGAACATACTGTTCTTGCCCTGTGCAGAGGCGCTGCTTGTGCTCCCTCTTGTTGCAGAGCTGTCTCCACTGCCTCGACGCACAGAGCTGCTTTGTAAAGCAGTAGCAGCAGCAGTGCTCTCAGCTGGAATGGAGAACATTATGGATTGCACCAGTGTGTCTTGTTACTTCTGCATTTTACGCTCCCGGTTCAACGGTGTGATGAGGCTTTGTAAGTTGTCCCGGTAGCGAGGGTCTAGGAGAGTGTACACCCAATAATCAGACGTGGTGTGAATGTGTTCGATGCGGCGGTCGTTTCTCAGGCACTGCAGCATGAAATCAACCATGTGCTGCAGACTCCCATCTGGCCAAGAAGCGTTGTCCCCTGCAAGAGGCGTCATCTCTGCCTGCTGTGCATCACCCCACCCTTGCTCTACATACTGACTAGAGCGTTGTCTACCTCCCTCTGGAGCGATGTCTTCCTCCTCCATTGACTCCTCCTCATCCTCCTCACAAAGTCCTTCAAATACATAAAAATTTACAAAATTTAAAACTCATAAAATTTAAAAACATTGTATCATAATTCTGTAACATCACTTTATGGAAACACAATAGCATTACAAAAGGATAGACAAAAACTGTACATTATGTGCTTTGTAAATACATTAAAAGTTTGGAATAGTTATGAAAATATAGACAGCGACTCTGGAGGTTCAATTGTTGATACAGCATGGTACTTTGAAAGTCCTCCAGCCCTTTGTGAGGAACCACGTTGCACTGACTGTACAGAAGGTGATGGAATTTGTGACTCCTCATCCTCCACCTCTTCCAAAACCTCATGCCTTAGTGCTTGCAGTGTTTTTTGAAGCAGGCAGATAAGGGGGACAGTCAGGCTGACTAGTGCATCATCTGCACTCGTCATCCGCATTGACTCATCAAACGGACGCAAAACGTGGCAGATGTCCTTCATAGAGTCCTTCGCCACTCATTACACTGGCTGCCCATTCATTATAGGATCCAATTCTAATTACTGGTTCTCACCAACAAAGCTCTCCACAGTGCAGCACCCCCCTACATCTCCTCCCTCATTTATATTTATCGGCCTAACTGACTGCTGCACTCTGCAAATGACCTTCGACTAACCTCTGCACTAATCCGTACCTCCACTCCCAACTCCAAGACTTCTCCCGCGCTGCGCCAATCCTCTGGAATGCTCTACCCCAAGAAATTAGGACTATCCGCAATTTGGATGGTTTCAGGCGCTCCCTCAAAACACATTTGTTCACAGTGGCCTATCACATTCACTAATCAAAGTCTTTCTATTTGTAAGTCTGTGTGTGTAGTCCATTCACTATCTCCATGCATCCCTCACTCCCTTAAAATGGCTGGACCATCATTGTAAAAACACCATTGTATATAAACACCTGTACTTTGTATCTCCCCCACCTCATTGTAGATTGTAAGCTATCACCAGCAGGGGCGGCTGATTTTGCTTTAATTACTGTATTGTTAACGTTGTTACTTATGACTTGTGTTTTGAAACTGTTAAACTGTAAAGCACCGCGGAATATTATGGCGCTATATAAATAAAGATTATTATTATTATTCTTATTATAGAGGCCCACTCAGTAGTGGTGAAGTGTGAATGGCGCAAATTGCGAATTGATTGCGCCTGATGCAGCTGATACTCCATTACTGTTGGCTGCTGCTCACACAACCGCTCCAACATATGTAACGAGGAATTCCACCTGGTGAGTACGTCACATATGATGCGATGTTCATGAAGGCGAAATCTGCGTTGCAGAGCTGCAATCAGTGATCTGGCCATGCTGGAACGTCGCAAGTGAGCGTACTCTAGGCGGACCTTGTGCAGCAGTGCATCAAGATCCGGATAGTCCCTCAAAAAACTCTGCACGACCAAGTTGAGCACATATGACAGACATGGTATGTGAGTGAGGTTGCCAAGGCCCAGAGCTGCCACCAGATTTCGGCCATTGTCACACACTACCAAGCCTGCCTGTAGATTCGCTTCCAAAAACCACACGTCACTCTCCTGCTTTATGGCATTACAGAGCACCTGCGCTGTGTGGCTAAGATTCCCCACGGAAATTAATTTCAGGACGGCCTGTTGACATTTGGACACGGCTGTGCTCATATCGGTCGCAACAGGTAAACGTTCACGGGTCCATGTGGAGGTAGACCGTGACGGCTCCTGCAGCGATGATTCTGAGGAACTGGAGTAGGAGGAGGAGTCAATGTGTACAGACTTGATTCCTGCAATCCTTGGAGTTGGCAGAACACGTACAGCGCCACTCGCAAGATCAGTACCCGGCTACACAACATTGACCCAATGGGCAGTGAGGGAAAGGTATTGTCCCTGGCCATGGGTGTTAGAACCCTCTTGTTAGGTTTTGTTTCAGTTTGCTGGTCACATGACCTTTTTTCCCTATTTAGTCTGGCTCCGCCCTTCTGGCTTTGCTTGACTTCATTGTATTATCTACTGTTAAGCTAGCCGGGTGCTTAGGTGACTTAATCAGATAGTTTTGCTTGATGTTAGGATCGCAAAGTATTTTTTTTTCTGTTTAATTATCCATGCTACAATTTATGTTAGGAGGTGTCCACCTTTTCTCCAGTCCCTAGATCTTGTAGGGATTCCTCCCTCGCAACTATAGGTCTTCGTTCACACTAGATGAGGACTTTAGCGGGTCTGGTCGCAGAATCAGGTTCCCCGTTACATCGTAGGGATTCAGCTTAGTTGTATTGTAGGGACAGAATTCCCTTCTTTCCTTACTGGTTGTAGCAGATCATAACAATGGGTACTGGTCCACGCATCGGTGGTCAGGTGGACCTTGCTACTGAGGGCGTTTAGTAGCGCATGTTTAATTTTTCCCTCAACATGCTTTTGCAGACCAGGGACGGCTTGCCTGCTGAAATGAAATCGGCTTGGCACATTGTATTGTGGGACTGACAATGATATTCAGTTACGGAAACTGTCTGTCTCCACCAGCCTGAATGACAGCATTGTCAAGGGACAGGAGTTTTGCAATGCCAGCATTCAGAGCCTGTGCTCGTGCATGGTTTGCGGAGTATGGCCGTCTTTTATCCCATGACTGTGCTACTGATGGCTGTTTTGTGGCCTGGGAGTGTGAGGATGACAGGGAACTTGCTGCTGTGTGTGGAATAACACTTTGTCTCTGGACAACAGTGACCGAGGTTCTTCCATGGCGATCCTGTGAGGAAGCAGAACCAGCTGTGTGTGAGCTCGATGAAGAGGCTTCAACACAACCTGAAGATGTAGGTGCTGCTGTAGGTTGGCCTACATCTCCAGTGTGTCTTTGTAACTCAACTACGTGCTTTGTCCGCACATGTTTCCACATATTAGTGGTATTGAGGTGACTGACACTTTTAGCTATTTTTAATTTTTGATTACACAGCTTGCATTTGACATAGCAAATATCATGTGCAAGTGTGTGAAAAAAGGACCACGCAGTGCAAGTCCTGGGAGCGCACGTTTTGACTTTTGGAAGACAACTGCTCCGAACAGGTGCCAAACTGGAGGCTACAGGCAACCGAGTCTGCAGCCTAACTCTCCCTCCTGTTTGTACTATTGGGGCAATGTCTTCCTCTATCTTCCTTCTATCACTAACCACTTCTCTAGGCCTCTCCCAGCTTTCAACCAAAGTACTGTTTCTCAGCCACAAAGCTATCCACAGTGCAGCACCCCTCCTACATCTCCTCCCTCATTTCTATCTATCGACCTAACCGACCGCTGCGCTCTGCAAACGACTTTCGACTAACCTCTGCACTAATCCGTACCTCCCACTCCCGACTCCAAGACTTCTCCCGCGCTACGCCAATCCTCTGGAATGCTGTACCCCAAGAAATTAGGTCTATCCACAATTTGCATTGTTTCAGGCGCTCCCTCAAAACACATTTGCTCAGAGCGGCCTATCACATTCACTAATCAAAGTCATTCTATGTATTCTGTGTAAGTGTGTATGTGTGTGTGTGTCTCTAGCCCATTCACTATCTCCATCCCTCACTCCCTTAAGATGGCTGGACCATCATTGTAAATGCACCATTGTATATAAACACCTATACTTTGTATCTCCCCCACCTCATTGTAAATTGTAAGCTGTCACGAGCAGGGGCGACTTATTTAGCTTAAATTATTGTATTGTTAACGTTGTTACTTATGACTTGTGTTCTTAAACTGCAAAACTGTAAAGCGATGCGTAATATGATGGCGCTATATAAATTAATATTATTATTATTAGGATTCCTCTGAGCTGCTCCCACCACCTTCCTGTTCCTCACGCCATGTTGGGTCTTGGACCTCATCATCTCCACTATCCTCTTCCAACACCTGCTGCTGTTGGGTGGTCTGGCCAGCACCATGCTCAACAGAAACTGGCACCTGAGTCTCATCATCATCAGATGCGTTCTGCGGTGTGCTGACCATCGGCACTGTCTCACCCGCCTCTTCAGATTCAGAGAGACACAGCTGTTGCGCATCACTGCATACTCCCTCTTCTTCACATTACAGAATGCTGCTTGGCTGGGCCCCTGTTTGCAAGCCAATAGATTCTGAGAACAGAAGCAGACACTCAGCTGGCTCCTGTACAGAACTCTCTGACTGCCTGGGCAATTTGCCAGGTGGTGAAGAGGCAGATGGTTGCTCAACAGTGCTATGGTCCTGAGAGGAGGTGGAAGCAATTGAAGTCGATGCATTGGCTGACATCCAACCAACAACGGCTTCAATTTGTTCTTCCCGCAGCAGGGGGGTACTCCGAGCTCCTACAAAAGTGCGCATAAAGGAACGCTCACGGGAAAACTGGTGGATGCTGTGTCACTGGGGCCGCAGCAGCCACAGAATCCCCACGTCCTCTCCCTGAAGAAACTCCACGGCCACGACCACGTGCCTTACTCCCTGCCTTCTTCATCTTGGTAGATTGATAAAGAAAGTCTGAAAAGTTATAAGGCCTAAGTGTGGTTATTCCGCAGAGACTGCAGTGAACACTGCATACAACTGTTCAGTAGGTGTGACAGGCCCCTTTGTGTACTTCTATAGTGTTTGCAACCAATGTATTGTATACGGATGGAAGCGCGTCACACTAATAGATTTTATTTATTTGTAATAGAATGGAGCAGCAACAATTAGAGAAAAATTTCAAGGATGTGCCAGTGACACACGCTCAGCAGACTACAACCAGCAGTGGTTGAAGAACTAACTGGAGTGTGATCTGCACTCCAAAAAGGACAACCTCAGACTACAGTGAACACTGCACACAACTGTTCACTTCCCAACGCATCTCAGCAGGAAGGCAGTCTGTGCGTCAAAACAAAGGCGCAAGCATACATCCACGTACCCTGTTTATAAAGCTATATAAAAAAAATTATGTAGTAGTGACGCACACTTTATTGAGGTACAGTATTACATCACCATTCACCATCTGTGGCTATGCAGTCTCATCTATATATCCTTATCTATCCGTTGTCATGCTTGCAAGTCGACAGTCAGGCATAAATAGCAATTTTCACTATGCACTATGTACTTTTTAAAAGTTATGTTTGTTAATAAAAATGATTATTGCCACATATTATGAGTATTACATGATGGAAATTGTATAATTTTGTATAAACTGTTTAGTGACATTATTCAGCAAATGTAACATTTTAGTAATGTCACAGATAACTTGTAATGCTGATGATGTTTTGAAGTCAGACATTCATTGTCTATACAATAAAAATGGTGTACATACTGTTACTTATTCATCATTAATGGATTCAGATATGTACTTGTATGCTTTTATG
Source organism: Oophaga sylvatica (assembly GCA_033576555.1). Classification (NCBI taxonomy): domain Eukaryota; kingdom Metazoa; phylum Chordata; class Amphibia; order Anura; family Dendrobatidae; genus Oophaga; species Oophaga sylvatica. The sequence goes on along the minus strand of JARQOD010000004.1, from coordinate 299,355,970 downwards.
TACAACCGTATAGCAGATTCCTTAACTAATTTATTTTGTGGTTTGCATTGCTGTTCAACATGTTAATGTATGTGTTTATGTTTGTCAATTCTTTATTTATCTAGATATTAGTTTAAATGAAATCATCATCTTATGGTAGTAGAGGTTATCTTTCTCTTGTTTGAAGTATAGACATTTAAAATTGACAGGTAACAAGGAAATTACTTGATCTAGTATTTAAACATCCTCCTTGACCCTGGGCTCCAACACCGCCAGTTGTTGCCTGTAAGTGCTGTTAGCACAGACAACACTTGCTCCAGTGTTACTGGGGTTCATTAATGTCAGCTGTTCCCCTGCTGTGTGAACGGCAAAAAGTCCTGCTGCCTCCACCCTGTTCTCTTCTCATCCCTGGGCTCCAACACCGCCAGTTGTTGCTCGGAAGTGCTGTTAGCACAGTCAACACTTGCTCCTGTGTTACTGGGGTTCAGTAATGTCAGCTGTTCCCCTGCTGTGTGAACGGCAAAAAGTCCTGCTGCCTCCAACCGGTTCTCTTCTCATCCCTGGGCTCCAACACCGCCAGTTGTTGCTCGGAAGTGCTGTTAGCACAGTCAACACTTGCTCCTGTGTTACTGGGGTTCAGTAATGTCAGCTGTTCCCCTGCTGTGTGAACGGCAAAAAGTCCTGCTGCCTCCAACCGGTTCTCTTCTCATCCCTGGGCTCCAACACCGACAGTTGTTGCTCGGAAGTGCTGTTAGCACAGTCAACACTTGCTCCTGTGTTACTGGGGTTCAGTAATGTCAGCTGTTCCCCTGCTGTGTGAACGGCAAAAAGTCCTGCTGCCTCCAACCGGTTCTCTTCTCATCCCTGAGCTCCAACACCGCCAGTTGTTGCTCGGAAGTGCTATTAGCACAGTCAACACTTGCTCCTGTGTTACTGGTGGTTCAGTAATGTCAGCTGTTCCCCTGCTGTGTGAACGGCAAAAAGTCCTGCTGCCTCCAACCGATTCTCTTCTCATCCCTGGGCTCCAACACCGCCAGTTGTTGCTCGGAAGTGCTGTTAGCACAGTCAACACTTGCTCCTGTGTTACTGGGGTTCAGTAATGTCAGCTGTTCCCCTGCTGTGTGAACGGCAAAAAGTCCTGCTGCCTCCAACCGGTTCTCTTCTCATCCCTGGGCTCCAACACCGCCAGTTGTTGCTCGGAAGTGCTGTTAGCACAGTCAACACTTGCTCCTGTGTTACTGGGGTTCAGTAATGTCAGCTGTTCCCCTGCTGTGTGAACGGCAGAAAGTCCTGCTGCCTCCAACCGATTCTCTTCTCATCCCTGGGCTCCAACACCGCCAGTTGTTGCTCGGAAGTGCTGTTAGCACAGTCAACACTTGCTCCTGTGTTACTGGGGTTCAGTAATGTCAGCTGTTCCCATGCTGTGTGAACGGCAAAAAGTCCTGCTGCCTCCAACCGGTTCTCTTCTCATCCCTGGGCTCCAACACCGCCAGTTGTTGCTCGGAAGTGCTGTTAGCACAGTCAACACTTGCTCCTGTGTTACTGGGGTTCAGTAATGTCAGCTGTTCCCCTGCTGTGTGAACGGCAAAAAGTCCTGCTGCCTCCAACCGGTTCTCTTCTCATCCCTGGGCTTCAACACCGACAGTTGTTGCTCGGAAGTGCTGTTAGCACAGTCAACACTTGCTCCTGTGTTACTGGGGTTCAGTAATGTCAGCTGTTCCCTGCTGTGTGAACGGCAAAAAGTCCTGCTGCCTCCAACCAGTTCTCTTCTCATCCCTGGGCTCCAACACTGCCAGTTGTTGCTCGGAAGTGCTGTTAGCACAGTCAACACTTGCTCCTGTGTTACTGGGGTTCAGTAATGTCAGCTGTTCCCCTTCTGTGTGAACAGCAAAAAGTCCTGCTGCCTCCAACCGGTTCTCTTCTCATCCCTGGGCTCCAACACCGCCAGTTGTTGCTCGGAAGTGCTGTTAGCACAGTCAACACTTGCTCCTGTGTTACTGGGGTTCAGTAATGTCAGCTGTTCCCCTGCTGTGTGAACGGCAAAAAGTCCTGCTGCCTCCAACCGGTTCTCTTCTCATCCCTGGGCTCCAACACCGACAGTTGTTGCTCGGAAGTGTCATTGGCACGGGTACTCACTCCTGCCCAGACTGGTTACAGCACGCCATCTGTTTCCTGTCAGTGTAAACGTCACTTAGCCTCCAATAAGTTGTCCTGTCGTGTTGCGGTCGGGTTAGCCGACTCTATGGTGCCTGGAGTTTAGGTGCTTCCTATGTGTGCTGCGGGATATGCAAATAAAGGCTGTTTCCGTTGTGACAATAGGACAATCACCCACTGTAGTACTGTGGGATTCGGTAACTGCGGCTGGCTCGCGGCCTGTCAACTTAAATTTCCATGGGTACCTTCTGCTAGCCGTCCGGGTTCCAGTACCGTCAGCTGGTTCTCCGCAGTGCCTTTGGCCTAGGTGCCTCCATCTCGGTATCCAAGTTCCAGCAACGTCTGCTGGTCCTTGGTAGTGCTTTGGAGCACAGGTACCTCCTGCTTAGTAACCGTGTCCCAGTAACGTCAGCTGGTCCTCGGTTGTGCCATTGGCTCTTTTCCTTCTGCTGCCCCTCCGGGTTCCAGCACAGTCAGCTGGTCCTCGTTACTTGCATTGGCTCTTGTACCTTCTGCTACCCGTCCGGGTTCCAGTACCGTCAACTGGTTCTCCGCAGTGCCTTTGGCCTAGGTGCCTCCATCTCGGTATCTGAGTTCCAGCAACGTCTGCTGGTCCTTGGTAGTGCTTTGGAGCACAGGTACCTCCTGCTTAGTAACCGTGTCCCAGTAGCGTCAGCTGGTCCTCGGTTGTGCCATTGGCTCTTTTCCTTCTGCTGCCCCTCCGGGTTCCAGTACCGTCAGCTGGTTCTCCGCAGTGCCTTTGGCCTAGGTGCCTCCATCTCGGTATCCGAGTTCCAGCAACGTCTGCTGGTCCTTGGTAGTGCTTTGGAGCACAGGTACCTCCTGCTTAGTAATCGTGTCCCAGTAACGTCAGCTGGTCCTCGGTTGTGCCATTGGCTCTTTTCCTTCTGCTGCCCCTCCGGGTTCCAGTACCGTCAGCTGATTCTCCGCAGTGCCTTTGGCCTAGGTGCCTCCATCTCGGTATCCAAGTTCCAGCAACGTCTGCTGGTCCTTGGTAGTGCTTTGGAGCACAGGTACCTCCTGCTTAGTAACCGTGTCCCAGTAACGTCAGTTGGTCCTCGGTTGTGCCATTGGCTCTTTTCCTTCTGCTGCCCCTCCGGGTTCCAGCACAGTCAGCTGGTCCTCGTTACTTGCATTGGCTCTTGTACCTTCTGCTACATTTACAAATTGAAGATTTTTAAAATGTTTTTTTGGGTAATCACTCTGGATCTCCAACAATGAAGAATACGACCCTGATGACCACCCCGAAGAAGATGACGACCACAAGGACGACGAGCATCAAGCCAACCAGCCTAAACACCATCACAAAGAAGAAATAAAAGATTACCCAACAGGACTAAGAAGGTTAAGAAAAACTACAAGATACTGAACAAGAGACTGAAGAACAATAACCAGAAGATCAAAAAGCAGAAGAACATGAAGTATAAGACCAAAATGAAGAGCAAAATATATGCTCTAAATTATAAGCAGAAGAAGACTAAGCAGTGTATGTGGGTGAGTCCGTTCCTCCTCGTGGTGCCCCTGGAAAATGCCTGCTGCTGCAGGCTAAACTGAACACGGACAAATACTGTTGTAATTTAAATCTTTTGTGACAGCAAGAACGGAAGGATGAAAAATTCATACTTTGACAGATTACAAGTACAGGAATCTCTGTCACAAATAAGAATATGATGAAGAAGATGAAGAACAATATGAAGAAGAATAATAGTTTAATAAGAAGAATATGAGTAATGTTAACAAAAAGATGAATAGCAAGAAGTTTAAGAAGAAGATAAAGAAGGTGAAGATGAAGAATAATTTGATGAAAAAGATGATGCTGCTGAAGATTATGAAGGAGAAAGTGTTTCAAAAGTTAAAAAGGTGAAGAGCATGGAAGTTGTGAAATATACATATTTGCCAAAATAGAAAAAACGTTAACAACATTGTCAATTTCTTCGTCAATCCGAACATCTTTAAAAAAAAAATATTTATGCTATTCCATTTGATTGGGTTAAACATCTATGCCTTTAATGTCTCCTCAACCTTCCCCAATACATTCTACATTACTCTTTGTTGTTTTCCTTCATGTACAATTAACCAACAAGGCAAGAATGGGGTTTTTTTAATTCCGATATTTTGTTCCCATAGACTTACATTGGATTTCCGGTATCGGTATCGGGTATCGCCGATATTTTTTGGGTATCGGCGATACCATTCCGATTCTTTTGGATATCGGAAAGTATCGCTCAACTCTAGATATCACTCATGTAATGTAAGAAGTGAAGTATTTGGAATTGTACTATACCTATATGTTAGGCATCGGGAGACGGCGGGATCTGAACCTGAATCCGAGGAGTCTATGGTATCCCATACAGACCCGGCTGAGGCAGATGCTGCTCAGCTTCGCCGTCGATCCCAATGCCTAGCCAATACCCGAGAGGCTCAAATAGTTACTCGAGTCTTTATTCGCAGTAGCCTTAAACCTAGGTTACGGAACAAGAAAAGGCTGTTGCAAGCCTAAGTCCGGAAATGCATGCACTGAGATATGCTACTGTCCTCCGTGGTAGTATATCTTGACGATATCCTGATCTTCTCCCCGGACCTCTCCACACACAGAGAGGATGTTCGCAGAGTTTTTGAACGTCTACGTGTAAATTCTCTGTATTGCAAGCTTGAGAAATGCCAGTTCGAACAGGAGTCATTACCGTGAGATTAAGTCTTACTTCTCAAAAGTTCCCGTCCTACACCGGCCAGATTTCTATAAGCCATTCTGTCTGGAGGTCGACGCCTCTTCTGTAGGAGCAGGTGCTGTTCTGTCCCAAAAGAATGGACAGGGTCGGAGGAGACCGTTTTTCTTCTTCTCCAAGACCTTTTCTCCAGTGGAGAGGAATTATACTATTGGGGATAAAGAGTTACTTGCAATAAAATTGGCTTTTGTGGAATGGAGGCATCTTTTGGAGGGAGCTAAACATCCGTTTGTGGTGTATTCCAACCATAAAAACCTCTCATACCTGCAGACGGCGCAGCGTCTCAACCCAAGGCAGGCTCAGTGTTCCCTATTTTTTGCCCGATTCAATTTCACCATTAATTTTCTAAAAGGGGAGAAGAATCCTCGGGCGGATGCTCTGTCTCGGTCTATGGATACGACGGAGGACGATGACGAGCCCAGGCTTATCGTTCCTCCTGAAAGTATGCGAACGGTGGCACCAGTGACTCTAGACCAGGTTCCATCCGGGAAGACATTTGTTCCTCCGAATCTACAAAATGAGGTGCTCTCATGGGCACATGCCTCTAAGATTGGAGGTCATTTTGAAATTAAACGCACTTCTGAGTTCCTCCAACGTTGCTATTGGTGGCCTCGGTTGTCCCAGTACTTTAAGGAATACTTCCAAGCATGTATCTCCTGCGCGAGAAATAAATAGTCTTATCAGAGTCCAGCGGGTCTTCTACATCCGTTACCCGTAGCGGATAGACCTTGGGAGCTGATTGGGATGATTTCGTGGTTGAATTACCTAAATCCCGGGTAATATGACTATATGGGTGGTTTCTGACCATTTTTCAAAGATGGTTCACCTGGTACCTCTTCCTAGGGTTCCGGCATCATTATTTATACGTCATGTTTTCCATCTGCGTGGGATGCCTGATAGGATTGTTTGTGACCGAGGTCCTCTGTTCACCTTTCGGTTTTGGAGAGAATTGTGCAATTTGTGTAACATTGAACTGAACCTCTATACTGCCTATCACCTGGAGACCAACGGCCTGATGGAACGTACTAATCAGACGCTAGTGACATACTTGCTTCATTTCGTTTCTGCCAATCATAACAATTGGGCAACTTTGCTTCCATGGGCAGAGTTTGCTCTAACTAATGCAGTGGCAGATTCAACAGGTCAGACTCCCTTCCTGTTGAATAATGGTCAGCACCCACGTGTGCCAGTCCCTATGCCAGTTAACTCTGGGGAGCCTGGGTCAGAGATTGGGCCATGGAGGCGCGGGACATCTAGGATCAGACGCAGGAAGCGTTATTGTCCTCCAAAAATCGGATGAGGCAGTCAGCTGACACTCATCGTCGTCCAGCTCCCGTTTTCTCTCCAGGAGACAGGGTCTGGTTCGCGACTCATAATATTAGAGGTCGCTGTGAATCGGCTAAATTCACCCATCGGTTTATTGGTCCTTTTAAAATTCTGGCCCAAGTAAATCCCATGGTGTACCGTCTGCAATTGCCCCGGCACTTGAGGTTACATGATACATTACATGTGTCACTCCTGAAACCCGTTCGCCTGACGAAATTCTCGGAAGCTCAGCATGCTGCTGACACCGGGGGAGTGAGGATTTCAAGGTAGAGGCGATTGTGGGGTTTAAGGTGGTGTGCGGCAATATTTTTTATTTGGTACACTGAAGGGATCGCAGTTCTGAGGATTGCACTTGGGAGCCCATGGACCATATTCATACTCCCCTGCTCATTGAGGAATATGAGCATCAGGTGGGAGGGATAATGTTAGGCATCAGGTGACAGTGGGATCTGTACCTGAATCCGAGGGGTCTGTGGTCTCCCATCCAGACTCGGCTGAGGCAGATGCTGCTCAGCTTCAATGTCGATCCCAACGCCTAGCCAATACACGAGAGGCACAAATAGTTACTTGGGTCTTTGTTCACAGTAGCCTTAAACCTAGGTTACGGAACAAGAAAAGGCTGTTGCAAGCCTAAGTCCGGAAATGCATGCACTGAGCATGTCTGTGACATGCCGAGCCATGATTGGTGTTTAAGGTCAGATGATCCTCTGACCTGCATCGCCTGATTGGTCACGGATGACATCATCGGTGATGCGATTGGCGAGATGGCTGGGGGTGGAGCTTAGCCCTTAAATAGCTTCTCTGTCCGTGGCGCTGTCAGATCATGCTAAATAGGCAGTGCTCATGTGTGGACGTACCAGAATCTGACTCCACGTGCTCTCTAGCTTTGCTCTCCGGGACCTTGCCAGAGTACACTCGGCTTATTAGCTCAGGTCCTTCAGGCAGGTTCAGCTTATGCCAGGCAGGTAGCCAATGTCACAATCTTGCTACGAATATAGGATAGCTATACACACTAAGCAGACTGTGGGGCTTGTAACCTGGGCATCACCTGCCAGTTGAACAGAGAAGCTTGCTCAGTCCTTTTTCCCACCGGCTGACAGCATGCGGGCATCGCCACCAGCTGAATATTGAAGCTGCGCAGTAAGGACGTAACCCGGTTGGCAGCACGCGGGCATCACCATCAGCTGAATAGTGAAGTTGC
>JARQOD010000004.1:299189716-299348463 GCA_033576555.1 Oophaga sylvatica | reverse complement strand
GTACTCGGTTGTGACATTGCCTCTTTCCTTCTGCTACCCGTCCGGGGTCCAATACCGTCAACTGGTTCTCCCCAGTGCCTTTGGCCTAGGTGCCTCCATCTCCGTATCCGAGTTCCACCAACGTCTGCTGGTCCTTGGTAGTGCTTTGGAGCACAGGTACCTCCTGCTTAGTAACCGTGTTACAGTAACGTCAGCTGGTACTCGGTTGTGACATTGCCTCTTTTCCTTCTGCTACCCGTCCGGGGTCCAGTACCGTCAAGTGGTTCTCCCCAGTGCCTTTGGCCTAGGTGCCTCCATCTCCGTATCCGAGTTCCACCAACGTCTGCTGGTCCTTGGTAGTGCTTTAGAGCACAGGTACCTCCTGCTTAGTAACCGTGTCACAGTAACGTCAGCTGGTACTCGGTTGTGACATTGCCTCTTTTCCTTCTGCTGCCCCTCCGGGTTCCAGCACATTCAGCTGGTCCTCGTTACTTCCATTGTCTCTTGCTCCATCTGATACCCGTCAGGGTTCCAGTAACGTCAGCTGGTTCTCGGAAATTAGACGACCTTAAAGACCACCCAGAAGAAGATGATGACAACAAGGACGACGAGCATGAAGCCAACCAGCCTGAACACCATCACAAAGAAAAAATAAAAGATTACCCAGAAGAAGATCACCAACAGGACAAAGAAGGTTAAGACAAACTACAAGATACAGAACAAGAGACAGAAGAACAATAAGCAGAAGATCAAAAAGCAGAAGAACATGAAGTATAAGACCAAAATGAAGAGCAAAATATATGCTCTAAATTCTAAGCAGAAGAAGACTAAGCAGTGTATGGGGGTGAGTCCGTTCCTCCTCGTGGTGCCCCTGGAAAATGCCTGCTGCTGCAGGCTAAACTGAACACGGACAAATACTGTTGTAATTTAAATCTTTTGTGACAGCAAGAACGGAAGGATGAACAATTCATACTTTTACAGATTACAAGTACAGGAATCTCTGTCACAAATAAGAATATGATGAAGAAGATGAAGAGGAAGAAGATGAAGAATTTGAATATGAAGATTAATTAGTTTAATAATAACAATGTGAGTAATGTAAACAAAAACATGAATAGCAAGAAGTTTAAGAAGAAGATTAAGAAGGTGAAGATGAAGAATAATTTGATGAGAAAGATGATGCTGCTGAAGATTATGAAGGAGAAAGTGTGGCACTGGCAAAAGTTAAAAAGGTGAAGAGCATGGAAGTTGTGAAACATACATATTTGCCAAAATAGAAAAAAGGTTAACAACATTGTCAATTTGTTAGTCAATCCAAACGTATTTACAAAAAAAAATATATTAATGCTATTCCAATGCATTGGGTTAAACATGTATGCCTTTATTGTCTCCTCAACCTCCCCCAATACATTCTACATTAGTCTTTGTTGTTTTCCTTCATGTACAATTAACCAACAAGGCAAGAATGGGTTTTTTTAATGTCGATATTTGGTTCCCATAGACTTACATGGGACTTCCGGTATCGGAATCGGATATCGACAATATTTAGTGATATCGGCGATACCATTCCGATCCGATATTTTTAGATATTGAGCAGTATCGCTCAACACTAGTCATAAATCTATTTAGACCGATGGTGTACTATATATATAAAGACACTTCCAGGTAGATAAACAATATAATACCTGAGACTGACACCAATGTGTGCAGGGGCTCCTGATTGCCGTGCATCTGCCCTGACGCTCATTTCAGACTAGCACAGATTTACACAAAATAATGACTTATTTTGTATAGTGTAGTATATTGTCTGTAAAGCGCTGTGGAATTATTGGCACTATATAAATTACTAAACTAAATAAATAGTAATATAATATAGTATAGTAATGTAACAACTGCTCATATATTCTCATTAATGCCCTGCAGTTCCAAGTGCAGCACCACATATTTGTAAAGGAGAGGAAAGTGACAGCATTTCCCTTAAAGATATTATAATGACTGTAATGAGTTATATTGCTGTTCTATATGTGTTGTTTCATTTAAATGTTTTTGGTATTTTTATGCTCAGCAAAATTATGATTAATTCAATTATGTTGGGGAAGTGAAGGTGCAGTGTAGATGCAGGGCATAGAAGAGTTAACGGTTAGCCAAACCTGCAGATGGTAGGAGTTTTAGGAAGTAGAAGGGAGTGATTGTTGGGTCAATTAGAAGTTGTGTACCAGATAGCAAGTGAGTAGCATTACTAAGGTGTGTGTGTAAAAAGAAGAGATTTTCTGAGGTAGTAACTGTACTGAATAAGGTGGCCGTCTACAACCTAATTCAGCCAGAACTCCCTGGGAAGTGGAATAGACAAGAAAGCAGGGTTCAGATGCTGTGGATATTGCTGGGAGCCTAAGCAGTTTTAGCTGTGGGTTTCGGGTAAACACACTGAGACATCACTGGTGAGTTGGGGCTGAAGAGGCAACATGTGAGCTGCATCTGGGAGATTTATTGACGATATACTGGACTTGCTAGGCTGAGTGACGGGTACCGCACCAAAATAGACTGTGGTCAGGTAAGGACAGATAGAAAGAATATGGTATTTAAGTCAGGCATGCCATATTGCTGATAAGTTGCTAACAACTGATGTGCCACCACATGTGATCAAAATGCCTGTGGCTCTTTGTAAAACTAAAAGTGGGGACAACAAAAATTTCTACCAGCTACCTACTGCTTACTGCTTACATGTTTCACCAATTCCACCAGTAAAGTTCACTTTATGTTTACAAAATGGACTTAATCCGTCCTTGCTATTGCTTTGTGTCTGGGGTTCCTATGGCATCTGAGGATATGTGGCCTGAGTGTGAAACTTCAGAAGCAAATAACATCAGACATTCAACTCATCTCACATGTGTCTAGGGTCATAACAGAACACTTCCATCCATGCGACCCTTGCATATTGTATATGTATGTACAAATGTGGCTACTTTGTTTCTACATGTCTTTCTATTGACTTAAATGTTTGTGCCTAGATTATACATTTTATAGACCTTTTATCATTAAAAATAGACTCAATAATCTTAAATACTTTTGGAACTATTATTTCCTTTATAAAAGTAAATATCATCTCCAATTAATGATTCCGAATAAAATGAAATACTCATTAAAATATTAATTTTAAAGACTGAAAGTAGCAAGTCTTATCATTGTAACTATAGTAATAAGTTACCGTGGTGAAAAAATTAAAATCTCCCTAGTTACCAAGGCATTTAAAATAAAATTGATTCTCCCTTTTAATGTAATCTGCAAATTATAAGTTTTATAAGGTATAAGTTCATTTTAGTGCACCTTCAGCTTTCTATTAATGGGGTAATAAACCTGTTAAGAAAGTCAATAATTAGCCGTTTGGCTAGACAACTTTATAGGACTTATGGAAAAGCTATGTCACTTATTCACAGTGTAAGGTGGATGTAGGACACCTAGTGTATGGGAGATAAAGTTGGAGTAACGCATTAGTACATTTAGGACTAAAAGGGGTTAATTGGCCATGACAATTTGATTATGAGGAGGTGAAGAGTTGGGAGAGATGGCTGATCACAATATCTCCACCCCTGGGTATGAGTCAGTGTGAAAATTGATACCTCTTTGTCTCATACATGTCTGTGTGCTTGGAGGTGTGTAAATCTCTTTGATTGAGTGCCTTTGCTAAAGGACTAAAGGGTATGCCACACTAAGTGAGATCGCTAGCGAGATCGCTAACGAGATCGCTACTGCATCACCATTTATGACGCAGTAGCGATCTCGTTAGCGACTTAGCTGTGTGTGACATGTAGCAGCGATGTGGCCCCTGCTGAGATGTCGCTGATCGCTTATGAACGTTCTGAGCCATTTTTTGGTCGTTGGTGTCCCGCTGGTGAGCCTGAATCGCTGAGTGTGACACCCTTTATGAACTACTTCACCAGCATCGCAGGTGGGACTAGGTTTTCCCAACGACCGCAGAGGTTGTTATACAGATCGCTGATGAGTTGTGTTTGGAATCACAGATCGTTGATGAGTTGTGTTTGGAATCTAACTAGCGATCACACAGGTTAAGTCGTTGTCGTGATCGCTGGTGCGATCGCTAAGTGTGGCAGAGCCTTAAGAAGCTGGACTCTGAGCCAAGCAGGTTAACCATTACTAAATGTATTGACCTGTTATTTTATGTTTCACTTTGTGCCAGGACAAATGCTGTATTTAAGTTTTCCTGTGATGTGGTTTATGAGGACTGAAATAAACCTACCTGACTTGAAATAGCAATGGTTCTTGTGATACTTCAGGTTGCTTCCAAGTAAGTAGTATTGTTACATTTGGTGTTAGAAGTGTGAGCAGCATTCCCAGGGAACACATATCACCTTTACAGAAGTACTGCATCTCATGGGTAAAGGCGAATCTAGGCCAGTAAGCAGCATCAGACATCATGGAGGACCTGATTAAACACCTGGTGCAAGCCCATAAGCTACAGCAACAAAGGCTGGCATAACAGGAGACAAGTAAGTTGCTTATGCAACAGATCCAGTAGCACCAGCAACAGCATTGACAACAGGAGCAGATTAAATTACTCACAGAGGTCATTAGTGGTACGGCAGTAGCTCCGACTCCAAGCTCAACTGATGATTCTTCTATCCGGAAAGTGATGAGGACAGCCTTGCAGAAAATGATGCCATGTGATAATGTAGAGGCCTTTTAAACCATTTTTGAAGGGTTACTGATAGGGAGAAACTCACGCCAGAGCAGTAAGTAGAAGTTCTGGTGCCTTATTTAACAGGGGAGCTACAAAAGACCTATTATGATTTAGCCTTACAGGAGGCCAAAGAATATGCAAAATTTAAAACAGAAATTTTGGCGTGCTTAGGGGTGACAATGTCTGTCATGCACAACAGGTCCAATGCTGGGCATATCACTGTGACAAACTCCCACTCCCAAATGTTTGATCTGCTGCACCTTGTCCAAAAGTGGTTGCAGATGGAATCCTCTACCCTAGCGCAGATGGTAGAGCAAGTTGTAATCAACCGATTTGTGCACTTTCTTCCGAGCTTGATGCAGATTTGGGTTGCCCAGAAAGATCCTCAGAATTCTGATGATTTAGTCGGACTGGTCGAAAGGTATAAGGCAGTTGGCGGTTCCTTAGTGTGGCAACCTACTACATAATGGGGAGCTGCAGAGTCCATGCTGAGGGTCTCATCAGGGGACATAATTTGCTGGAGATGTCACTGCAGAGGTCTATAGCTGCCTATTGTCCCCTAAACACCAAGCAAATGGACTATAGCATGTGTTCATTTGCCTGTGTTCATTCTACGTATAACCGGCTTGCAGTATGGACTGTCCACCTGGCGTCGGGCCCCAAGTTTGTTCTGTAAAAGAGAATGATCTGAAAATTACTGGACTACTAGACTCAGGGAGTTTGCTGACCCTGATGAGGGTCACACTCCCTCTCCAATTGATCCCTGGAAGAAGGTGGGTGTCCTCTGCATTCATGGGGATGCTAAAGACTATCCGGTGGCCAGAGTGGTCATTAAGATGGTCCGAGGTACTGAATCCCATGAGGTCAGCGTGGTCCAGGATTTATTGCACCTAATTATCATAGATCTGGACTTTGTATTGTTTTGAGACTTGAGCGAGAGGGGCAAAGACCTCGATAGCTCAGGTAAGAGACAGGTTAGCCCTAAAGAAGTCTCATCCGCCCCAGAATCTGACAGGTTACCTTTCTGTGTAATGGTGGGAGATGAAGAGATAGCATCCCCAGAGGCCAATATTCCTGAGATAGGGGTAACCAGAGAGAATTTTGGTCCGCCCTACATAGGGACATAACTCTAAAAGAATCATTCAATATTGGTAATGTTATAAGCTGCTTAACACAGAACCCGTGGGCCGGCACCAGATTTCCTTATTTGATGATGAGTGGGAATTTATTGTATCCGGTTACTAAGGTCTGAGAGGAAATATTGGAGCAATTATTGGTATCATGATGCTACAGACAGAGGTGTGGAACACGGTCCATTCACATGTCTTGGGTGGCCATTTGGGTGTCGACAAAACCCAAGAACAGGTCATGTAGAGGTTCGTTTGGCTCAGATGTCACCTGGAAATCCTAAGGTATTGCAGAACCTGTGCCACCTGCCAGCTAACTACTTCTACTCCTCTCTTCCATGTTCCCCTCGTGACACTATACATCAAGGTATTGCAAGAAAGGGACCAAGTTAAAACTTCCTGTTTGCGGGTTAACCAGAAGGGGATATTGCTGTCTGTGTGCTGCATCAGTTTGACACATACCGTTGCCTGGGAACACCACTAATTGTACTGCTTTTCCCAGGCACCAGTATGTGTCACACTGATTACCCATGGATGTCCTCTTTCTTCAATACACTCAATTGTGGAACTTACTTTTATCTAAAAACTAGAAATATGCCCGATGCTATCGCATCGGGAGTACGGTGTAAACGTCACTGCTATTCCCCACGCAGGCACAGTAACAGCCGCGTCATTACCGTGCATATGCGGGTAGAGTGGGCAGAGCACGCAGTTACTGCATGGGAATAGCGGAGATGTGTATGTCACTTGCACAGGCACAGTTCTTGGCCTGCCGCGGTGCCTTATGGGATTCGGGGACAGCGGCCGGAAGTCACAACTGCCGATTACTATATATATATATATATATATATATATATATATATAAATATATATATATATATATATATATATACATATAGATCTATTGATTAAAATAACTTTGTGGGAAAACCCCTTTAAAGTTTTTAAACCAAACTTTTTAACACTTAGACTTTTTAAAAGTTACACTGAATATTTAATAGGCAAAGACTATTACATATTTGACTGAGTAATGTGACTGTTTACCTAGTGTTAACATCCGGTTAAAATCAGAAAACACCAAGGTGCACAGAGAATGGATGTGGGAGTAATAGAATGCCAAATGACAGCAATAGGACAGAAGCCACAAGACAATTTGTGGTTAACTGGTGAGCCATTGGGCCTACAGGTACTTTTCCCTTTACATGCCAAATCTATAGCGCACTTAAGGCCACATTTATAGCGCACTTAAGGCCACATTTATAGCACACTTTATCATTATTTCAGGTGACCTGTTTTGCACACCAATTCATGCACTGGCTGGTTTCCAGTCATCTATTTGATTTATTTTCACAGCAATGCACCTTGGTTCAGCACTATATACTGTAGTACACATGTCTGGTACAGCCTAGTTATTTAGCAAAGTGTCAGAATTGCTTTATATATTGATTTTCACACTGAGGTTTTTATGAGTGAGTTATTAACTGTGTGCACTTTATTTTTCATATTATTTTTCACAATTATTTTTTTTATTTAATTTGAGTTAATATATAATCCTGGTCACGATTTTATCTATGCTATGCGCTATTAATGCACATTTTGTTTGAATAAGGGATTTTTTATGTACAGTTAGGTCCATATATATTTGGACAGAGACAAAATTTATCTAATTTTGGTTCTAGACATTACCACAATGAATTTGAAACAAAACAATTCAGATGCAGTTGAAGTCCAGACTTTCAGCTTTCATTTGAGGGTATCCACATTAAAATTGGATGAAGGGTTTAGGAGTTTCAGCTCCTTAACATGTGCCACCCTGTTTTTAAAGGGGCCAAAAGTAATTGGACAAATGACTCCAAGGCTATTTCATGGACAGGTGTGGGCAATCCCTTTGTTATGTCATTCTCAATTAAGCAGATGAAAGGGCCGGAGTTGATTTGAGGTGTGGTGTTTGCATTTGGAAGGTTTTGCTGTGAAGGAAACATGCGGTCACAGGAGCTCTCCATGCAGGTGAAACAAGCCATCCTTAAGCTGCAAGAACAGAAAAAAAACCCATCCAAGAAATTGCTACAACATTAGAAGTGGCAAAATCTACAATTTGGTACATCCTGAGAAAGAAAGAAAGCACTGGTGAACTCATCAATCCAAAAAGACCTGGGAGCCCACGGAAGACAACAGGGGTGGATGATCGCCGCATACTTTCTTTGGTGAAGAAGAACCCGTTCACAACATCAACTGAAGTCCAGAACACTCTCAGTGAAGTAGGTGTATCTGTCTCTAAGTCAACAGTAAAGAGAAGACTCCATGAAAGTAAATACAAAGGTTCACATCTAGATGCAAACCATTCATCAATTCCAAAAATAGACAGGCCAGAGTTAAATTTGCTGAAAAACACCTCCAGAAGCCCCAGCTCAGTTCTGGAAAAGTATTCTATGGACAGATGAGACAAAGATCAACCTGTACCAGAATGATGGGAAGCCAAAAGTTTGGAGAAGAAAGGGAACGGCACATGATCCAAGGCACACCACATCCTCTGTAAAACATGGTGGAGGCAACGTGATGGCATGGGCATGCATGGCTTTCAATGGCACTGGGTCACTTGTGTTTATTGATGACATAACAGCAGACAAGAGTAGCCGGATGAATTCTGAAGTGTACCGGGATATACTTTCAGCCCAGATTCAGCCAAATGCTGCAAACTTGATTGGACAGCGCTTCATAGTACAGATGGATAATGACCCCAAGCATACAGCCAAAGCTACACAGGAGTTCATGAGTGCAAAAAAGTGGAACATTCTTCAATTGCCAAGTCAATCATCAGATCTTAACCCAATTGAGCATGCATTTCACTTGCTCAAATCCAGACTTAAGAGGGAAAGACCCACAAACAAGCAAGACCTGAAGGCTGCGGCTGTAAAGGCCTGGCAAAGCATTAAGAAGGAGGAAATCCAGCGTTTGGTGATATCCATGGGTTCCAGACTTAAGGCAGTGATTGCCTCCAAAGGATTCGCCACAAAATATTGAAAATAAAAATATTTTGTTTGGGTTATGTTTATTTGTCCAATTACTTTTGACCTCCTAAAATGTGGAGTGTTTGTAAAGAAATGTGTACAATTCCTACATTTTCTAACATATATTTTTGTTCAACCCTTCAAATTAAACGTTACAATCTGCACTTGAATTCTGTTGTAGAGGTTTAATTTCAAATCCAATGTGGTGGCATGCAGAGCCCAACTCGCGAAAATTGTGTCACTGTCCAAATATTTCTGGCCCTGACTGTATATACTATGTTACCTGAATATTAGAATTGGTCCTGTTTTTTTGGTCATTTTTATGATTGGTTCCACTCTCGTTTTTTAAATTAACATTCATGTTTCTGTGCATAATTGTGTATATTTATATATATATATTTTTTTTTTGAATAAAAGATTATACATTATTACGCCTAATTGTCTTGTGGCTTCTGTCCTATTGGTGTCATTTGGCATTCTATTACTCCCACATCCATTCTCTATGCACCTTGGTGTTTTCTGATAATTTAGTGAAAGTAGCAACTTGTTGTGGTATTAATAATCCTATTATTCATACCTAAGCATTGCTTTAATTACGCTTTTCTACAGTGATGCTTTCCTTATATATCTCATTATAAAGCACAAAAACCTTTTGTTCCATATGCAAACACAGAGTCAGGAGAATTGTGCCAGTGTTTTCATAATTTGAATCAGATTCAAAAGGCTCTATGACCAACTAGAAGCAGCTGTAAAGCAGTCTAAGTAAATGCCATTACATTATACCTTAAGCTACACACTCTAATGGCACCACATTATTTTCAGCATATGTTTTTGTTTCTTGTTTGTCACAAAAAGCATAGGTCTGCAGAAAATCGCTAGAAGGTATATAGTTCTAAATATTTTCTACATGCTAAAAATTTTTACAATCAAATCATAAAATGAAAATCAATCTACAGTATATAGTTGTACATAGTAAAATGCAAAAGTTTGAGGCAGAAAAAAATTGTAAGTAAGAATGCTTTTAAAAATAGAAGTATTATTAGTTTATTTTTAGCAATTAAAAAATTGCAAAGTGAATGAACAAAAGAGAATTATAAATCAAATCAATATGTGACCTCAAATTATCAATTTTTCTAGGTACACTAGCAGACATTTGTGAAGGAATTTGGCATGGAGGTTGTTCCAAAAATCTTGGAAAACTAACCACATACAGTTTCTGTGGATTTAGACTTGAGCAAATCCTTCAGTCTCTTCAGATCAGAGCTCTGAGGGGACCATATCATCACATGCAGGAACCCTAGTTATTCTTTATGGTGAATATGGGGACATTATCTGTATATTTGGAATCGTTGTCCTACTGCTAAATGAATCTATAGGCATTTAGAAGCCTCCAAATTTTTATTTTTTGACAGCAGTAAGGTTCGCTAAGAATAGTGAGAGAAAATTGCACATTGGTTTCAATGGGTGAAGCAAGAAACTGAAGAAACCATGTCTTCAATGACAGCAAACTTCCTTACTGCACAAAATATGACTTATCAAGATGCAATAACTTTTTTTTCTGGGTTTCCAAAATGTTTTTTTCTTTTGAGATAGGCAGCAGTTTGTTTTTTGTAAAATGAAGAAGCAATGGCTTTTCAAAAAGCTGTCCAAAAATTAACCCTTTTTAAGAGCAGTTTCAGATTTCTTATAGCTACCTATTTAAGGTTAGGGTTCTTATTGGCAGTACGGTATAGATATGCTGTGCAACACAATAAATAGGAAGGCATGTGTGGCTATTTAACGGCATTGGCAGCAACAGCATATTGAACAATAGATAGAATGGCAGAAAATGTCTAGCTATGTAAGGCCTGTGCTGAAGCTGCAAAGTATTCATAGAATATAATAAACACGTCGGAGTTGAACTGGAGCATCAGCACTGGCAGAAGTGCAACAGTATAAAAATAATGAACAGGTATGCAGATGCTGCAGCTGAATTAATAATTTCCATCAGCTGTATGTAATTGAAAATCTTCATTGATCCATGCCTCATTCTTTATTACAAATGTACTGTTTTCCAAACTTGTGGAAGACAATCTGATCCACCTCAGTGTGACTAAGTCTCCTTTTGCACTGAATACCCTATTTGACTATACACTTGAGACTGGACAAGATAATGCACTCATGGCAAACTGGGCCATTGCTTTACCCTGATCAAACATGCAGACCCAGATGTCTATGGGGTCATGGCTCACAGTATTATTACGAGAAAGAACACTGACTGGACCTATTTGTTCAAGGGTGTGCCTCTTATTTTCTCATGTGAATTAGGTTGCTGCAGCAGCTGATGACACACCTACTTGATATAGTGATAGTGCTGCCACAGATAGGGGAGTGTTGTATCTGTGAGGAGCATGGAGGAGTCTCCTAGTCAGAAATGTAGTGAGCAGGTGTCAAAGATGTAATAAAGCTTACCCTGGTGGTAATTTCTTTTTGATAGCTGAAGAAAATTCCCTCATTTTGTAAGGGTCTATAAACTTGACAAATTGTCATCCTTTACTTCATGTAAACAATATGACTGTCAACAAACAAGCAATCAAGCATGCAGCCTTCCATGCTTTCCCACATGACCGAGGGTACTTTTAGTTTTTTGGTCATCATAGACAGCATCATTGACATCATCAATTTCACAGTGAATCTTCATGTCGTCCATTGCCTGTGCCAGTGATAACTCATTGTTCCCCTACAAGTCCACTTGCTGCAGCTCTTTCTCCATATTCTGTGGCAAGTGACATTGTCAGTGAGAGTCCAAACATCCTCAGGACAGCAAAGAACTTATAAAAGCTCTAGTTTGTCTGCCACATGATACAGTCTCCACTTAAATCAAGTGGTGCTCAAGTAGACCATTCTGTTTATGTAAAGCCTGAGACCATGCTTTGCCATGAAAGAAAGGTTGAAATTATCGAATACAATAGTGTCTATAGTCATCAACTTCTGAAAGAGGGTTTATTTCTTTAAAAAATTACATGATCAAATATAAGACATGTCGTATGTGTTGATTTGTCCAAACATAGTGAAGCCACAATATGCAGGGCATTGATACTTACTACAATGTCTAGTTTCAGTTGACAGGAAGCCATCCACCATGGCATTTGCTGCTTGATATAAAGGAGTAACTCCTCAGCTGTACAGCTTTGTTATCCATGCTGCGAAGCTGTAAATTGCTTAACAGTGCTTCAACTTACAATGCAAAAGAGGTCATATACAGACTCGGGAATAGTAATTATATGTGAACATGTAATCCCTTAAAAAACTATTTTGCTCTATAAGTATTTAAAAAAACACCTACCCAGTTTAACAAAGTGTTGAAAAAGCATGGCAATGTAAACATGGACCAAAATAATAACACATTATCTGCAATGGCCCTACAATAGTCTTCAATGACTTCTGCCTAGCAGTGGAGATTGGCACCCTAAGCATGATTATTTGTCGCCACACTCAACGAAAACTATCCCTGTCTTCCTAGATATCCCTTATAATAAGCAGGTGGAAAAACATATAGATAACAGATACGTGTTAAGTGCCTCAGCTTGCAAGAAAGAAAAGTCTGAAAACATAAAATGGATAAAACATTATGCTTTGTTGTTGCTGAAGACATAGAGATGCCATTGATGCAGATGCACAGGAGGTGAACTGTGATGATGACGTGACCTGTTTTAGCTGCTTCACTAGCATTCAAAACATCAATCCGGAGGATAGGATCTTGAAATACATGTTCTATCTCTGTGCACAATTGCTGCTCCATATGCAGTGAATAATTGAGCATAATCACAAGTCTAGGGAGAAGAGATGAGCAAACTTGTTTGCATCACGTTCGTCAATCTCAAATTCAGCATGAATGTTGCATATTCGAATTTGTGCTCGGATTCCCAAGCATTTTTCATATAAATCGGCAAAAGTCGGTCAAAGTTTCGTAAATGATCGAGATCACTAAGGGCTCTTTCAAATGTCAGTGTTTCTGGTAACAGCACTGGCCGCAAAATGTCCTATACACGTGCACACTGATAACACATGGATGATATCTGTGTGTCATCAGTGTGACATGTACCAACACTGAAAATCAGTGGAACTGTTTGCGCTGTTCTCGGGCACTAGTTGCTGAAGTGACGACAGCTCACTAGAGTTGAGTGAAACAGGTCGGTCAGATTCAAAAGTCGCCGAATTTCGCCAAAATCGTGTTTCGTTGGCCGAAACACGACCATAGCGTGCAGTCGGCCATGCTATCGGCAAAACGAGCTCCAAAGTCAATTTTCCCAGAATGCTTTCAGGCGCCTTTTTTCAGCCAATGAGCAAGGACGTACACTGTGGGCAACGAGATGACATGGGCACCGTCCACCGCCATCTTAGAGAAGGGCATTGCAGTGATTGGCTTGCTTTGGGGGGCGTCATAGTGTCTATAAAAGCCCTGACCCCAGACCGCCATTTTACTTCTGCCGATCTTAACAGTAGAGAGAGGACGCTGACGCTGTTTATCAGTAGGGAGAGAGTTAGGGCTGGAAAAAGAAGTTCTTATGTGCTTGTGCTGATAGCAATTGTGCTGTACAGTTAGTGTGCAGTGACAGGGGAGGCTTTTCTTGTGTGCAGCAGTGCTGGTTATTAGGCTGCCTGATAGCTGTATTGCTGTGTGCTGTGAACACTGCTTTTTACACAGCACTAGTGTTGAGCGATACTGCTCGATATCTAAAAATATCGGATCGGAATGGTATCGCCGATATCACTAAATATCGGCGATATCCGATTCCGATACCGGAAGTCCCATGTAAGTCTATGGGAACAAAATATTGCAACTAAAAAAAACCTTTATTTCCTTGTAAACACTAAATATACACACATAGAATACATATATATATATATATATATATATATATACATGTCATTGTGACATATATATATACATACAGTCAGGGCCAGAAATATTTGGACAGTGACACAATTTTCGCGAGTTGGGCTCTGCATGCCACCACATTGGATTTGAAATGAAACCTCTACAACAGAATTCAAGTGCAGATTGTAACGTTTAATTTGAAGGGTTGAACAAAAATATGTGTTAGAAAATGTAGGAATTGTACACATTTCTTTACAAACACTCCACATTTTAGGAGGTCAAAAGTAATTGGACAAATAAACATAACCCAAACAAAATATTTTTATTTTCAATATTTTGTGGCGAATCCTTTGGAGGCAATCACTGCCTTAAGTCTGGAACCCATGGACATCACCAAACGCTGGGTTTCCTCCTTCTTAATGCTTTGCCAGGCCTTTACAGCCGCAGCCTTCAGGTCTTGCTTGTTTGTGGGTCTTTCCCTCTTAAGTCTGGACTTGAGCAAGTGAAATGCATGCTCAATTGGGTTAAGATCTGGTGATTGACTTGGCCATTGAAGAATGTTCCACTTTTTTGCACTCATGAACTCCTGTGTAGCTTTGGCTGTATGCTTGGGGTCATTATCCATCTGTACTATGAAGCGCCGTCCAATCAAGTTTGCAGCATTTGGCTGAATCTGGGCTGACAGTATATCCCGGTACACTTCAGAATTCATCCGGCTACTCTTGTCTGCTGTTATGTCATCAATAAGCAAAAGTGACCCAGTGCCATTGAAAGCCATGCATGCCCATGCCATCACGTTGCCTCCACCATGTTTTACAGAGGATGTGGTGTGCCTTGGATCATGTGCCGTTCCCTTTCTTCTCCAAACTTTTGGCTTCCCATCATTCTGGTACAGGTTGATCTTTGTCTCATCTGTCCATAGAATACTTTTCCAGAACTGAGCTGGCTTCTGGAGGTGTTTTTCAGCAAATTTAACTCTGGCCTGTCTATTTTTGGAATTGATGAATGGTTTGCATCTAGATGTGAACCCTTTGTATTTACTTTCATGCAGTCTTCTCTTTACTGTTGACTTAGAGACAGATACACCTACTTCACTGAGAGTGTTCCGGACTTCAGTTGATGTTGTGAACGGGTTCTTCTTCACCAAAGAAAGTATGCGGCGATCATCCACCACTGTTGTCTTCCGTGGGCTCCCAGGTCTTTTTGGATTGATGAGTTCACCAGTGCTTTCTTTCTTTCTCAGGATGTACCAAATTGTAGATTTTGCCACTTCTAATGTTGTAGCAATTTCTTGGATGGGTTTTTTCTGTTCTTGCAGCTTAAGGATGGCTTGTTTCACCTGCATGGAGAGCTCCTGTGACCGCATGTTTCCTTCACAGCAAAACCTTCCAAATGCAAACACCACACCTCAAATCAACTCCGGCCCTTTCATCTGCTTAATTGAGAATGACATAACAAAGGGATTGCCCACACCTGTCCATGAAATAGCCTTGGAGTCATTTGTCCAATTACTTTTGGTCCCTTTAAAAACAGGGTGGCACATGTTAAGGAGCTGAAACTCCTAAACCCTTCATCCAATTTTAATGTGGATATCCTCAAATGAAAGCTGAAAGTCTGAACTTCAACTGCATCTGATTTGTTTTGTTTCAAATTCATTTGGTAATGTCTAGAACCAAAATTAGATAAATGTTGTCTCTGTCCAAATATTTATGGACCTAACTGTATATGTATAGTTTATACACTTCTACATAGTAAAATATCCTCTGATTCAATTGCCGGGTAAAGCCGGCTTCTGTGAAAAGACAGAAGCACCCGACATGAAATGACACTTGGTGTACATAGGGTTAACCATGTCTTTTCATGTCGTTTGCAATCTGATTTGCACAAACAATTACATCAGTCTATGTGTGCAAAATTTCACACCTGTAGGGGTTAATTAAAGGTGTAAATTCGTTGTAAAAAAACGGACTTTTTTGCTACGAATTTACACCTTTAATTAACCCCTACAGGTGTGAAATTTTGCACACATAGACTGATGTAATTGTTTGTGCAAATCAGATAGCAAAGGACATGAAAAGACATGGTTAACCCTATGTACACCAAGTGTCATTTCATGTCGGGTTCTGCATTTTCACAAAAGCCGTCAATTGAATTAGCGGCTATTATACTATGTAGAAGTGTATGAACTATAAATATAAAATATATATATGTGTCACAAATTCAATGACATGTATATATATACGCTGTGTTCCAAATTATTATGCAAATAATATTTTCTCAGATTTTCCCAAATTACCTATATGAATTGCAGTCATTGTAATTTTCCAGTCAAATAACTATTAGAGTACAATTGAAAGGTTTTTGTACAAACTGCCTATGATAACAGTATATTTTTAAAAAAATAAAACACTCAAGCTGCACTCAAAATGCATGTTCCAAATTATTATGCACAGCAGAGTTTTCAACCTTTTCATTTTAATAAAGAACAAAAAATGGTCATTTTTGAAATTATAAGCATTTGCAGGTTATTAAAAACTGAAATCAAACAGTTTTCAACTCAAAACTTTATTCTAGGTGATGTTACATTTGCACATAGGACCCCTTGTTCGAAAGGAGCGTCTGAACTCTCTCATCCATTGAATTTGTCAGGTTTTGGATGGTTTCTGCTTCAATTGTTTTGCATGAGGACAGAATACCCTCCCAGAGCTGTTGCTTAGATGTGAACTGCCTCCCGCCATCATAGACACTCCTTTTGATGATGCTTCAGAGGTTCTCAATGGGGTTGAGGTCAGGGGAGCATGGGGGCCACACCATAAGTTTGTCCCCTTTTATGCCCATAGCAGCCAGAGATGCAGATGTGTTATGTGCAGCATGAGACGGTGCATTATCATGCATGAAAATGATCTTCCTGCGGAATGTACCGTTCTTCTGCTTGAACCATGGCAGGAAGTGCTGTTTGAGAAACTCAACATACACTATGGAGTTCATCTTTACCCCTTCAGGGATCCTAAAGGGGCCGACAATCTCTCTCTCCATGATTCCAGCCCAAAACATTACTCCACCTCCTCCTTGTTGGCGCCGTAGCCGTGTTTGCATGGGGTGTCCATCAACCAGCCATCCTCCACTCCATCCATCTGGACCATCGAGCGTTGCATGGCACTCATCGGTGAACAAAACAGTTTTGAAGTCAGTCTTCATGTATCGTTTGGCCCAATGGAGCCGTTTCTGCTTGTGTGCAGTGGATAGAGGAGGTCGACAGGATGGCTTACGCACAGCTGCAAATCTCTGAAGGACCCTGCATATTGTTGTTCAGGGGACGTTGGAGGCACCAGCAGCTTCAAAAACTTGTCTGCTGCTATGACAAAGCTTTTTTGCCGCTGCTCTTTTAACCTGACGTAATTGCCTGTAGGAAAGAGTCCTCAATTTTCCCTTATCAGCACGCACACGTGTGTACTGTAAATCAGCTACATACTTCTTGATTGTGTGATGATCACGATGAAGTGTCTTGGCAATGTTGATTGTAGTCATGCCTTGACCTAAACACTCCACAATTTGTTGCTTCTCAACAGCTGACACATCCTTTTTCTTTCCCATTTTGGCAGAAAATGTAGGCTGCTTAATAATGTGGGACAGCCTTCTTAAGTAGTCTTGCCTTTCATTGGACACACCTGCCAAACTAATTAGCACAGGTGTCTGCAATTGCTTACAGTGATATAAAGAGCCCTGACACACATCACCATCAATGAGTTTAACTGACAAACAAAAAAATTCTTACCTTATCACTCCTAAACAATTTTTGCATAATAATTTGGAACACAGTGTATATATATATGAGGTGTAAAATTGTTTATTATTATTATTATTATACATTTATATAGCGCCATTTATTCCATGGCGCTTTACATATGAAAAGGGAAAAATATAGACAGATACAATAAACATGTGCTAGACAAGGGACACACAAGTACAGAAGGAGAGAGGACCCTGCCCGCGAGGGCTCACAGTCTACAGGGATGGGTGAGAATACACTAGGAGAGGGTAGAGCTGGTCGTGCGATGGTTCAGTAGACTGAGGATCATTGCAGGTTGTAGGCTTGTCGGAACAGGTGGGTCTTCAGGTTTTTCTTGAAGGTCTCCGTTGTTGGTGAAAGTCTGATGTTTTGCGGCAGGGAGTTCCAGAGTATGGGGAAGCCCGGGAGAAGTCTTGTATGCAGTTGTGGGAAGAAGAGATGAGGGGGGAGTCGAGAAGGAGATCTTGAGAGGATCGAAGGTTGCGTGTAGGTAGGTAGCGGGAGACCATGTCACAGATGTATGGAGGAGAAAGGTTGTGGATGGCTTTGTATGTCATGGTTAAGGTTTTGAACTGGAGCCTCTGGGCAATAGGAAGCCAGTGAAGGGCCTGGCATAGTGGGGAGGCTGGGGAATAGCGGGAAGACAGGTGGATTAGTCGTGCAGCAGAGTGTAGGATGGACTGGAGTGGTGCCAGAGTGCTAGAGGGGAGGCCAGACAGTAGGAGGTTGCAGTAGTCGAGGCGGGAGATGATAAGGGCGTGCACTAGTGTTTTTGTGGTTTCATGGTTGAGGAATGAGCGGATCCGGGAAATATTTTTGAGTTTGAGGCGGCAGGAGGTGGCGAGGGCTTGGATATGTGGTTTGAAAGAGAGGGCAGAGTCGATGATCACCCCAAGGCACCGAGCATGTGGGACTGGGGAAAGCGAGCAGCCATTGACATTGATGGATAGGCCTGGTGGAGGGGTAGAATGAGGTGGGGGAAAGATGATGAATTCTGTTTTGTCCATGTTCAGTTTGAGAAAGCGAGCAGAAAAGAAGGCTGAGATAGCAGACAGACACTGTGGGATTTTGGTCAGTAGGGAGGTGAGGTCAGGTCCAGATAGGTAGATCTGCGTGTCATCGGCGTAGAGGTGATACTGCAAGCCATGGGATTCTATGAGCTGTCCCAGGCCGAAGGTGTAGATGGAGAAGAGTAGGGGTCCTAGGACTGAGCCTTGGGGAACACCGACAGACAGGGGGCGAGGTGAGGAGGTGGTGTGCGAGAGGGAGACACTAAAAGTTTGGTCTGTTAGGTATGATGAGATCCAGGATAGGGCCAAGTCTGTGATGCCAAGAGATGAGAGAATCTGTAGGAGGAGGGAATGGTCTACGGTGTCAAAGGCAGAAGACAGGTCCAGGAGAAGGAGGACAGAGTAGTGTCGCTTGCTCTTGGCTCTTGTTTAAAAAAAATGCGTGGGCTCCCACCCTATTTTCGCAACCAGACAAACAAAGCCAGCGAATAGGGGCAGATAATAATAGCCCAGAGAGGGACCATTATTTTTGGCCCCCACTGGCTACTAACATCTGCCCCCAGACACCCCAGAAAAGACAAATCTATAATTAGATTCGCCCTTTCTGGCACTTTGCCCGTCTATTCCCATTGCCCTGTAGCGGTGGCGAATGGGTTAATATGGGGTTAAAGCCACATTGCAATTGAAAGGTGACCTTAAGCCAGGTTAATAATTGAGAGCTGTCAATTAGACAACTATCAATTATTAATCCTATTGCATGAAATAAAAATAAAACACACACACTTTAATTAAAAATCATTTTAATGAAATAAAGACACATGTTTTTGACCATCTTTTATTTGACTGCAAAAACCATTTCCTGTAATAAAAATAAAATAAAAAAGCAAAATTATTCTTACCTATCCCATGCACAGTCAGGTCCCACGGTGTAATCCTTCAGAAAGAGTTAATGTTTACTGCAGGGACCGCAGCTAATGCTGCAGCCTCACAGTAAACCCCCAAATGAATGAGTTCCTCTCCTGGCTGACAGGAGAGGAAGTGGAAAGCTTAATTGATTGCTTTCCACTTTCACTTCAGGTCAGCCAGGGACACAATCAGTGACGTCAGAGGGAACTGATTAACAAAAATAGGGGATCCCCTCGAAAAAAATTGGCGTGGGGTCCCCCCTATTTTTGTTAACCAGCCAGATGAAGCAGACCGCTGAGGCCTGGATTTTCAGGCTGTTAAGGAGCCAAGATCCATGGACCTTGCCAGCCTGATAATACCAGGCCACAGCAGTCTGCATATCTTGGCTGATTAACAAAAATAGGGGATCCCCTCGAAAAAAATTGGCGTGGGGTCCCCCCTATTTTTGTTAACCAGCCAGATGAAGCAGACCGCTGAGGCCTGGATTTTCAGGCTGTTAAGGAGATACAAACAAACTGAATTGAAATATAATGCAGTGTGGAAATATATAATAAAATATAAATATAAAATAATAATAATAATAAATTCCACCTTACCAATTAAATCTCAAATCAGAAAAAAGTGGATGGAAGACCAGCCGGTTAGAATGAATGAACACCTACGTGCAAGAGGAACAGAGGGAGAGAAGAAAAGACTTCACCCAGGCAGTGGGAGTAAAAAATATATAAATTTTTATTAAATATACATGTAGAATAGCACAAGCATCAATATAGATAAAAAGGAACCCGGCCCCACACGAACCAATATCCAGGTATTATGTTGTAAATAAATCAGGTAAATAGTGGATACAACATAAAATGTAATAACACAAAAAGTAAATAATTCTGATTGAAATATATGTGTATAATAAATAAATTTGCCCTCATGAGAAAATATACAATCAATGAAAAAAAATGGTGCAATATAAACTGCCAACAAAAACTATATGGCTGACACAGTGCCCTAAATAATATGTGCCACACAAGAACTCATAATATAACCCAGGAGTATTTATAGCAAGAACCAATGTTGCCTGCCCAAAACTAAGCACTTGCACACCGCTATAGTGAAATAGGCAGAATGTGCTTATGTGAGCACCGACACCATTACCGCCGTGACTACAAGGCACCCATAAAGATAATAGTACTACCTGAAAATACCAAAGGAGGAGACAAACGTGGGAGACCGGGCTCAAGAACGCACTTTTTATCTATATTGATGCTTGTGCTATTCTACATGTATATTTAATAAAAATTTATTATATTTTTTACTCCCACTGCCTGGGTGAAGTCTTTTCTTCTCTCCCCCTGTTCCTCTTGCACGTAGGTGTTCATTCAGGCTGTTAAGGAGCCAAGATCCATGGACCTTGCCAGCCTGATAATACCAGGCCACAGCAGTCTGCATATCTTGGCTGATTAACAAAAATAGGGGATCCCCTCGAAAAAAATTGGCATGGGGTCCCCCCTATTTTTGTTAACCAGCCAGATGAAGCAGACCGCTGAGGCCTGGTTTTTCAGGCTGGTAAGGATCCAATATCCATGGACCTTGCAAGCCTGATAATACCAGGCCACAGCAGTCTGCTTAGCTTAGCTGGTTAACAAAAATAGGGGATCCCCTCGAAAAAAAAACGGCGTAGGGGTCCCCCTATTTTTGTTAACCAGCCAAGTAAAATGCAGACTGCTGCGGCCTGGTATTAAAAGACTGTCAAGGCCCATGGATTTTGGCCCTCAACAGCCTGATAATACCAGGCTACAGCAGCCCCACATTTGGCGCATCAAAAGATGTGCCAATTGTGGCACTTTACCCGGCTCTTCCCACTGCCCTGTAGCGGTGGCAAGTGGGGTAATAAGGGGTTAATGTGTTAGGGTTCGAGTTCCCGCTCCTGCACAAGGGGAGTCTCGAACCAGTGCCGCTGCGGTCTCCCATTCGTCTCCGGCCGCAGTGGAGCCTGCTCAGCAGAGACGTCGTTCCAGGCGTCTTGCCCACTCCACTACTGGGCAGTGACTTGCTGCTGCCTTTCCTGGATCTGCTATTGTAGCCAGTTCTGGAGCAGACGTCTTTGGGATAAAGTCCTGCATTTTCCCTTCTGAGCGTGCCCAGAGTGAGATCTCTCATTGGAGATCAGGGGTCACATGCTCAGGTACTGCAGCGGCTCCTATTGGCCCGCCAGGAAGGCCCTGTTACTACTAGTCTTCTGAACAGGTTCTCATTGGTCCTTGTTCCTGGAAGGTCCTGTGGCTGTTGCTATAAAAGGGTAGCATGGCTGGGCCGCCATGCGCTAATATCAACCATTGTATGCTATGCGCCAGTGTGGTCATGCGTGTGTGTGGTTAGGGACCCGGCTGAAATAAGCCACTAGAATACCGACTTAATCGGTGAGGAGTTTAGTGTGCTAGCTGGTCAGGGTCGGTGTCCTAGATGCCCTAGATTACCGGCATAACCGGTGAGGAGTTTGATTGCCGTATTCAGGGTCTGGCGTTCAGACGCCATAGATTGCGGGTGACTCCCGCGAGGACATTAGCGCATGACCACGTATTATGCTCGCTTAGCAATTAACCGTGTGCCTGAGAGCCTGACAGGACACGGTGTTTGTTCTCAGCGGCTCTGTGACGTAACAGGGTTCGCTCTCGACGCTAGACAGCGCCCTAGCGTTTTACTTTGCGGCTCACTGAAGCTAAGTGAGTTCGCACATATCGCCATATAGCACTGTGGCATCCCGTTAGCGGCTCTGTGAATTAACAGAGTCTGCACTTACTGCCACAACGCGCTACGGCGTTTATTTTAGCGACTCTGCGGGATAACAGAGTTCGCTACTTTCGTCATCTTACTAGCAGCAGGCTTTGCTTGCACGGTGGACCCCGGGCTGCGAACGCACCTCTCCACTCTATATATTTGGTGCGTTCCGCAGACCCTAACATAATATTAGCGCCAGGGTCTGGCTAGTAAAATGGCGGACGAACAGCGTCTATTGCAGTACATCCAGCAGCTGAAGGGTAGGTTGGAGGCTCTTGAGAGCACAACCTCAGCTGTGGATGTTACCGCAGTCGCTGTTCAGGCTGCTAGCGTGGCTGCAGCCAGTTTGTCCTCTGCCACCTCTGCCCCTACATTATCCCACCTCCCGCTTCCTGACAAGTTTGCCGGTGATAGCAAGCAATGTCGGGGATTCGTGAGTCAGTGCTCTATACATCTCGAGCTTCTGGCTGCACGTTTTCCCACGGATCGGGCACAAGTGGGTTTTGTACTTTCTCTACTCTCGGGCAGAGCGTTGGAGTGGGCAACGCCGCTGTGGGAGCGCGATGATCGTGTGGTGCAGAGTGCTCCTCGTTTCTTGGAGGCTCTTAAAAAGGTCTTTTTAGGACCCCAGGTCACCCACGATACGGCGCTACAACTGCTGGCATTGACACAGGGTTCGTCTTTGGTCAGTCAGTTTTCCGTCCTGTTTCGGACTCTGGCTGCTGAGCTAGATTGGTCTGATAAAGTTCTTATTCCTATCTACTGGCGGGGACTGGCTGACCATGTTAAAGACGCTTTGGCTACCAGGGAGATTCCCGCCACACTGGAGAAGCTTATCTCCATATCTACCCGCATTGACCTCCGTTTTCACGAGCGGAGGTTGGAGCGGGCCAGTGTAGGCAGAGGTTTCGGTTGGCTCCTACCTTTGCCAAACCTCTCGAATTCCCCGATCTGGCGTCCGAACCTCAAAAGGCCACAGAAGTTCCTCATGCAGGACCTAAGTCTCGGTCCGTCCGTGTATCCGTGGTTTGTAACCATTGTCAGCAGACAGGACACTATGCCAACAGATGTCCACAGCGATCGGGGAAGCGATCGCGTCTAGTGGCCCTGGGAGGAGGTTCACTAGAGACAGCGGCATTTTCCTCCAAGATAACATTTAAAGGGACAATCACTGTTGGTACTTCCATTCTCACCGCCGACCTTTGCGTGGACTCAGGAGCAGAGGGGAATTTCATGTCCTCTAGCTTTGCTCACCGTCATGCAATACCTCTGGTGGCGCTTGACAAATCAGTGACTGTTCGGGTAGTGAATGGGTCGTCATTGCCCTCACAAATTACACACCAGACTGTCCCACTTGCATTGTCTGTATCTCCTTCCCATCAGGAATTTATTTCCCTACTCGTCCTTCCCGAGGGAATAGACGAGATCCTACTAGGTATACCTTGGCTCCGTTTCCACTCCCCACATATAGAGTGGACTTCGGGTAGGATACTGGGTTGGAGTGATGCATGTACAGGCAGATGTGTCAAAAGTTGCGTTCAGGTTGCCATTACTGAGTTACCCGCAGATCTTACTCCACTTCCCAAGCACTACTGGTCATATGCAGACGTGTTCTCCAAGAAGGCTGCGGAGACTCTTCCGCCTCATCGCCCCTATGACTGTCCTATCGACCTCTTGCCTGGCGCAGAACCTCCTCGGGGAAGGGTCTATCCCCTCTCTCTTCCTGAGACAGAGGCCATGTCGCAATATATTCAGGAGAACCTGGCAAGAGGGTTTATTAGGAAGTCGGTGTCACCGGCAGGGGCGGGATTTTTCTTCGTGCAGAAGAAAAACGGAGAATTGCGTCCGTGTATTGATTACAGGGGTCTTAACGCCATCACCGTTAAAAACAAGTACCGTTGCCCCTGATCTCTGAGCTATTTGATAGGCTTCGGGGAGCAAGGGTATTCACTAAACTAGATCTGCGCGGTGCTTATAACCTGATTCGCATCCGTGAGGGGGACGAATGGAAGACGGCTTTTAATACCAGGGATGGGCATTACGAATATCTGGTGATGCCCTTTGGGCTCTGTAATGCTCCAGCCGTTTTCCAAGACTTTGTCAATGACATCTTCCGGGATATGCTCTCCACCTCGGTCGTAGTCTATCTGGATGATATACTCATCTTCTCTCCAGATATTGACTCCCACCGGAGGGATGTTGGCAGGGTCTTCGACCTCCTACGGGCAAATTCCCTTTACGCAAAGTTGGAGAAATGTGTGTTTGAGCAGGAGTCCTTACCTTTCCTGGGCTATATCATCTCCGCCCAGGGATTGGCTATGGATCCTGCCAAACTACAGGCGGTGATGGACTGGCAAGAACCCCACTCTCTAAAGGCGGTGCAGCGCTTTATGGGGTTCATTAATTACTACCGTCAGTTCATTCCCCACTTCTCAACTTTGGTAGCTCCCGTGGTTGCCCTTACCAAAAAGGGAGCTAATCCCAAATTGTGGTCTGAAGAGGTCTCCAAGGCCTTCACGTCTATTAAGTCTCATTTCGCTAGAGCTCCCATCCTACATCGCCCCGATGTTGATAAGCCATTTATATTGGAGGTGGATGCCTCGTCCGTTGGTGCTGGAGCAGTCCTCTTCCAAAAGGATGCTCAAGGTCGGAAGCATCCATGCTTCTTTTTCTCCAAGACCTTCACACCAGCAGAGAGGAATTATTCCATCGGGGACAGGGAGTTGCTAGCAATGAAGTTGGCCTTCTCGGAGTGGAGACATCTGTTGGAGGGAGCTCGCTTTCCCTTCCAAGTCTTCACGGATCACAAAAACCTGGTATATCTTCAGACAGCCCAGCGGCTTAATTCTCGCCAAGCCAGATGGTCCTTGTTCTTCTCCCGGTTTCATTTCACATGCATTTCCTCTCGGGAGAGAAGAACATTCGTGCCGACGCTCTCTCTCGCTCTGTGGTGTCCTCGGAGGAGGAGGTGGAGGAGCCTCGGCTTATCGTCCCCACAGAGAGCCTGAGAACAGTGGCCCCGGTTTCGCTAGAGTCTGTGCCCCCGGGCAAGACTTTTGTGCCTACTAATTTGCGACCGGAGGTACTCTCTTGGGCACATTCGTCCAGGGTGGGTGGACACTTTGGGGCAAAGAGGACATCTGAATTGCTGGCGAGGACATATTGGTGGCCGCATATGGTCCGTGATGTTGGGGACTATGTTCGAGCGTGTGTCTCCTGCGCCAAAAATAAGTCTCCACGACAACGGCCAGCTGGGTTACTTTACCCTTTGCCGGTGGCAGACAGGCCCTGGGAGATGGTTGGGATGGACTTTGTGGTGGGCTTGCCCAAGTCTCGGGGTTGCACCATCATTTGGGTAATCACCGACCATTTCTCTAAAATGGTGCATCTGGTGCCACTACCACGGTTACCTTCTGCACGGGCTCTGGCAGCGTTGTTTGTTAGGCACATCTTCCGTTTACACGGCATGCCGGACAAGATTGTCAGTGACCGAGGTCCCCAGTTTGCGTCTCGGTTCTGGAGAGAGCTTTGTCGTCTACTCAGTATTGAGTTAAATCTCTCTTCAGCGTACCATCCTGAGACGAATGGGTTGGTAGAGAGGGCCAACCAGACCTTGGTCACCTATCTACGACATTTTGTCTCGGCCAGGCAGGATGACTGGGCATCCTTGCTGCCGTGGGCTGAGTTTGCATTAAACAATGCTGTGGCTGATTCCACCGGACAGACCCCATTCCTCCTGAACTACGGTCAGCATCCGCGGGTACCAGTGCCTATGCCCGTGTCTTCCGCCGATTCCAGGGTGGCAGACTGGGCTGTGGAGGCACGGGACATTTGGGACCGCACGCAGGATGCCATTCAGGCCTCCAAAGAGAGGATGAGGTCTTCGGCCGATGCCCATCGGCGCCCCGCTCCTACATTTGCTCCTGGGGATTTGGTGTGGCTCTCCGCCCGTAACATCAGGCTGCGAGTTGAGTCCACTAAGTTGGCACCCCGTACCTGGGTCCTTTCAAGGTCCTCGAGCAGGTTAACCCTGTGGTATACCGTTTAGCTCTTCCACCACGCCTGGGTATCTCCGACACCTTTCACGTGTCCCTCCTGAAACCCGTGCTCATGTCCCGGTTTTCTGAGTCATCTGCCGGGACATCGGGTTCATCTGCGGATGACCATGAGGTGAACGCCATCGTGGGGTGTAAGGTGGTACGGGGCAAAATGTTTTATTTGGTGGACTGGAGGGGCTATGGGCCTGAGGATAGGTCTTGGGAGCCTGCCGAGCATGTTCACGCTCCGCAGCTCATCGCTGCCTTTGAACGCAGCGAGGCCAGAGAAGGGGGGGCCCTAGGAGGGGGGGTAATGTTAGGGTTCGAGTTCCCGCTCCTGCACAAGGGGAGTCTCGAACCAGTGCCGCTGCGGTCTCCCATTCGTCTCCGGCCGCAGTGGAGCCTGCTCAGCAGAGACGTCGTTCCAGGCGTCTTGCCCACTCCACTACTGGGCAGTGACTTGCTGCTGCCTTTCCTGGATCTGCTATTGTAGCCAGTTCTGGAGCAGACGTCTTTGGGATAAAGTCCTGCATTTTCCCTTCTGAGCGTGCCCAGAGTGAGATCTCTCATTGGAGATCAGGGGTCACATGCTCAGGTACTGCAGCGGCTCCTATTGGCCCGCCAGGAAGGCCCTGTTACTACTAGTCTTCTGAACAGGTTCTCATTGGTCCTTGTTCCTGGAAGGTCCTGTGGCTGTTGCTATAAAAGGGTAGCATGGCTGGGCCGCCATGCGCTAATATCAACCATTGTATGCTATGCGCCAGTGTGGTCATGCGTGTGTGTGGTTAGGGACCCGGCTGAAATAAGCCACTAGAATACCGACTTAATCGGTGAGGAGTTTAGTGTGCTAGCTGGTCAGGGTCGGTGTCCTAGATGCCCTAGATTACCGGCATAACCGGTGAGGAGTTTGATTGCCGTATTCAGGGTCTGGCGTTCAGACGCCATAGATTGCGGGTGACTCCCGCGAGGACATTAGCGCATGACCACGTATTATGCTCGCTTAGCAATTAACCGTGTGCCTGAGAGCCTGACAGGACACGGTGTTTGTTCTCAGCGGCTCTGTGACGTAACAGGGTTCGCTCTCGACGCTAGACAGCGCCCTAGCGTTTTACTTTGCGGCTCACTGAAGCTAAGTGAGTTCGCACATATCGCCATATAGCACTGTGGCATCCCGTTAGCGGCTCTGTGAATTAACAGAGTCTGCACTTACTGCCACAACGCGCTACGGCGTTTATTTTAGCGACTCTGCGGGATAACAGAGTTCGCTACTTTCGTCATCTTACTAGCAGCAGGCTTTGCTTGCACGGTGGACCCCGGGCTGCGAACGCACCTCTCCACTCTATATATTTGGTGCGTTCCGCAGACCCTAACATAATGTCACCGTTGATTGCACGGTGACAATAAGCCCGGTTAATAATGGAGAGGTGTCAATAAGACACCGATCCATTATTAATCCCAAAGTTATTAAATGTATAAAAAAAAGACAAAGCAAGAAAAAAGTCTTTTAATGAAATAAAAGAGACAACACAGTTTTCATTAATTTTATTATACACTCATTCCTGCGACGCCATCGATCTCCTGTAAAAAAAGAAAAAAACAAACCAACAGTATACCACCTGTCCGACGCAGTCCATAGTAACGACTGTCCCACGACGATCCAGCTCTGCTACATCGCAATGACAGGCAGAGCCTGTCATCGCAACGCAGCACAGCTGATTACCTGCTTCCCCGGCGGTGACGTCATCGGACTGACTGCTTTACGGCCGGGATTACCCAGCAGTCACTGCAGTTATCGCGAGAAACTGCATGTGACCGCCGGGGAAAGATGATGGCGGCCATGAAGCAGTCCAGCCCATGACCGCCGGAGATCTTCTGCCAGGTAAGTGCCGCTGACTCCTGACAGACCCGACCGACGGACACTGACAGTGACAGTGACAATCCCGATTCCGGTATCCAATAAGACGAAAATATCGGAACTAAGTATCGAAAGGCCGATAGAGCTAATATCGGCCGATACCCGATACTTGCGGTATCGTATCGCTCAACACTACATCACTAATACTTTTATTCTTTTTTTTCTGCACAGTTACCGAACGTTCATTTTTTCCCACACCGTAAAGAGCTGTACGCTCTTCACACACTACCGTGTACCGGCTGGTATCACGGACAAATACATGCTGACTATCTGTGTGTGACTCCGAAAATATATACGGAGATTTCAATTTTCTTCTACACCGTATACAGCTGTCCACTTCTGATACAGTACCGTACAGCGTCGGACTGGAGCACCTTGGGCCCACCAGAGAAAATAATTCTTGGGGCCCACTATGTAACTACATAAAAATAAATACAAGACCGCCAATTGTGCTGTAAAACGTGCTATATCAGGGTATAATATAAGGTAGTACATGTCTTAATTATGTAGCAGGGGTTGCAGTAGTATCATATAGGGGTAGCTCCCTCATAGAATATAATGTAGCCCCCTCATAAAATATAATGCAGCCCTCTCTCATAGAATATAATGCAGCACCCCACAAAATATAATGCAACCCCTCATAAGGTATATCGCAGTCCCCACCATAGAATATAATGTAGCACCCTCATAGGGTATAATGCATTCCCCCCATAGAGTATACTGTAGCCCCCTCATAGGGAATAATGCTGCCTCCTCATAGAGTATACTGTAGCCCCCTCATAGGGCATAATGCTGCCCCACTCATATAGTAGAATATAGCCACCCAGATTATAATGTAGTCCCCTGACAGAATAATGCAGGCCCCCCATAGAGTATACTGTAGCCCCATCATATAGTAATATGTAGCCCCCCAGAATATAATGTAGTCCCCTGAGAGAATAATGCAGCCCCACCACAGAATATAATGCAGCTCCCCATAGAGTATACTGTAGCCCCCTCATATAGTATGATATAGCCCCCAGAATATAATGTAGTCCCTGAGAATAATGTAGTCCCCCCACAGAATATAATGTAGCCCCCTCAAAGTATAATGCAGACCCTTTCCACCCCATCACTGTCCTCATCACCACCTCTATCATTGCCTTCTCCCCCACCACCCTTATCATTCTCCCCCACCACCCCATCACTGCCCATTCCACCACCTCAATCATTGCCTCCTCCTCCACCACTATCATTGTCCATTTCATCACCTCCATCATTGCCTCCCCACCATCATTGCCTATCTCCTCCATCATTGCCTCCCCCACCATCATTGCCTATCACCTCCATCATTGTCTTTCCCCACCATCATTGCCCATAACCTGTATCATTGCCTCCCCCCACCATCATTGCCCGTCACCTTCATCATTGCCTCCCCCACCACCATCATTGCCCATCACCTCCATCCCTGCCTCCTCCCACTGCCATCATTGCCCATCACCTCCATCCCTGCCTCCTCCCACCGCCATCAATGCCCATCACCTCCATCGCTGCCTCCCCATCATTACCCATCACCTTCACCATTGTCTACACCCATAATCATTGCCCATCACCTTCATCATTGCCTCCCCCCACTGCCATCATTGCCCATCACCTCCATTCCTGACTCCTCCCACCGCCAACATTTCCCATCACCTCCATTATTGCCTCCCCAAACCACCATCATTGCCCAACACCTCCATCATTGCCTCCCCCAACCGCCATCATTGCCCATCACCTCCATCCCTGGCTCCTCCCAAAGCCATCATTGCCCATCACCTCCATCGCTGCCTCCCCCCAACGTTGCCCATCACGGTCACCATTGCCTCTCCCCACCATCATTGCCCATCACCTTCATCATTGCCTCCCCCACCGCCATCATTGCCCATCACCTCCATCATTGCCTCCCTCACCACCATCATTGCCATCACCTTCATCGTTTCCTCCCCCCACCGCCATCATTGCCCATCACCTTCATCATTGCCTCCCCCCACTGCCATCATTGCCCATCACCTCCATCGCTGCCTCCCCCAAGCGCCATCATTGCCCATCACCTCCATCGTTGCCTCCCCCCACCATCTTTGCCCATCACCTTCACCATTGCCTCCCCCCACCATCATTGCCCATAACCTTCATCATTGCCTCCTCCCACAATCATTGCCCATCACCTCCATCACTGCCTCCTTCCACCAACCCTCTCTCTCTCACACAAACACACACACACAAAGCATCGCACCACATACACACATGCAGGCACACAGCACACAGCTCACCTCCCACAGCAGCAGCACATCACGGCAGCTTGTTCCTCGCCTGCTGCTTTCTGTCTGAGACCCAGTGCTGGATGATGACGTCATCCAGCTGGGCTCTCTCAGACAGGAAGAGCCGTGAAGTAAGCCAGGATGTGCTGCGCTGTGAGTATTTGTGTGTGTCTCTCTCTGTGTGTGGTGCGGTGGTGGGACTTTACATGCGGGCAGTGTTAGCGGCAGCCTGCCGCTAACACTGCCCGCTATTAACCCCTTCACCCCCAAGGGTGGTTTGCACGTTAATGACCGGGACAATTTTTACAATTCTGACCACTGTCTCTTTATGAGGTTATAACTCCGGAACGCTTCAACGGATCTTCGCGATTCTGAGATTGTTTTCTCGTGACATATTGTACTTCATGTTAGTGGTAAAATTTCTTCCATATAACTTGCGTTTATTTTTGAAAAATACGCAAATATGGCGAAAATTTTGAAAATGTAGCAATTTTCAAACTTTGAATTTTTATTCCCTTAAAACAGAGAAATATGTAACACAAAATAGTTAAGAAATAACATTTCCCACATGTCTACTTTACATCAGCACAATTTTGGAATCAAAATTTTTTTTTGTTAGGAAGTTATAAGGGTTAAAAGTTGACCAGCGATTTCTCATTTTTACAACAAAATTTACAAAGCCATTTTTTTTAGGGACCACCTCACATTTGAAGTCACTTTGAGGGGTCTACATGACAGAAAATACCCAAAAGTGACACCATTCTAAAAACTGCACCCCTCAAGGTACTCAAAACCACATTCAAGAAGTTTATTAACCCTTCAGGTGCTTCACAGGAACTAAAGCAACGTGGAAGGAAAAAATGAATATTTAACTTTTTAGCCACAAAAATGATCTTTTACAAACTTTTTTTTTATTTTCACAAGGGTAAAAGGAGAAAATGGACAGATAAGGTTGTTATGCAATTTCTCCTGAGTACGCCAATACCCCATATGTGGGGGAAAACCACTGTTTGGGCACACGGCAGAGCTCGTAAGGGAAGGAGCGCCGTTTGACTTTTTCAAACTAAAATTGGCTGGAGTTGAGATTGGACGCCATGTCGCGCTTGGAGAACCTCTGATGCGCCTAAACAGTGGAAACCCCCCACAAGTGACACCATTTTGGAAACTAGACCCCCTAAGGTACTTATCTAGATCTGTTGTGAGCACTTTGAACCCCCAAGTGTTTCACAAAAGTTTATAATGCCTGGGTGTGAAAAAAAAAAAAAAAAAATTCCACAAAAATGATTTTTTAGTCCTAAATTTTTGAATTTTCCCAAGGAAATTGGACCCCAAAAGTTGTTGTCCAATTTGTCCTGAGTACGCTGATACCCCATATGTGGGGGTGGAAAACTGTTTGGGCGCACGGCAGGGCTTGGAAAGGAAGTAGTAACGTTTTGGAATGCAGACGTTGATGGGGGTCATGTTCCGTTTGCAGTGCCCCAGATGAGCCTAAACAGTGGAAATCCCCCACAAGTGACCCCATTTTGGAAACTAGACCCCTAAGGAACTTATCTAGATCTTTGGTGAGCACTTTGAACCCCCAAGTGCTTCACACAAGTTTATAATGCCCGGGCATGAAAATAAAAAATCCTATTTTTTTCCCACAAAAATTATCTTTTAGTCACTAATTTTTTATTTTCCCAAGGGTATCAGGAGAAATTGGACCACATAAGTTGTTGTCCAATTTGTCCTGAGTACGCTGATGCCCCATATGTGGGGGGGAACCACTGTTTGGGCGCACGGCAGAGCTCGGAAGGGAAGGAGCACCATTTGACTTTTTCCAACCAAAATTGGCTGGAATTGAGATTGGATGCCATGTTGCATTTGGAGAGCCCCTGATGTGCCTAAACAGTGGAAACCCCCCACAAATGACCCCATTTGGGAAACTAGACCCCCTAAGGAACTTATCTAGATCTTTGGTGAGCAATTTGAACCCTCAAGTGCTTCACACAAGTTTATAACGTAGAGCCGTAAAATTTAAAAATCATATTTTTTCCACAAAAATGATCTTTTCACCCCAATTTTTATTTTTCCAAGGGTAACAAGACTCCAAAAGTTATTGTGCAATTTGTCCTGAGTACACGGATACCCCATATGTGGGGGTATACCACTGTTTGGGTGCATGGCAGAGTTTGGAAGGGAAGGAGCCCCATCTCACTTTTTCAACGCAGAATTGGCTGGACGCCATGTCGTGTTTGGAGAGCTCCTGATCTGCCTAAACAGTGGAAACCCCCCACAAATGACACCATTTTGGAAACTAGACCCCTCAAGGAACTTATCTAGATGTGTGGTGAGAACTTTGAACCCCCAGGTGTTTCACTAAAGTTTATAACGTACAGCCTTAAAATAAAAAATCCTTTTTTTTTTTTACAAAAATGATTTTTTCGCCCCCAATATTTTATTTTCACAAGGGTAACAGAAGAAATTGGAACCCAAAAGTTGTTGTCCAATTTGTCCTGAGTACGCTGATACCCAATATGTAGGAGAAAACTACTGTATGGGTGCACGTCAGGGCTCGGAAGGGAAGTAGTGACGTTTTGGATTGCAGACTTTGATGGAATGGTCTGGGGGCGTCATGTCGCATTTGGAGAGCCCCTGATACGCCTAAACAGTGGAAACCCCCCACAAGTGACCCCATTTTGGAAAATAGACCCCACAAGGAACTTATCTAGATGTGTGGTGACCACTTTGAACCCCGAAGTGTTTCACAGAAGTTTATAACGCACAGCCGTAAAAATAAAAAATCCTTTTTTTTTTTACAAAAATGATTTTTTCGCCCCCAATATTTTATTTTCACAAGGGTAACAGGAGAAATTGGACCCCAAAAGTTGTTGTCCAATTTGTCCTGAGTACGCTGATACCCAATATGTGGGAGAAAACTACTGTATGGGCGCATGTCAGGGCTCGGAAAGGGAAGTAGTGACGTTTTGGATTGCAGACTTTGATGGAATGGTCTGGGGGCGTCATGTCGCATTTGGAGAGCCCCTGATGCGCCTAAACAGTGGAAACCCCCCAAAGTGACCCCATTTTGGAAAATAGACCTCACAAGGAACTTACCTAGATGTGTGGTGAGCACTTTGAACCCCGAAGTGCTTCACAGAAGTTTATAACGCACAGCCGTAAAAATAAAAAATCCTTTTTTTTTTTACAAAAATGATTTTTTCGCCCCCAATATTTTATTTTCACAAGGGCAACAGGAGAAATTGGACCCCAAAAGTTGTTGTCCAATTTGTCCTGAGTACGCTGATACCCAATATGTGGGAGAAAACTACTGTATGGGCGCATGTCAGGGCTCGGAAAGGGAAGTAGTGACGTTTTGGATTGCAGACTTTGATGGAATGGTCTGGGGGCGTCATGTCGCATTTGGAGAGCCCCTGATGCGCCTAAACAGTGGAAATCCCCAACAAGTGACCCCATTTTGGAAAATAGACCCCACAAGGAACTTATTTAGATGTGTGGTGAGCGCTATGAAGCCCCAAGTGCTTCACAGAAGTTTATAATGTACAGCCGTAAAAACAAAAAAATCTTATTTTTTTTACAAAAATAATATTTTCGCCCCCAGTTTTTTATTTTCCCAAGGGTAACAGAAGAAATAGGACAAATTTCACAATAACTCTTGGGGTCCAGAGTACGCTGATACCCCATATGTGGGGATAAACTACTGTTTGGACGCATGGCAGAGCTCAGAAGTGAAGGAACACCGTTTGACTTTTTCAACGCAGAATTGGCTGGAATGGAGATCAGACGCCATGTCACATTTGGAGAGCCCCTGATGTGCCTAAACAGCGGAAACCCCCCAATTCTAACTCCAACCCTAACCCCAACACACCCCTAACCCTAGTCCTAATCCCAACCCTAACCCTAATCCTAACTCTAACCCTAATCCTAACTTTAGCGCCAACCCTAACCCTAACTTTAGCCGAAACCCTAACCCTAACCCTAATGGGAAAATGGAAATAAATACATTTTTTTTATTTTATTATTTTTCCCTAACTAAGGGGGTGATAAAGGGGGTTTGATTTACTATTTATAGCAGTTTTTTATGATTGGCAGCTGTCACGCTAAAAGACGCTTTTTATTGCAAAAAGTAGTTTTTTGCATCGCCACATTTTGGGAGCTATAATTTTTGCATATTTTGGCCCACAATGTCATGTGAGGTCTTAATTTTTGCGGGACGAGGTGACGCTTTTATTGGTACCATTTTTGAGCACGTGACATTTTTTGATCGCTTTTTATTTCGATTTTTGGGAGGTTAGAATGAACAAAAATCAGCAATTCATGAATTTCTTTTGGGTGAGGCGTTTTTATTGTTCCGCGTGTGGTAAAATCGATAAAGCAGTTTTATTCTTCGGGTCAGTACGATTATGGCGATACCTCATTTATATAATTTTTTTATGTTTTGGCGCTTTTATAGAATAAAAACAATTTTATATAAAAAATAATTATTTTTGCATCGCTTTATTCTGCGAGCTATAACTTTTTTATTTTTTTGCTGATGATGCTGTGTGACGGCTCGTTTTTTGCGGGACAAGATGACGTTTTCAGCGGTACCATGTTTATTTATATCCGTCTTTTTGATCGCGTGTTATTCCACTTTTTGTTCAGCGGTATGATGATAAAGCACTGATTTTTTGCTTCGTTTTTATTTTTTATTTTTTAAGGGGTTCACAAAAGGGGTTAACTAGTGGGACAGTTTTATAGGGGGGGTCGTTACGGACGCGGCGATACCATATATGTGTACTTTTATTGTTTTATTTTTTTTATTTACAATAAGTAATGAATTTATTGGGGAATATTTTTTTTTTTTTTTTTTTTTTTTGGATTTTTTTTTACACATGTTTATTTTTACTTTTTTTTACTTTTTTACTTTGTCCCAGGGTGGGACATCACTGTATTTCATCAGATCGCTGGTGTGACAGTGTGCACAGCACTCTGTCACACCAGCGATGTGACAGGCAGTGCAGGACGCTTCCTCATGCCTGCTCTCGGCAGGCACTGAGGAAGCCGCCTCCCTCCAGGACCCCAGCGCCATCTTGGATCCGGGTCCTGGGAGGGAGGAAGCCCTCAGAGCAGCGCGATCACATCGCGCTGGTCTGAGGGTCTCAGGGGGGCGCGCAGGGAGCCCCCTGCCTGCGCGATCCTCCCCTGTGCCCCCAGTACACCGCGATCATGTTTGATCGCGGTGTGCAAGGGGTTAATGTGCCGGGAGCGGTCCGTGACCGCTCCTGACACACAGTCACGGGTGTCAGCTGTGATAATCAGCTG
This sequence comes from Oophaga sylvatica, assembly GCA_033576555.1. Taxonomy (NCBI): domain Eukaryota; kingdom Metazoa; phylum Chordata; class Amphibia; order Anura; family Dendrobatidae; genus Oophaga; species Oophaga sylvatica. Next base: position 299,312,779 of record JARQOD010000004.1, on the reverse strand, counting down.
ACACCCGGCGGCGATTAGCTGCGCTCCCTCCGGGAGCGCAGCTAATCGCCTATGACGTACTATCCCGTCCATGGTCAGAATGGCACGGGTTTTATGGACGGGATAGTACGTCTAATGTCAGAGAGGGGTTAAAGAGAAATGGTATTCACGCCTCTCCACGCCCATAGGGGTGTGGGAAGCGTAAATATTCATTTAGCTTTAGCAGCGGGGGCACAATCCTGTCTCCAGCTGCAGCTACACAGGCACAGGGCGGGCCCCCTTGACTCAGGGCCCCCATAGCCACTTGCTGGGGGCCCCTGGAGCTGTGGGGGCCCTAGGCAGCTGCTGGCCAGTATGCCAGCAGGTGTCAGTGCCTGGGCCCACCGGAGAATCCTCCGGTTCTCCGGTGGGCCAGTCCGAGCCTGGTACCGTATATCTGCTCTTTGTATTACGGTCAAATCCATGCTGAGTGAGCGTCTGTGTGTGACTCCGGAAATATATATGGAGATTTACATTTTCCCCTAAACTGTATACAGATTTTCACTTCTGATACAGTACCGTATATCTGCTCTTTGTATTACGGTCAAATCCATGCTGAGTGAGCGTCTGTGTGTGACTCCAGAAATATATATGGAAATTTACATTTTCCCCTAAACTGTATACAGATTTTCGCTTCTGATACAGTACCGTATATCTGCTCTTTGTTTTACGGTCAAATTCATACTGAGTGAGCGTCTGTGTGTGACTCCAGAAATATATACGGAGATTTAAATTTTCCCCTACACTGTATACAGCAGTGCGCTTCTGATACAGTACCGTTTTTATGCTTTTTGTATTACAGGCAAATCTATACTGAGAGAGCGTCTGTGTGTGACTCTGAAAATATATACGGAGATTGAAATTTTCCCCTACACCTTAGACAGCTGTACGCTCCTCATACAGTACCATATATCTGCTGGTATTTTTGGTACATTTTCCCAAACATGAGGAAGTATGATGGAAGAGGCCACGGACGTGGGCGAGGGGGCCAGCTGGTACTGATGGTCTTGGTGGTGCATCTGCTGGTAGTGCCAAAAGCACAATTGCACCCAAAGCAGGAGGTGTTGAGCCTGCATCATCATCTGGCTCCAGAAGGCCTGGAAGGCTCCCTTTTCTGGGAGTAGGTAAACCGCTTTTAAAGCTGGAGCATCAGGAACAGGTTTTGGCTTTCATTGCTGAAACAGCCTCCAGCTCGATCGCCTCCACTTCTGAAGTTTCAAAAAAATGCAAGCACTGAGTCATCAGTGCAGGCTCCTGTTCAGGAACAACACCTTTCCTTCTGTCCTTCACCCCCACCAAAAGTGAAGGATGCGGCAGGCCACACTTCAGATTACTACCTGGAGCTCTTTTCACAAACCATGCCTGGGTTATCAAGTGAAATCCTGAATTCCCCAGTCCAAGATGAATATGACATTGAGTGCACTGATGCACAGCCATTGCTATATGATTCTGCTGGTACATTCACCCAGAGCACTGCATTGACCTTGCAGTCTACTGAGCCAGATTCTGACCCTGATGAAACTCAGGTGCCCCTTCCTGCATACTATACCACCTTACACAGTGACACAGAGGAAGGTGCAGATGAAATGGAAGAAGAGGTGATGGATGACCCAGTTGTTGACTCGGATTGGCATCTATTGGGGGGAAGAGGGTGCCGCTGGCAGTAGCTCAAAAGAGGAGGATCCGCAGCACGCATCGACATCAAAGCTGCAGTTATCTGGCAGGCCCATTGCAGTCAAAAAACGTGTTAAAAACAAAAAGAGTTGCAGGACAGCTTGGCCAGACAGTCAAATTGGCACAGCGTGCAAGCCCTGAAAATTTATCCCATAGTAGGAAGAGTGCAGTGTGGCACTTTTTTGACCAAAATCCTATTGATGAGGCAAAGGATAAATCTCCAAAATTTGAATACCAGCTGCATGCTTAGACATTTAAACACCATGCACTTGCAAGCATGGACAGACTACAAAATCTCAGGTAGCACATGTGCACCTGCTCCGACTGAAGGTATCCAGCAACACTACATTGCTACCCCCACTGTAAGCACAACGGTTAGCATACAACCAGCAAGAAATGTTGAGGTGTCATCGCAAGGCCAAAGCAGTCAGGGAATCCAATGTTTTTCCAACAAAAGACTGAATCTAGGCCATCACCACAACCACCACCATCACCATCACCAACCCAATCTCAGTCCGTCATGTACACCGATAGTTCCACCAGATGCAGCTCTCAAGTACAGCTCACCCTACCAGACACTCTGAGTAGGAAAAGAAAGTACTCAGCCTCTCATCCGCATACACTGGGTTTGAACGCCTGCATTGCAAAATTGATCTCATTAGAGATGATGCCCTTCCGTTTGGTTGAAAACGCAGCATTCCGAGAGCTCATGACCTATGCTGTCCAACGCTATGACCTACCCAGTCGCCACTTCTTTTCTAGGAAATCCATCCCTGCCCTCCACCTGCATGTGAAAGACCGCATTGTCCATGTACTCAGACAATCAGTGAATGGAAAGGTGCACCTCACAACAGATGTATGGGCCAGTAGGCATGGCCAGGGCTGTTACGGATCCATCACTGCGCACTGGGTTAATGTGGTGGATGCAGGCTCCACAGGGTAAAGCGGCGGTGGGACAGTGCTGCCTAGCCCATGGTATAGGCAACAGTTGGCTGTAGGCGTTCGACCCTCCTCCTCCAGAAGTGAGAGCTCATCATCAGAGCGCAGTCACACAAGCACTCCATCCGCAACTGCCAGTGTTGCACATGAGGTGTCCCACTATCGAACAGCTAGTGGTAAGCGTCAGCAGGCTGTTTTACAAATGATGTGTTTGGGTGACAACAGACACACCACGGAGTTACTGGCACAATACTTGCAGTGAGAAAGTGAGTCATGGCTGGGCAGTCTGCATCTTGAGCCAGGCAAGGTACTCAGTGATAACGGCCGTAATTTTGTGGCGGCCATAGCCCTGGAAAAACTCAGACACATACCTTGCCTGGCTCACACCTTGAACCTGGTGGTGCAGTGTTTCTTAAATAATTATCCTGAGTTAACAGCCCTGCTCCATAAAGTGCGAAGACTGTGCTTGAACATCCATTGCTCGCCCGTAGACTCCAGTCGCATGCAGAGCTGCAGCGATCGTTCAACCTCCCAAGCACCGCCTAATCATAGACGTTGCAACATGGTGGAACTCCACCATGCACATGGTTGAGAGGCTGTGCGAACAGAGTCAGGCTGTAATGCATTTATGGGAGGATACACTGGCAGGTAGTTTGAGGGCAGACATGGAGTTTTCGGGTGTGCATTAGTCAAAGCTGAAAGACCTCTTTAAAGTTCTTCAGTGTTTTGAGGAATGCACATGGCCTGTAAGTGCAGATGACCCCATCATAAGCATGAGCATCCCACTTATGCATCTGCTTATGCAAACTTTGACGCACATTAAGGATCAGGCGTCTGCAGCGGAGGAGGAAGAGGGAAGCCTTGATGACATTCAGCCATTGTCTGCTCAGGGAACTGTCCTGGACGAGGTGGAGGAAGAAGAGAAAGAGGAGGAGGAGGAGGGGGGATGATTACTTTGGGGAGGAGGATGCTTCTCAGGGGGCAAGAGAAAATGTTGGCTTGCTTAGGTCAGGTACAGGGTTTGTGAGTGACTGGAGGGATGTGGATTTGCCAGAAAGTGCTCCTCCACCCACCTCTGGCAGTGCATCATTGACACCTGGAACATTGGCCCACATGTGTGATTATGCTTTGCGGATCCTAAAAAGGGACCCCCGCATTGCCAAAATGATGAAGGATGACGACTACTGGTTGGCCAGCATCCTCGATCCACACTATAAAGTCAAATTACAGAACATCATGACACAGGAGAACCTCGAGCTAATATTGGCCAACAAACAAGTAACTCTGGTAAACCGTTTGTTAGAGGCATTCCCAGCAAACAGCAGTGGTGCAGGTTCTACCACGAGCCCTCCTGGGCGAAATGGAAGAGGTGTTTGTGGTGCACACAGCCAAAGTGGCGTTGGAGACAGGGGTTTCATGACCATGTCGTGGATTGATTTCTCCCGGACAGCTCACACGCCTGGTAATCAGCAATCTATAACAACAGACAGGAGACAGCAGTTGTCAACTATGGTTACAAATTTCTTCTCCTCCCCTATTGATGTTCTCCCTCACCGGTTATTCCCCTTTGACTACTGGGCCTGTAAACTGGACACCTGGCCTGAATTGGCACAATATGCTTTACAGGAGCTCGCTTGCCCTGCTGGTAGTGTGCTATCAGAAAGAGTCTTCAGTGCTGCTGGATCAATCCTGACAGAAAGAAGGACCCATCTGTCAACACAATATTTTGATGATCTAACCTTTATTAAAATGAACCATGCATGGGTTTCAAAGGATTTTGTCCCACCTTCCCCTGATGACACATAGGTTGCCAGCAAAATGGCTCGCTTTGTCCTCGTCTTCCTCTGACTTCTCCAATTCCTCCATTTGCAGCTGCTGAACGTCCAGCCTACACCTCAACCTATGCCATTTTTGCCACCTCTATATCTGGGCTATCCCCACGAGGGCCGGAGTCACCTACTGGCGCACTCGGGCTTGTGCCGGTGCCCTGAGCAGGTGGGGGTTCCCACTCTGGGGCGACGGCACTGGCACAGGGTCCCTCATAGAACAAAAAAGTGGCTCTGACGGTGGGATGAGCCCACTCGCTGTCAGACCCACGGGCGTACTATGAGGGCCCTATGCCAGTTCGTCGCCTATGAGTGGGCCCCCCTGGTTGCTCATGGCCCCAGCACTTGCAAATACTTACCTCTCCCTGCTCAACCGCTGTGGAGTATGGGCAGTTAAATCCTTCACAGGGACAGCCACTACAAATTTGGTTAACTGATCGGTGCTGGTTAAGACATAGCTATGGCCTGTCCTGCTGGGCTCTACCTTCAGATGATCAATGGCTACCATTTCTAATGGACGTCGACTCACAATCGGATGCAGTGGTGGTTTCTGATCAGCCTTCACAATTTTCCAAGTCACAGACGTTTGACATTTGGGGCACCATGTTTCAATATCTCATCTCATGCCAATCCAATAGAATCACCTACGGACTGTGGCTTCTGTCTTTTGCACTCCAAAGTGACCAGACTGATCATGATAGGCAGTGAGGACCATGTCTACATCTCTCCTTGGGATCACAATTTGATGGAGACGACTAACGGTGATCCACGCTACTGCGATACAGTAACCCTTTCTTCACAAAGAACCGTTTTCGCTGTCTCCATAGACAAAATAATTGAGGGCCAGCATCGCCTCTGCGAATTCTACAGGGAGGTTTTACCATCATTAGGAATTCCCACATTTATGCAATCACTGTACTATCAGTGTGTACTTGTGGTTGTTACTCCGGAAATATATACGGAGATTTATTATATTTTTACTATACAATATATACCTTCTATATGGTGATACAGTACTCCTTTTTTATCAAGTTAGATTATTGGGTAATCCAGACTGAGCCTGAGAGCGTCAGTGTCTGCCTCCTGAAATATATACGGACATTTATAAAATTTTTGGGACTATACAGGAGCTCGCTTGCCCTGAAAATAGTGTGCTTTCATAAAGAGACTTCAGGCTGAAGAAGGGTTGGAAGGCTCCCTTTACTGGGAGTAGGTAAACAGCTTTTAAAGCCTGGGCATCAGGAACAGATTTTGGATTACATTGCAGAAAACCCCTCCATCTACAGGGGTTGAACAAAATAATGTAAAGTTAACACCTGGAAACATGAACAAATGTTAGTTTAATACGGTGTAGGTCCACCTTTGTCTGCGATTACAGCCTCACATGTCTGAGGTATGGATTCATACAAGGTGTGAATTGTTTCCAAAGGAATTTTAGCCCACTCTTCAGTTAAAACACCCTCCAGTTCTTTGAGCGACGATGGCGGTGGAAATCGACGTCTAACTTGAATCTCTAAAATCGAACAAAAATGCTCTTTAATGTTGAGGTCTGGGGATTGTGGGGGCCACATGAGATGCTCAACTTTATTACAATGTTCCTCGTGGCATGATTTTACGATTATAGCTGTATGAATTGGTCCATAATCATCCTGAAAGATGGCGTTCCCCTCCGGGAACAGTGCTTGAATCATAGGATGCACTTGGTCGGACAAAATATCTAAAATAATCGCGGCTGTTAATTCTTCCATGAAGGGATATCATTGGCCCTGCGGATCTTCATGAAATAGCACCCCAGATGATCACAGAACCTCCCCCATGTTTAACCTTTGGGAGAATCCAGTCTGCACGGAATGCTTGTTTCGGCTGTCTCCAAATGTACACTCAGCCGGAGGTCTGAAATAGGGTAAATGATGATTCTTCTGAGAATATCACATGTTTCCACTGGTCGAGGGAACAATTCTGGAGGTTTCTACACCACTCTAAGCGCTTGGAAACATTTTTCATTGACAGTAGCGGTTTTCGAATTGCAGCTCTTCCGTGGAATCCAGATTTGTTCAGCTCCCGACAAAGCGTTTTCATGGAAATTGGGTTCTGTAGGTGTTCATTTAGCTCAGCATTGATTTTCTGTGGTGTGGTCTTGCGATTCTCTTTCACAATTCGCTTAACAGTCCGATGTTCTCTCTCAGTCAACTTAGACTTTTGGCCGTACCTGTGCTTTACTGCGGACGTTTTTTCCTTCTGTTTCAAACGCAGTCATTACTTTGGAGACAGTACCTCTTGACACGCCAAGCATTCGGGCACTTTTGGTTACACTATTGCCGGCCATCCGAGCACCAACAATTTTGCCTCTTTCAAAATCCGAGAGGTCTGCCATTGGTATCAGTTTCTCATCAATGTTCTTACAATTATGCAAAACAAACAGTTAATTGACACACAAATATGACATAACACAAATAATCAACTACAAAACATCACCATATGTCACGGGTTGCATGTTTGTAACATGTTCAAAGATGATGATACCAAAACATTAGGTGTTTCCATTATTTTGTATATCGCCTCCTCTTCTGAAGTTTCAAAAAATGCAATGACTTAGTCGTCAGTGCTGGCTCCTGGTCAGGAACAACACCTTTTCTTGTGATCTTCACCCCCACCAAAAGTGAAGGATGCGGCAGACGACACTTCAGATTACTCCATGGAGCTCTTTTCACATACCAGGCATGGGTTATCAAGTGAAATACTGAATTCCCCAGTCCAACATGAATCACAGATGGAGTGCACATCATGATGCACAGCCACTGCTAGATGATTCTGCTGGTGCTATCTCCTTCAGTACTCTGGGGTGTAATTCATCTGGACCTGGAGATTTGAATTCATTTATGTTAGCTAAGTGTTCCCTCACTATCTTTCTGTTTATAGATATCCTGGATTCTTCCAGTCCCTTAATAGGACAGTGAAGATCAGTTGATGTTACATTTCCTTTCTGAGAGAAAACAGATGCAAAATAGAAATTTAAAAGTTCAGCCTTCTCAACATCCTTCCTTACCATTTCATAATTTTCATCTTGTAAAACTCCTACAGCATCTTCGACTTTTCTTTTACTTTTCACATATCCCCAAAATTCTTTTGTATTGCTTTTGATGTCTCTTGCAAGCCTTAATTCATTGTCAGCTTTAGATACTCTGGTTCGTGCCCTGCAGGTTCTGCAAACAGCATCGTATTTTTCTTTAGATATGCCTCCCTCTTTCCATTTGATAAACATTTCTTTCTTCCTTTTTAGCATGTGTTTAAGTTCTGTGTTCATCCATCCAGGTTTCCTTAAATGCTTCCTATTCTTCCCTCTTTTTGGAATTGTTAACGATTGTGCTTTGAGAATCTCATTTTTCAAGATTTCCCATCCTTTCTGGACATTTTTGTCCTTAAGGATATCCAGCCATTGGATTTCTCTGATTCTCTTTCTGAGTCCCTTAAAATCTGGCTTTGTGTAATCTAACCTTGAAGTCTGAGTCTTCACAAGTCTTCCTCCTATAGTTATCCAAAATTCTAAAATAGCATGGTCGCTACCTTCTAGGGTCCCAACCACTCTTATCTCCTCAACCATTTCCTCCCTGTTTATAAGGATTAGATCCAAGGTAGCAGATCCCTTGTTTTCTCCGCTACCTTTTGGAAAATAAAGTTGTCAGCAATAGAGGATAAGAATTTGTTTGACCTGTTAGTTTTGCCAGAGATTCCCAACAAATGTCTGGATAGTTGAAATAACCCATGACAACTATGTCATACTTTATGGAGAATTTGGCGATTTGATGCATGAAGAGTTCATCCATATCTTCAGCTTCCACAGGCGGCCTGTAGTAAACGTCTACAATGGTTTCATTTCCATTTTTTCTTTCCCACACAGTTTCCATAAAACTCCCAGTCTGTGAAGCTTCAATCTCTGCAGATATACGCTTTTCTAACATACAATGTGACACCTCCTCCTCGTATATCAAGTCTGTTTCTTGCAAATAAGTTGTATCCTACTAGCCTTGTATTCCAATCATGTGTATCGTCCCACCAAGTTTCAGTGATTCCAATGACATCATATTTATTTTCCTGCGTTTGTAGTTCCAGTTCTCCTTGTTTGTTGCCCATGCTTTGTGCATTCGTATAGAAACATTTTAGCTTGTGATTGGTTTCTCTTTCTCCAATATTTTTAATATTTTTATTATTTACCTTAGATGTGGGGGAAAACTACAGTTTGGGCACACAGCGGGGCTTGGAAGGAAGTTGCGCCATTGGACTTTTTGAATGCAAAATTTGCTGTAATAATTAGATGATGCCATGTGGCATTTGGAGAGTCACTAATCCACCTAAACAGTTGAAAACACTCACAAGTGACACCAGTTTGGAAACTAGACCCCTCAGAAAACTTACAATTGAAACTGGAAGTTTACATACACTATATAAAAAGACACATGCATGTATTTCTCAATATTGGACATGAAATCAGAATAAACCTTTCCTGTTTTAGTTCAATTAGGATTACCATAATTAACAATATTTGCCAAATGCTAGAATAATGAGAGAGAATATTTTAAGGCATTTTAATTACTTAATGCAAAGTCAAAAGTTTACATACATTTCATTAGTATTTGGTACCATTTCCCTTAAACTGTATGACTTGGGTAATCCTTCCACAAGCTTCTCACAATACGTGGTTGGAATTTGGACTCACCGCACGTACAAAAGCTGGCAGCACTTTGGACAGAGCGGGTATATTTTCATTGGAAAAAATATTTTTTGCATCACCATATTTTGAGAGATATAATTTTTCCATATTTTGGCCCACAGAGGCATATGAGGTCTTGTTTTTTGCGGGACGAGTTGACGTTTTTATTGGCTCCATTTTCATGCACATGATATCTTTTGTTCGCTTTTTCTTCTGATTTTTTGAAGGCAGAATGAACAAAAACCTGCAATTCATGAATTTCTTTTGGGGGGCGTTTATACCGTTCCGCGTGTAGTAAAATTGATAAAGTAGTTCTAGTCTTTGTGTCAGTACGATTACAGTGTTACATCATTTATATCATTTTTTTTATGTTTTGGCGCTTTTATACAATAAAAACAATGTTATATAAAAAATAATTATTTTTGCATTTCTTTATTCTGAGAGCTATAACTTTTTTATTTTTCTGGTGATGGAGCTGTATGGGGGCTTGTTGTTTGCAGGGCAAGATGACATTTCAGCGATACCATGTTTATTTATATCCGTATTTTTAATCGTGTGTTATTCCACTTTTTGTTCTGCGGTATGATGATAAAGCATTGTTTTTTTTAGCTTTCTTTTAGGGTGTTCACTAAAGGGGTTAACTCATGGGACAGTTTATAGTTCGGGTCGTTGTGGATGTGGTGATACCAAATATGTGTACTTTTATTGTTTAGATTTTTTTTATTCAAATATTTATTTAGTGATAAAATAAATATTGATTTTTTTTATTATTATTTCTTTTGAATATTTTTGCAATTATTTAATTTTTTTTTTTTTTATTTCATTCTAAGTTTTACACTTTGTCCCACTATGGGACAATCTTTTTTTAAAGCCTGATCGTTTCTATAGCATGCAGATTTAGTGTAGCACCTGCATGCTATATAAGCTGTCAACGCTGCATGTTGCGCACACTGATCTGAGAGACTTCCTGATCATGCACTGTACATGACAGGATGTTTCTCAGCTCTGGAGACCTGGACATCAGGTTTCCATGGCAGTGATCGGGACCCCGCGTCACGCCGCAGGGTCTCTGATCCAAAGGCAGAGGGGCTTTCAGCCCTCTGCCAGCTCCTGGAATGCTCAGATCTTGTTTGATCACAGTGTTCGGGGGTTAAAGTGCCGGGAGCGGTCTGTGACCACTCCTGGCACTTAGTACCCAGTGTCAGCTGTGAGAATCAGCTGACAACCGGCCGCGATCGGCCGCACACCACCTGTGTGCATGGCCTATCGCTGAGACATGCTATTCCATCTATGGGCAGACAGGCCAAGGTCACATGGATGGAACACTATGTCTAATGTCAGAGAAGGGTTAAAATACACTGACAAGCAAAAGGGGAACAACATTTACGGTGCTTGCATGGATGTCTGTGATCTCACTATTACCATGTTTGTTGCCCCATAACTGATAAACCTTGTGATGAGCCGACTTGTTGGATCCGATATATTGTGTGGACATCCATCTCTTGGCTTTTGAATGGATGGAAGGACTTCATTACGTATTCTTTAAACTATCATGACACTCAAATGATGCAGTTTGACAATTTTCTTGGCCGAGAGACCTCTATCGAAGAGCTGAATGATGCTGTTTCTCTTTTATTGGGAAATCTTCTTCATGGATGGTACTCGATTTGAATCAGTGACCTTTTGCTTGTGAATCAACCTAGTGAAATGCTGAGATATTAGAGAATAAGAGAACAGGTTGAAATTTGTAGTATACAGGAAGAAAAAGATTTTTCCACCACAAGGAGTAAAACAGTGACAATACAGTGACAAGACAATAATCTGCATAACTAATCTTATACAGAATAGTTGCAAGTCAAATTTATGTATGAGCTAGCCAAGATGAGTGGCTATAAATTATGGTAGTCTTACATTCGAAGCAGCAGTGGATGGTGAGAAATGGAGCCGGAAAGTCAAAAGTTCAAATCATTGCTACCCTTTTGCTTGTCAGTGTGTATAAAAGCAAAATTGTTTGTAGATATATGTATTTCATGGTTTAATTTTTTTTAAAAGGTATCTGGGACCTAACATTTTTTCCAACCACAACATATTTTTTATCTCATGGTCATTGTAGTAATTTTTGCAATATACATATAGAGTGTATATACAGTTGTGCGCAATAGTTTACATACCCCAGTAGAACTTTTGCTTTCTTGGCCTTTTTTAAGAGAATATGAATGATAACACCAAAACTTTTTCTCCACTCATGGTTAATGGTTGGGTGAAGCCATTTATTGTCAAACTACTATGTTTTCTCTTTTTAAATCATAAAGGCAATCCAAAATATCCAAATGACCCTGATAAAAAGTTTACATATCATACAGTGTATTGCCCCTCCTTAACATCAATGACAGCTTGAAGTCTTTTGTGGTAGTTGTGGATGAGGTTCTTTATTTTTTCAGATGGTAAAGCTGCCCACTCTTCTTGGAAAAATGCCTCCACTTCCTGTAAATTCCTGGGCTGCCTAGCATGAATGTTTTCGGTTGTCATTATGATTTAAAAAGAGAAAGCACAGTAGTTTGACAATAAATGTCTTCACCCAACCACTAACCATGAGTGGAGAAAATGTTTTGGTGTTATCATTCATATTCTCTGAAAAAAGGCCAAGAAATCAAAAATTCTGCCGAGGTATGTAAACTTTTGAGCAGTTTTTAAACTTTTTTCTTTCCTATAGCACATTATCAACAGCAAATTCATTAAAGCACAACAAAAATATCTCATTGATTTTTACCACTCAGCCCCAAAATAAGTTAATGCAATTTTTTCAAATGATATATCAGCCAATGGAAACAAAAGATATATAGCTGAACAGCAATAACTACTATGTATTGACAAGCTAATTAGATAAGTATCAGGAAGAAAATGGGAATAAGAAAGTTTCTCTGGCTATCTGTAGAAAAGAGTGGACAAAAGTTTGGCATAGAAATGTCAGGTTGAATGCATTTGTCAGTGAAACCGATAGCAGGAAACTGATGTTACTGAGAAAAAGAAACACATCATAGGTAGAAAGGTTGTTGAAAAGTCCCATTGTGTTTTCACGGACATAGTTTTGTAGCTCTACGACACTTATTGGTTCCATTCAGCAGGCAAGTATAAAGGATCTATTCAGGTCTCAACACGTAGATTTCAACACACATTGATGTTCTGGAGACATAAGGTAGCTTTGACATCAGCACGGATGATGATATCAAAACGAATTACTGAAAGGCTTTCTGATGGGATGATATGTGGACGTGGTACAAAGGTTATGTGTTGTTGTATGGAAGGTAGAAAGATGTTGATTGAAGGAAGCTGATTAGATGACGGAGAACATTCTTCTAATTACACTCAGTTACAACATTAAACCATCAACATGCAGTCATTTAAATGGGTATTTTCTTTGTTGTAGACGACAGGATTCCTGCAAAAATGAAAAAGCATTTACAATTACTATTGCCTAAGGCTGCATATTCTTGATATACTTGACTTCAAGCAGTAGATGTAAAATGCTCAGGTTATATTATATATTTTATAACCAATTTATATATATGTATATATATATATATACATATATATGTATATATATATATGTATATATATATACACAAAGCTTTCAACATAAATGAGTACACCTCCCTTGAAAAGTAGGATTTGCATCAAAATCTCACTGCACACAAGAACAATTTCCAATATTTCGACAAGACAGTTTCATAGAACATTTTCTTACCCCATAACATGAAAGAAAGGTTAGTAATTACAGATGTGCGAGCACTAAAATGCTCGGATGCTCGTTACTCAAACCAAGCAATATCTCTCGGGTGCTCATTTCAAATAATGAGTATTATGGGAGTCAATAGGAAATCTGAGTATATTTTTCTGCAGACCCTACAAGGAGGTCTTGGGGCAGTGAAAATGTTGAAATGGATGAAAAAGTGCTGAATGGAAGGAGAACAGCATGGGGAAGTCCCCTGGAAGCATCTGTGACTCCCAAGATCATTGCTGAGAACAAAGGTCTCACATTTTTACTCCACTTTAAAGCCTGACCATAAAACATCCAAAATCGATGGAAAACTGAAGTTTACAGGAAAAAATGTTAAGAAACATAATATTGACATAATGACTTGTATATAAGGCACAATTTAAAAAGGGTTTAAAAACTTATAATTTAAGTAAAACAAAATTAATTTTTCATTAAAAAATTTAAAATTTCAGTGTAATTTTTTATGGAAGCAAGAAGTGCCAAAAACAGGGACTCGGAGGAACTCAGATACACCATGTATTAATGTATTAGACATAAAGGAGGGCCTCATACACATTGTGTTCAAATTGTCAGGTGGTGGTGCTCCTACACTTAAGTCATAAAGGCCATGCACCAAGTACAAATCCTGCTAAAAATTACAAGAATTACAAACAGGGTCATCCATACACCCTTGAAGACACCAAATGTAGTGCCTCATTCAAATATTGTGAACAAAGTGTAGTTGTCAGAACTTTCTCTGTCTGTTATGACCCCCCATTGCACTAAAAACCAACTCAGGCTAGATGCTAGTGGCAGGGCAGGACACCTCCAATGCATAGAGGGACAGCTCATGCCTGGTGTCCAGCTTTGAGACCTAATATCTGAAAGTCACAGAGGAATTAGGAAGTTTACTGCTTTTGTCGGCTAGGCATTGCTTGAACATTTTTAAAAACTTTTCCCTCCTTTTCAAAAATACCTGATCATCAGGCCCAGGATGCTGGACTGGTGTCATGGAAGTGGCCCAAGCATTTCACAGTGTACCCCTGCCTCCGCTGTGTGTCTCCCTGGCCTCTCCTCCTTGGTTGGGTATGGAAGTTATGCTCAGACTATATTTACAGCTTTTGACCATTACCTCTGACTTCCGGTCAGTCAGAAGTTTCAGTCACAAAATGGCAACATGGGACCGGAGTGGCACTGGAAAGAGCTGAAGACAGCGACTGGTAAATATAAGACTAAGGTTAGCGACCTTAGATTAGTACCACCACTCTAGCGCTGAAATAAAAAAAATTGCTGGAGTAATGCTTTAAGTTACAGGGAAAAATTATGCAAATTGTCTCTTCAGAGAGTAAGAGGACATGTCAATCTCCGCAAGAAGAAACGGTACTTCTTGGATATAGGGAAAAATTAAACACTTTTAGCAGCTATAAGGTTACAGTGCCTTGCAAAAGTATTTGGCCCCCTTGAACTTTTCAACCTTTTCCCAAATATCATGCTTCAAACATAATATTACCAAATGTAAATTTTTGGTGATGAATCAACAACAAGTGGGACACAATTGTGAAGTTGAACAAAATTTATTGCTATTTTAAATTTTTGTGGAAATACAAAAACTGAAAAGTGGGCATGGAATATTATTTGGCCCCTTTACTTTTAGTGCAGCAAACTCACTCCAGATGTTCATTGTGGATCTCTGAATGATCCAATATTGTCCTATTTGACTACTGATGATAAATATAATCCACCTGTGTGTAACCAAGTCTCCTTATAAATGCACCTGCTCTGTGATAGTCTCAGGGTTCTGTTTGAAGCACAGAGCGCATCAAGAAGACCAATGAACACAACAGGCAGGTCCGTGATACTGTTGTGGAGAAGTTTAAATCCGTATATGGATACAATATGATTTCCAAAACTTTAAACATCCCAAGGAGCACTGTGCAAGTGATCATATTGAAATGGAAGGAGTATCATACCACTGCAAATCTACCAAGACCCGGCCGTCCCTCTAAACTTTCATCTCAAACAAGGAGAAGACTGATTAGAGATGCAGCCAAGAGGTTCATGATCACTCTGGATCAACTGCAGAGTACTACTGCTGAGGTGGGACAGTCTGTCCATAGGACAACAATCAGTCGTACACTGCACAAATCTGGCATTTATGGAAGAGTGGAAAGAAGAAAGCCATTTCTCAAAGATATCCATAAAAGTTTTGTTTAAAGTTTGCAACAAGCCACCTGGGAGACACACCAAACATGTGGAAGAAGGAGCTCTTGTCAGATGAAACCAAAATTGAGCTTTTTGGCAACAATGCCAAACGATATGTTTGGCGTAAAGGCAACACAGCTCATCACCCTGAACACACCATCCCCACTGTCAATCATGGTGGTGGCAGCATCATGGTTTGGGCCCGTTTTTCTCCAGCAGGGACAGGGAAGATGGTTAAAATTGATGGAAAATGGATGGAGCCAAATACAGGACCATTCTTGAAGAAAACCTGTTGGAGTCTGCAAAAGACCTCAGACTGGGATGGAGATTTGTCTTCCAAAAAGACAATGATCCCAAATATAAAGCAAAATCTACAATGGAATGGTTCACAAATAAACGTATCCAGGTGTTAGAATGGCCAAGTCAAAGTTCAGACCTGAATCCAATCAAGAATCTGTTGAAAGAGCTGAAAACTTCTGTTCACAAACAATCTCCATCAAACCTCACTGAGCTCTAGCTGTTTGCCATTGAAGAATGGGCAATAATTTCAGTCTCTCGATGTACAAAACTGATAGAGACATACCCCAAGCGACTTGCAGCAACAAAGTATTAAGCTAAAGGGGCCAAATAATATTGCACGCCCCACTTTTCAGTTTTTGTATTTCCACAAAAATTTTAAATAACCAATAAATTTCATTCAACTTCACAATTGTGTCCCACTTGTTGTTGATTCTTCACCAAAAATTTACATTTGGTATCTTTATGTTTGAAGCATGATATGTGGGAAAAGGTTGAAAAGTTCCAGGGGGCTGAATACTTTCGAAAGGCACTGTATATTTGATGTGAGTAGACTTGCTCAGCTGTGTGGGATTTAAAAAAAAGGAACATAAAAACATTGTATGAATCTGTGGAATGAGAATATAACGAATTGAGTGGTCAGTACATTTATTACACTATAAAGTAGGCTGTCTTGAAGTATCTAGTGCTTGGGCATGTTCATACTACATGATGTAGTGTATGAACATTTTCTACAGCTAATGCTAAAAGGGTAATAGAAAATGTGTCCAGAGAGATTTACTTCCTCATTCTTATTTGCTTTCCTAACTAGCTACAGAGCAAAAGGATACTTTTAAGACAACTACAAAGCAGAAGAAAAATGGCACCTCTGGCTATTGGTCGTTGAACTCTGAACCCTAGACTTGCTCAGATAATGAATTTTCAAAACTAATACAACAAGATGGCAGAAATTGCAAGTTTCTTTCAAGGCAGTGAAGAATGTGTCATAGAATATAACGTAAAATATATACAGTATAGTGCTGGTCTTGAAATTGGAGCTCTGGTTATTAGGGTAATTTTTATAAAATATGTGTATCTGCTCCATGACCTCCAGGTCATACCTGCTCAGTTTACTCTTTAACTTGAAAGCTGTTTTTCCATTATTAGTGACAATACAATGAAAGAGAAACATATAACCCAAAGAGGATACTGTCTGGACTGAAACATCATTAGTCTTTCTTGTTGACATTTTGATTAATGTCTCTATATTACGTACCTTATTGTAACACTTCATGGCATGCTTTGCCTTTGGTTGTAAATGTACTTTATGACTTTTATTAGCGTATAGTATTTTCTAGTCTACATTACTTCTTTTGCTTAGCTATTGCAATATTATGAGTTCATGAAAATACCTTTGTTTCGGGAGAAAAAATATATAAGTAAGGATAGAACAGTATATTATTATTATTATTATACATTTTTATATCACCATTTATTCCATGGCGCTTTACATGTGAAAGGGGATAATGTAGAAAAGTACAATAAACATGAGCAAAACAAGGCACACACAAGTACAGAAGGAGAGAGGACCCTGCCCGAGGGCTCACAGTCTACAGAGGATGGGTGAAGATACACTAGGAGACGGTAGAGTTATTATTAATAGTTAAATATACATAATTGATTACTAAAAGTAATATGGAAAGTATTGTAGAAAGTAGACATGTTCCCATTCTCAGTAAAAGTGCATACTGTATTGCATCCAATTTTTATGGATACATTGCAATTATTAACATAAGAAACTGTATTTGATCTTGTAAATTGTATTAACTGCTGATGTATAAAAACTGATGTCATACAGATCATACAAAAAGAAATATATGCATGCTGTAAGGATGGAATACAAATGAAAATCATCATTTTTTCTGGATGAAAATTTTTAAAATATTCATCTAAACTCGGCTTTTAAAGGAGTTGTCCACTACTAGGGCAACCCCTTCTTGATCGAAATATGTTTGGTCCCCATAATATAATAAAGCCTATACTACCATGCTGGAGCCATTCCTGCAGTGTTGGCATCTGCTCTCCATGGGACTCTCGTGCTGTGTTGTGATACGTGACGAAGGTGCACAATCAGCGCTGGCGTCACTCTCTCTGACTTTGGACATTTTGAACATGAAGAGAAAGTAAGGGCTGCAGCTAAACACTGACTTCTTCTACATGCTCAAAATGTTTACAGATTGGGCACCTGCTTCATGTGTCACAACCCTGCATGACAGCCCTGGAGAGTGAGTGTCGACACCGCGGGAACAGCACTGACACAGTAGGTGAGTATAAGTTTTACTATGTTATTAGGGCTTAACAAGCGGTACGAGAAGTTGTCCAAATAGTGGACAACTTCTTGAATATCTTGCTAATGTTAAGCAACATTTCTGGCAAAACTGAGATACAATGCCAGGGAACAGTTTATGACTTGCATTAATTTCTGGTCATAAATGTAAAACAAATGTCAGTTAATTTCACTGAAGTCAATAAAAATTAGCAATAAACAAATATATTAGATGACAGTCCAGCAAGTCCACTTTATTTGCGGGCAAGAAAATAAAGTTGTTCAAATATTGGTAGATGTCTGGGAATGTATGATAAAAATGCATGCTTGATCATTTTTTTTTCTCAAGCATGACATGCAGATGAGATATCAGAGCTACTGTATGTTCAAAGATTATGGATCTTCAATCTATGATGAAAACTCAAGGTCAACTGTACCTTGTGATTTCCTTGTACATAAAGGAAGTCTATATGGTAAAATTGCTTCTTACAAAAATGACATCATCTTGTAGGCTTGCTCTAAGAATAATCATTAATTTTGCATTTAAATGACTTCAATGTGCTATGTAAATTAGGTGGTCAGTGCAACCTCTATAAACAGAATGAAAAACTGGGTCTGAACTGAAAAAGTAAGTTGATGTGTATGCAAAATGTAAATGCATATCAAACACATGACCATTAAATAGAGAAAACAAAAAACAAGAAACAAATATCCTAAAATAAAACAAAATAAAAAATATATTGCAAAACATGCATGAAGTTGTAATAATAATAATAAGGGTATTTGGTAAACATAATTTTGATCAAAAGAATGTACAAGCCATCCCGCCACGTCAAGGCAACCCTTTGTGGGACAGTCCTACTCTAATATTAAAAACCTTTCCACTTGTCAAGTGACGTAAATGTGAACAAGGCAGAGGGACTGAACCCACCAGTTGAAGCATAGGCCAGACAGGATGGATTTTTCAGCTCAAAAGCAGGGCGGTCACACCCTTATATGCACAAGATGCACTAAGTACTAAATGAAAAACTGGGTCTGAACTGAAAAAGTAAGTTGATGTGTATGCAAAATGTAAATGCATATCAAACACATGACCATTAAATAGAGAAAACAAAAAACAAGAAACAAATATCCTAAAATAAAACAAAATAAAAAATATATTGCAAAACATGCATGAAGTTGTAATAATAATAATAAGGGTATTTGGTAAACATAATTTTGATCAAAAGAATGTACATTTTGCATACACATCAACTTACTTTTTCAGTTCAGACCCAGTTTTTCATTTAGTTCTTAGTGCATCTTGTGCATATAAGGGTGTGACCGCCCTGCTTTTGAGCTGAAAAATCCATCCTGTCTGGCCTATGCTTCAACTGGTGGGTTCAGTCCCTCTGCCTTGTTCACATTTACGTCACTTGAAAAGTGGAAAGGTTTTTAATATTAGAGTAGGACTGTCCCACAAAGGGTTGACTTGACGTGGCGGGATGGCTTGTACATTCTTTTGATCAAAATTATGCTTACCAAATACCCTTATTATTATTATTACAACTTCATGCATGTTTTGCAATATATTTTTTATTTTGTTTTATTTTAGGATATTTGTTTCTTGTTTTTTGTAACCTCTATAAACAGGCAGATAGACATGTCCAGATGAGAAGCTGTCAATAGTGATGAGCGAGCATGCTCGGAAGTGCTCGGTGCTCGCCCGAGCATCTTACTGCTTGAGATGCTCGGCCCTCACTGAGCATTTCCGGGGTTGCTCGGTGGGAGCTCGGGTCCCAGCCCTGCATGTTTGGATCTCTTCACAGAGCCAATCAAAATGCAGGGATTGTCTGCCACACACTGTAATGATGCAGCCATGTTAGTTGTGGCATTACAGTGATTGGCTGGCCGCACAGCATCATCAGATCTATAGGAGACCGGGCAGCGCCGTGCTCGTCACAGTCTGCTCCGGAATCAGGCAGCATAGGGAGAGTTGCTGCAGAGATAGGGACAGATTTGGTAGTGTATTAGTTAGTGTGTACACAAATCCATCTAAAACAACAGTCCTTCTGAGGACTCATCAAAGTGCATAGAGCCACAGTTATCAGGGCTAGGTAGGCAGGCTGTGTATGTGGCAGACTTCATTGCATATAGCAAGAGGGTCCATTCTAGTACTGTCTGCCGCTGCCTATTACAGATATTTACCGTATATACATAGCCCCAGGTATCAGTGGCCAGGCCAGGAATAATTTTTTTTGGGATCTTAATCCTGATTATTTTCTTCAAAAGCAATCAAGAGAACAGTGTTTTTTTGCTCCATTTGCTTGTTGGCACTGCAGAATACAGCCAGATCCTTTCCATATTACAGAGTGAAAATCCAGCTATTTTAAACAGGGGTTTGACCATCAAAGGGATCACATCTGAGTTCGCTGAAAATTCTGCCATTTCTGAGCTACTGTAAAATTTTGTTGGAGTGTCTTATATAAGTTATTGACACCAGTTTGCTAAAAAAATAATAGTTAGCTACAGGCCAGCTATTTTAAACAGGGTCAAATAAAAGGGAGAAGCCAGCGCTGCCTATAGTCAGCACACAATACATAAAGTGCATATGCACATATTAATTTCTAACTGTACTTTAAAATTAGACATTTAGTAACAATTGATCAATTCTTTGAGCCACCCCGCCACGACAAGGCATACTCATATGGGGCAGTCCTGCTCTATGTTTTTTATATTCGCTGTGCCATTATGGCCACCTAAATGTATTAAAAGCAAGACTGTATTATATGCAAAATGTACCTGAAGCGTTTCTGAATTACTCCCATGGTTCCAGAAGGGACGAGCGCAGATGAAGGCTGACCAGGTCCAGACATGGATATTTCAGATCTGACCTCCACATTGCCAAACCAGCAACCTCAGATGAAGGGGAAACGGGTCCAGACACAGGTGCACAATCAAATAAAGCCTTGGGCAGGGCACGGCTGCTGTATGTGTGTACAGAAGCCTAGGTCAATCACAAAAAAAAAAAAAGAATGGCGTGCATAACCCAGCGCGCACGGCAAAAAGTGGTGGTCAGCCACAAAGCAATATCAGATCAAAAAGGGGAGAAGCCAGCGCTGCCTATGGTCAGCATACAATACATAAAGTGCATATGCATATATTGATTTCTAACTCTACTTTAAAATGAGACATTTAGCAAACAATTGATCAATTCTTTGAGCCACCCCGCCATGACAAGGCATTCTCATATGGGGCAGTCCTACTCTATATTTTTAATATTCTCTGTGCCATTACGGCCTCCTAAATGTATTAAAAGCAAGACTGTACTAAATGCAAAATGTACCTGAAACGTTTTTTAATCACTCCCATGGCGCCAGAAGGATATTTTAAACAGGGTTTGGCCGTCACAGGGATCACATCTGAGTGCGTTGGAAATTCTGCCATTTCTGGGCTACTGTAAAATTTTGTTGGAGTCTCTTATATAAGTTATTGACAGGAGTGTCTTATATAAGTTATTGACACCAGTTTGCTGAAAAATAAATAGTTACGTACAGACCAGCTATTTTAACCCCTTAACTCCCGGAGCTTTTTTCGGGTTTTACATTTTTGTATTTCTCTCCCCTTCTTCCCAGAGCCATAACTTTTTTATTTTTCCATCAATATGGCCGTGTGAGGGCTTGTTTTTGTGGGACAAATTGTACTTTTAAACGACACCATTGGTTTTTACCATGTCATGTACTAGAAAAAAAGCAAAAAAACAAGAAAAAACCCCACCAAATTCTTATCCTATTTAAATTCAGTCATAAAGTGAAAAGCTATATATAGATATGAAAAGTTAAATTAAGCAATTTACCAAGAGCTCAATGTCTCCAAAAACCAGAGGGGCTAGTGCTAAACAAAGCTACCATCTTACTTACGTATAAATAATCAGATAATTAGTTAAATTGTACAATATGACACTAAATAAATATCAAGATTATAGTCATAACATGACTCCGTGAGTTAGTTAGTAGCAGTATATATTATGCACATACAACTAGTGTAATACCACAATATGGAATGCCTGCATGATATACATGATAGTATAGTTACCTGCAAAACCCAGGAACCCACCACACCCGACGCACGTTTCGCTTGGAAATGCTTCGTCCAGGGGTAAAAATTCTGCCATTTCTTGACAACTGAAAAATTTTTTGTAGTGTCTTATATAAGTTAATGACACAAGTTTGCTGAAAAAAAAACAGTTACCTACAGGCCAGCTATTTTAAACTCAGCCTTTTGACCATGTAAAATTGTCCTCCATATCGTTCCCCCGATAATGCAGTTACTGGGAAAGTCCATCTAACCACTGTGAGGCAGTGACCCCTGTTACAGCTAGGGGGCGCTGTAAGTGTGCCTCAGGATGCGCATGGAGGCGAAACTATAATGGTGAGACAGTAACTGGCATTATTGTAAATGGCTGGTATGTGTCGCAGAGGGAGTCTGTGCTGTAAGCCTGAAGTTATGTTGTTGTGCTGGGACTTGTAGTTCCATGAGGGCTTGTTTATTTTGTAAGGGGCTTACAGAGTTAGCGGAGAGCTGGGCGGGACTTACTAACCACAGATACATCACCCATTTGTGGGGGTGGTTAAGCTACTTAATGTGATCATGGTTTGGGTCACAAGAGCTGTGTGTATGGACTAGAATGGTCAGAGAGATGTAAGGTTCTGAAGGTCTCTGAGTTGGAAGCTCCTAAATTCCTGAAGATCACAGGGAGAGGCCATGGACCTGGAGGCCTGTGTATTGGGCGGTCCAGAGAGGGAATGGATGTCTTGAATAGCACACAGAGAGGCCATGTTCCTGCAGAGAATGTGATGTTGAGGAAGCTACCGACCTACTGAGGATCTGGAACTGTCAGGTGGCTTGGTGAGCAAGGCATTGTCCGGGACTGTGATCCCAGTTAGGCAGCTTCCTTGGGAACCTAGGTCTGACGAGGAGTCAGCGTGGGGGCAGGAGCTCCCGGAAGGTAACTCTATATAAAGGGAGTTTATTAGCGGCAGACGGGTATCTGCTATTGGAACAGACAGTTGGGTGTTTGTTATGTTCCGTGGACATTAATGAACTGTTCGGCATGTGGTCACCCATGCTAACAGGACGAAGTGCGAAGTCCAGTGTGTTTAGTCACTGCGAGTTAAGCCATGAACTGTGAAGTGTAATGGACTATGCGTGGTGCGGTTTATGATGGTCAAATAAACCGAAATAAGACTGTTTTGTGAGAAAAACGTGCCTGTGTGGTTTAATCCCATTGCCAAGCGAGTGTCCTCCAACACATGCAGTAAGCTCTGTCCTACACCACCGACAAGTGCTTGTGGGCAGAAATGGTACAACTCCCTGATGGCACACTGGGTTAACATAGTGGAAGCTGGGACCCAGTCGGACCTTGGGATGGAACACATCCTCCCGACGCCGAGGATTGTGGGCCCCAGGTCAATCAAGGTAGCTCCCAAAGTGTACAGCTCCTGCACCTCCTCCTTCTCCTCCTCTTTAGCCTCCATCTCTGAAATTATCACATCAATCACAAGCTTGAAAAACTATAGCAATGCCTCAGCCAAGCGGCAACAGGCTGTGCTGAAGCTAATATGCTTAGGTGACAAACGGTACAATGCTGAAGAGTTGTGGATAGCTCTGAAAGAGCAGGCAGATCTATGGCTGACACCGCTGAACCTACAGCCAGGCATGGTTGTGTGTGACAATGGCTGGAACCTGGTGGCGGCTCTGAGGCGAGGCGAGCATACACACGTACCATGCCTGGCCCGTGTGCTTAACCTCGTGGTTCAGCGGTTTCTCAAAGCATACCCGGAGCTGCCGAGTCTGCTTGTCAACGTACTCTGCCTGTGTGTCCATTTTAAAAAGTCAGCTACAGCTTCAGCCATCCTTGTCGTACTTCAGCAGTGTTTGTAGCTTCCAGCTCACCGACTGGTGTGTGATATCCCCACGCATTGGAACTCTACACTGCAGATGTTGGGAAGGATTTGTGAGCAGAAGAGGGCAATTGTTGACTATCAGCATCAACAAGGCCATCGGTATTCAGTTCAGACTCCACACATAAGACCTCAGGAGCAGACATGGATGTCAGACATATGTACCATCCTCCAAAACTTTGAGGACTCCATCAAGATGGTGAGCAGCGATGACGCCATAATTAGCATCACCATCCCACTTCTCTGTCTTGTGAAATGCTCTCTGCTCACAATCAAAGAGGATGCATTGCAGGCGGAGCATGATGAGATGGAGCAAGGAACCATACAGGGGGATTACACACATCCCAGCCTCATGTTATCCCAATGTGAATTGGGTGACAATGAGGAGGGGAGTAAGAACAAGAGCTAGTTTCACATTGGGATAACATGACATGACTTGCATTGGGGAAGGATTTTCGACTCCGACTCCACCATTTCCGTTAGTCGGCCGACTTCGTTCGACTCGACTTTTGAGAAAGTCGGGTTTCAAGAAACCCAACTCGACCCGAAAAATGGGAAAGTCGCTCATCTCTACTCGTAACCAAAATTTTTATACAGTATTTTAATGTATACCCCCAAGAGGAATTATTTGTCAGCCCATACACTTTCTGCATGGGCATAACAAGCACAGGAGACCCACTCCTTTGGAATTGGAACATATTTTATGAGGCCCTCTATCACATCTCTTCATCCACCAACACTATATAACCAGGGTGACAGTGGTCCATGATGCAACACCCACATAATTTTTTTAAAGCGTGTTTATGATGCCTGTAACCAAAATTTTTATACAGTATGTTGATGTATAACCCTCAGTGGAATTGTTTGTCAGCCCATACACTTACTGCATGGGCGTTACAAGTACAGGAGACCTGCTCCTTTGGAATGGGAACAGATTTTTATGAGGCCCTCCTCCACGTCTCTTCCAAGGGGTATTGGGGTGCGTCCAAATTTGGGGCAGGCCTTGCATTCAGTGCATAGGCAAACATTATGGGAGTACCAACTTCCTAATAATAGGAACATTGCTTTCAGGAGGCCCTTATATTTGTCTGTTCAATGGGTTTTTGGGGTGCGTCTGTAAGTAGGTGCAGGGAATGCAGTAAAGTTAAGATTGCAGAACAAAGCTGTACAACAATGCTATTTAATTATTAACAAGAAGGATGGCAATGGTCTCCTCGCAGGAAGCTAATAAACAATAAACAAGGGAAGTAAAAGGGTTAACGCAACAGTCTGGTATTGAAATTACACTTATCGTCGTCTTCTCTGGGCCTCAACCACGTACAGTCTGAGGGCAGCTGGATCACCGAAAACGGACGACGTGGTGTCCTCGGATGAATTAATTTACAACAAATCACGGTCCAGCTTCTGGCGGCAACGGGCGATCACCAGTTTTGCCCGCTGAGCCCCTAGACCATAAATCTGTGCAGCCAAAGTATGGAGCGCTGCAGGAGTCTCTGTCTCACACATTTGCTGCTGTGTGTCGATCAGCAATGGGGAACGCACCTCTGGGTTTTGACACTGGCACTCACTCTTCTGTGCGAGCACTTAACCCTGGTTGACAGGTGCGTGGCACTCTGAACACTCACTGACTCACTGGAGTGTTTGCCTAAGGTATTCTTGGGCACATCTCCACGCTGCCAATCACCATGAAGCATGCTGTATACCTCTCTTTGCTCTCACTGCCCCACTTAGCCACGCCACCTCTCCCCGGGTTAAGAGACCTGTCCGGTTCCCCATTCTTTCCCCCCACTGGACGCAGCCTCGACAGTTCTGGACTCTGCATGATGCAGGTACCTGCAGCCTGGTCTTTCTCCAGTCCTTACACGTCCAAATTGGGGCAGATCTTGCATTCACTGCATAGGCAAACAGTATTGGAGACACACTTACTAATAATGGGAACTGTAGGGATGGTCAGCTTCAACAATGCAATTCTACACTGCCCGGTCCTCAGTCTCAACATTACAATTCTCCAATGCAGGTTTTTCAGGCTCAACACTGCAATTCTCCACTGCCGGGTCTTCAGTCTCAACACTGAAATTCTCCAATGCAGGTTCTTAAGGCTCCACACAGCAATTCTCAACTGCCAGGTCTTCAGCCTCAACACTGCAATTTTCCATTGCAGGTTCATCAGGCTCAACACTGCAATTTTCCACTACAAAGTCTTCAGCCACAACACTGTAATTCTCCAATGCAGGTTCTTCAGGTTCAACACAGCTGTAAGGTTCTTTGTACATGTTTCTTGAAACTCATTTTTTTCCGTCAGCCATTTTACTTTCTGTCTTGCTGCAGCTATCTTGCCCTCAGTCAATATGGAGTTTCCAGCTTTCATGTTCCCGCCCTGATTCTCTCCCTCTTGCTTCTTAAGCAGCCACAGCTGAGCAATCAGTGCTTCAGAATCAAGCCTGCAGTGAACCTGTGACCTGACTCCTGGAAGCCTTGGACTTTGCTCTCCAGCTATTTCCTACTGAGGAACTTTGGAACACTCGTGGACTCTGGAACCCTGCTATTTGATAAATCCACGTTTGCATGAATTACGGTAACAGAGAAGAGATCCTGAACCTGTTGTGGAGAGTGATTGCTGAGCTTAAGTTACTCTGGCCTGCTGTGTCTCCTGCTTTTGTATCTGCAAACTGTGTGACTATTTTTGCCACTTGTATGAAGTAATACAAGATCTTCTATATCAAACCTGTGACTCATGTGTTTTCATCGCACCCAAGCACAAGACGCTATATGAACTGTACTCCATACATTACAAGATTCTGAAGACAAACGTTAGTGTCTGCTGGGTCTGGGAAGGCTGTGTCTGCTGTAACTGTGGATATCAGATGTTCGGTTGTACTTTCTGTGATGATAGTGGTTGTGACTTCTCACAACCATTCCAGGTGAGCAGTTCCCTTAATTTTTTTTTCTCTGCAGTGTTACCACAGGTAAACACTATTGTTTTTTTTTTTTTCTCTTTTTCTCTTCTCCTTCCAGTACTCCTGTCTTAAAAGATCTGGAAGATGGAAGCCCGCATAAAGGAACTCTGCGGAGTGACTGATAATATCCTTGCAGATTTACAGACTATAAAAACCCGTTTTACAAACCTACAGGACCTCACTAATCACAATTTGCAAGTGTTTGGACAGACTGCCCAGGATTTGCGAGCCAGGATTGAGGTTCTAGAGGAGCGAGTCCAGGCTCCTGCCGTAGCCCCGAGTTCTGGGATTCCCAAGTTGCCCCCTTTTCGTTTTGGCGGTGAACGTGAGAAATTCAGGGGATTTATTAATCAATGCAATCTTTTTTTTTCTGCACATGCTTCACAATTTCCTACTGAACGATCTAAAGTGCTTACTATAATTATGTTGCTTACCAACAAAGCTTTGATGTGGGCAAACCCTCTGATTGAGACTGAGGATGAATGTTTGGATCATCTTGATGCTTTCATTTCAGCCATGGGGCAGGTGTTTGATGACCCCAATCGAGGTGCAACAGCTGAAGCAGCCATGTTAACTTTGCGCCAAGGTAAGCACTCGGTAGCCGAATATGCCTTGGATTTCAGGAGATGGGCCCTTGATACCACTTGGGGCAGTTCCGCCAAAAAATCTATTTTTCGAAAAGGGTTGTCTCCACTGATTAAGGATGAACTAGCTCGTGCCGACCCTCCCACTGCGTTAGGTGACTTTATTAACTACTGCATCCGCATTGATGCTCGTCTGACTGAACGCAGGCAAGAGAGATGGTTCGAAAGCAATCGCACTAACCTTTTCCTACCTTCCTCCCCAGCTAAGGAACCTTTGAGTAGGATCACACGGGAACCTGAACCTGAACCCATGCAGGTAGACTCTTTACAAAGACGGGTTAGTGATGCACGCAAAGAACATCGTTTTAAGGAAAATCTATGTTTCTATTGTGGTAAGTCAGGGCACTTCATTATAAACTGCCCCAGCCGTTCTCGTAAGACTACTGCAGCACTCATTCACTGTGAGTGTTGCGAGAGGAGATCTGTCAGGTCCGAGCCTCAGGCTCCAGAGAGATCTGCAGCAACAGATATTGATTTCTCGGACTTAAACTCCGTTACTTCTGAGGACGATGACTGTGTAAACGCTGCAATTTTTCAAGTTTCCTCAGCGGTGTCCCAGCTGAGTTGTAGGAAAAACAATTCTCATTGCTTCCTTTCCATCAAACTCTGGGTTGACTCAGTCTGGGTGTCTAGCTCTGCTATGATCGACTCAGGGCAAGTGGAAATTTTATAGATGTCTCCTTTGCTCTGAAACAGGGGATACGTTCAGTGAAGAAGGCTACTCCAGTACAGATGGAAACTGTGGATGGCTCCCTGCTGACCTCTGGACCAGTGGATCAGGAAACGGAGCCTTTGAAGGTCCTTATGGGTAAAGATCATCAAGAGAAACTGTCCTTTATGCTTATCTCTTCTCCCCACTTTCCCATTATTCTAGGGCTACCATGGCTGCAGGCTCAGAACCCTACCATTAACTGGGAGACCAAGGAATTACACTTTCCAGAGAAACAGATGAGTCCAGAAGTTTCAGCTTGCTCTGTTCCTAAAGGAACCATGTCAGTCCCTGAACTACCAGCTTTATTGCCGCCTTCAAAGAATGGAGACATCTTCTTCAGGGAGCTACACAGCAAATAGTCGTCCTGACAGATCATCATAACCTTGAATTTATCAGGTCGGCTAAGTGCCTGACTCCTCGCCAGGCTCGCTGGAATCTTTTCTTAAACCAATTTAATTTTGTCATTTCTTATAGACCAGGATCGCGCAATGGAAAGGCTGATGCACTCTCTAGGATTTATTCAGCAGAGACCCATCCACTTGCTCCTCCTAAGACTATTCTTCCTGACTCTAGATTCCTGGGAGTGATTCATAATCAAGACCTACTTAAGGACATCAAGGAAGCATACCATGCGGATTCCTGGTTGGCACAACCCCCAAGGGGCGTAAGTCTTGTCTTTAAGAATGGTGTGTGGATTCAGGGACAACGTCTGTATATTCCTGAAATAGTCAGATTGAGAGTATTGCAACTCATTCACGATTCCAAGATAGCTGGGCATAGAGGAATTCTAAAGACACAGGAATTTCTTTCTCGTTTCTTTTGGTGGCCCACTTGCAGGAAGGATGTTTTAAACTATGTCACTTCATGTGAAGTCTGTGCAAGATGCAAAACACCTCGCTCCTCACCAACTGGTCTGTTACAACCTCTTCCCACCCCGTCCCGCCCGTGGGGATCCATTTCTATGGACTTCATTGTGGAGTTACCAACCTCTCAAGGGAAGAACACCATTCTAGTGGTGGTTGATCTTTTAACAAAGGCAGCTCATTTTATTCCTTGTGTCGGCTTACCCACTGCAAAACAGACATCAGATTTGATGATTAAGAATGTGTTTCGTTTACATGGAGTACCGGATGAGGTTATTTCGGATTGAGGGGTGCAATTCACTTCAAGGTTCTGGCAAAATTTCTGTGCCGCATTGGACATTAAAGTAAACCTTTCTTCTGCTTTTCACCCCCAGACTAATGGACAGACGGAACGAACCAATCAGACCCTGGAACAGTATCTCCGCTGCTTTATCTGCCACCTACAGGATGATTGGGTGGATCTACTTCCACTGGCTGAGTTCTCTTATAACAACTCTCAGAGTGCCTCCACTAAGCAGTCTCCTTTTTACTCTAATTTAGGTTATCATCCTAACATTCTTCCTCGATTTCCCATAGAAACGCCTTTGCCAGCAGTGGCTGAAAGAATCACGTCTTTACAAAAGAATATGGATCTTCTAAAGGGAAATCTGGAATTGGCTCAGGAAAGGTACAAGAAAGCAGCAGATAAATTTTGTAAACCTGCACCAGCTTTCAAGGTAGGAGACCTGGTCTTGCTGTCAACCAGAAATCTTAAGTTAAGGATTCCATCGTCTAAGTTGGGACATAAGTTCATTGGACCCTATAAAATCAGTAAAATTATAAGTGCCGTTGCTTGTCGTCTTCAACTGCCCAGAACTATGAGAATCCACCCTGTCTTTCATGTATCCCTGCTAAAGGCTGCAACACCCAATACGTTTCCTGGACGTTCTTCTCCTTGCCCTGGCCCGGTGCTGGTCGATGGTCAGGAAGAGTTTGTGGTGGAGAGGATTCTAGATTCCAGGTTCTACAGAAATCAGTTACAATATTTGATTAAATGGCAGGGCTACCCAGTGGAGGACAACTCAAGGGAACCAGTCAATAACGTTAATGCTCCTCGCTTGCTCCGCCAGTTTCATCAGAGGTACCCAGACAAGCCTGGTCTGAGGTCATCCGGAGGTTGTCCCTAAGGGGGGAGTAATGTAAGGTTCTTTGTACATGTTTCTTGAAACTCAATTTTTTCCGTCAGCCATTTTACTTTCTGTCTTGCTGCAGCTATCTTGCCCTCAGTCAATATGGAGTTTCCAGCTTTCATGTTCCCGCCCTGATTCTCTCCCTCTTGCTTCTTAAGCAGCCACAGCTGAGCAATCAGTGCTTCAGAATCAAGCCTGCAGTGAACCTGTGACCTGACTCCTGGAAGCCTTGGACTTTGTTCTCCAGCTATTTCCTACTGAGGAACTTTGGAACACTCGTGGACTCTGGAACCCTGCTATTTGATAAATCCACGTTTGCATGAATTACGGTAACAGAGAAGAGATCCTGAACCTGTTGTGGAGAGTGATTGCTGAGCTTAAGTTACTCTGGCCTGCTGTGTCTCCTGCTTTTGTATCTGCAAACTGTGTGACTATTTTTGCCACTTGTATGAAGTAATACAAGATCTTCTATATCAAACCTGTGACTCATGTGTTTTCATCGCACCCAAGCACAAGACGCTATATGAACTGTACTCCATACATTACAACAGCAATACTCCACTGCCTGGTCTTCATCCTCAACACTGCAATTCTCCAATGCAGGTTCTTCAGGCTCACCACTGCAATTCTCCAAAGCAGGTTCTTGAGCCTCAACACTGCAATTCTCCACTGCCGGGTCTTCAGACTCAACAGTGCAATTCTCCTCTGCCGGGTCTTCAGCCTCAACACTGCAATTCTCCACTGCCGGGTCTTCAGGCTCAACATTGCAATTCTCCAATGCAGGTTCTTTAGCCTAAACACTGCAATTCTTCACTGTCGGGTCTTCAGGCTCAACTTTGCAATTCTCCAATGCAGGTTCTTCAGGCTCAACACTGCAATTCTCCACTGGCGGGTCTTCAGTCTCAACACTGTAATTCTCCACTGCAGGTTCTTCAGGCTCCATGCAGCAATTCTCCACATCCGGGTCTTCAGCCTCAACACTGCAATTCTCCATTGCAGGTTCATCAGGCTCAACACTGCAATTTTCAACTCCCGGGTCTTCAGCCTTAACACTGCAATTCTCCAATGCAGGTTCTTCAGGCTCACCACTGCAATTCTCCAAAGCAGGTTCTTGAGCCTCAACACTGCAATTCTCCACTGCCAAGTCTTCAGACTCAACAATGCAATTCTCCACTGCAGGTTCTTCAGGCTCACCATTGCAATTCTCCAAAGCAGGTGTTAGGGTTCGAGTTCCCGCTGCTGCACAGGGGGAGTCTCAAGCCAGTCCCGCTGCGGTCTCCCATTCATCTCCGTCCGCAGTGGACTCTGCTCAGCTTAGACGTCGGTCCCAGCGTCTTGCCCAGTCTAACAGTGTGCAGAGGATTACTGCTGTTCCTCCAGGCTCTGCTATTGTGGCCAGTACTGGTTAGCGGCGAGCAGACGTCTTTAGGACAAAGTCCTTGTTTTCCCCTTCTGAGCATGCCCAGAGTGAGATCTCTCCTTGGAGATCAGGGGTCACATGCTCAGGTACTGCAGCAGCTCCTATTTGTCTGCTAAGAAGGTCCTGTGACTATGTGACACGTTCTATGTTCGCTTAGCTGTCAACTGTGTACCTGGGTGCCTGACAGGACACAGAGGTTTGTCTCAGCGGCTCTGTGATGTAACAGGGTTCGCTTTCAACGCTAGACAGCGCCCTAGCGTGTTTATTTTGCGACTCAGTTGTGTTAAGTGAGTTCGCACACATCGCCATATAGTGCTGCGGCACTCCTTCTAGCGGCTCTGTGGATTAACAGAGTTCGCACATTTTGCCACAGCGTGTTACGGCATTTATTTTGGCGACTCTGCGGGATAACAGAGTTTGCTTCTTGCGCCATTTTACTAGCAGCAGGCTCCGCCTGCACGGTGGACCCCGGGCTGCGAACGCACCTCACCACATCTTATATTTGGTGCGTTCCGCAGACCCTAACATGATATTAGCACCCGGGTCTGGCTAGTAAAATGGCGGATGACCAGCATCTACTACAGGACATCCAGCATCTGGAGGGTAGGTTGGCGGCTCTTGAGCGCACAACCTCAGCTGTGGATGTTACCGCAGTCGCTGTTCAGGCTGCTAGCGTGGCTGCAGCCAGTGTGTCCACTGCCACCTCTGCCCCCACAATATCCCACCTCCCGCTTCCAGACAAGTTTGCTGGTGACAGCAAGCAATGTCGGGGATTCGTGAGTCAGTGCTCTATACAACTTGAGCTTCTGGCTGCACGTTTCCCCACGGATCGGGCACAAGTGGGCTTTGTAATATCTCTTCTGTTGGGCAGAGCGTTGGAGTGGGCCAACCCGCTGTGGGAGCGTGACGACCGTGTAGTGCAGAGTGCTCCTCGTTTTCTGGAGGCTCTAAAAAAGGTCTTTCTAGGACCTCAGGTTACCCACGATGCGGCGCTCCAACTTCTGGCAGGTTCACAGGGTTCGTCCTTGGTCAGCTGTTTTGCTGTCCAATTTCGGACTCTGTCCTCGGAGTTGGACTGGCCGGATAAAGTCCTCATTCCCGTGTTTTGGAGAGAACTAGCGGGCCATGTGAAAGATGCCTTGGCTACCAGGGAGATTCCCACCACACTGGAGAAGCTTATCGCCATATCTACCCGCATCGACCTCCGTTTTCACGAGCGGAGGTTGGAGCGGTCCCAGTGTAGGCAGAGGTTCCGGCTGGCTCCCACCTTCGCCAGACCTCTAGAACCTTCCAGCCAGGCGCCCGACTCCCATGAGGCCATGGAGGTTTCTCGAGCGGGACCTAAGTCCCGGGCTGCTCGAGTACCCGTGGTCTGTAACATCTGCCAGCAGTTAGGACATTATGCCAACAAATGTCCACAGCGGTCGTGAAAACGGTCGCATCTAGTGACCTTGGGAGGAGGTTCACTAGACACTGCCGCATTTTCCACCAAGTTGTCCTTTAAGGGGACAATTACAGTAGGTCCATCCACGCTCTCCACCGAGCTCTGTATGGATTCTGGAGCCGAGGGGAATTTCATGTCCTCTGCATTTGCTCTCCGTCACATTATACCTCTGAATCTAAGTTTGGATGTGCCGGTCAGTTTTTTGATATTATACCTCTGGTGATGCTCGCCAAACCAGTGACTGTGCGAGTAGTGAATGGATCAACTCTGCCCTCACAAATCACCCACCAGACGATCCCTCTCACTTTATCTATGTCCCCTTCCCATCAGGAGAGTATTTCTTTTCTTGTCCTGCCCGAGGGAATAGACGAGGTGTTGCTGGGAGTACCTTGGCTCCGTTACCACTCTCCCCATATTGAGTGGTCCTCTTGGAGGATACTGGGTTGGGGTGATTCATGTAGAGGCAGGTGTGTCAGGGAGTGCGTTCAGGTCACCACCACAGACATACCCGTAGATCTCACTTCTCTTCCTCAGTGTTATTGGTCATATGCAGACGTTTTCTCCAAGAAGGCGGCGGAGACTCTTCCACCTCATCGCCCCTACGACTGTCCTATTGATCTCTTGCCTGGAGCAGAACCTCCTCGGGGGAGAGTCTACCCCCTCTCGCTTCCTGAAACGGAGGCCATGTCCCAGTATATTCAGGAGAATCTGGCAAGAGGGTTCATTAGGAAGTCGGTGTCACCAGCAGGGGCGGGTTCTTCTTTCTGCAAAAGAAGAACGGAGAATTACGTCCATGCATTGACTACAGGGGTCTTAACGCTATCATCGTCAAGAATAAGTACCCGTTGCATCTAATCTCTGAGCTCTTTGATAGGCTCCGAGGAGCAAGAGTATTTACCAAGCTTGATCTACGTGGTGCCTATAACCTAATTCGCATCCGTGAGAGGGACGAGTGGAAGACAGCTTTTAATACCAGGGATGGGCATTATGAATACCTGGTGATGCCCTTCGGGCTCTGTAATGCTCCCGCTGTTTTCCAAGACTTTGTCAATGATATCTTTCGGGATATGCTCTCCACCTCTGTAGTAGTCTATCTGGATGATATTCTCATCTTTTCACCAGATATAGACTCTCACCGGAGGGATGTCAACAAAGTCTTCAACCTCTTACGGGCAAACTCCCTCTATGCCAAGCTGGAGAAATGTGTGTTTGAGCAGGAGTCCTTACCTTTTCTGGGCTATATCATCTCTGCCCAGGGATTGGCTATGGATCCTGCCAAACTACAGGCTGGAATGGACTGGCAAGAACCCCATTCTCTTAAAGCGGTGCAGCGCTTTATGTGGTTCATTAATTATTATCGCCAGTTCATTCCCCATTTCTCAACTTTGGTAGCTCCCTTGGTAGCCCTCACCAAGAAGGGAGCAAATCCCAAGTTGTGGTCTGAGGAGGTCTCCAAGGTGTTCTCTTCCATCAAGTCGCATTTTGCCAGTGCTCCCATATTACATCGCCCTGATGTTGATAAGCCGTTTATTTTAGAGGTGGACGCCTCTTCTGTTGGTGCTGGAGCAGTCCTTTATCAAAAGGATGCTCAAGGTCGGAAGCATCCCTGCTTCTTCTTTTCTAAGACCTTTACACCAGCAGAGAGGAATTATTCCATCGGGGATAGGGAGTTGCTGGCTATGAAATTGGCCTTCTCTGAGTGGAGACATCTTCTGGAGGGGGCTCGTTTTCCCTTCCAAGTCTTCACCGACCACAAAAACTTGGTATATTTGCAAACGGCTCAGCAGCTAAATTCTCGCCAGGCCAGATGGTCCCTATTCTTCTCTTGGTTCCACTTCACCCTCCATTTTCTCTCCGGTGAGAAGAATATGCAGGCCGACGCTCTCTCTCGCTCCTTAGTGTCATCAGAGGAGGAGAATGAGGAGCCTTGGCTTATTGTCCCCGAAGAAAGCCTGAGAACTGTAGACCCGGTTTCGCTAGAGTCTGTGCCTCCGGGCAAGACTTTTGTGCCCACTAATTTGCAACCGGAGGTACTCTATTGGGAACACTCGTCCAGGGTGGGTGGACACTTTGGGGCAAAGAGGACAACTGAGTTATTGGCGAGGACATACTGGTGGCCACATATGGTCCGTGACGTCAGGGAGTATGTTCAGGCGTGTGTCTCCTGCGCCAGGAACAAGTCCACTCGACAACGGCCAGCTGGGTTACTTTTTCCTTTGCCGGTGGCAGACAGGCCCTGGGAGATGGTCGGGATGGACTTTGTGGTGGGCTTACCCAAGTCTCGGGGTTGCACTATCATTTGGGTGATCACCGACCACTTCTCCAATATGGTGCACTTAGTGCAGCTACCACGGTTACCTTCTGCACGGGCCTTGGCAGCATTATTTATTAGACACATCTTCCATCTACATGGTATGCCAGACATGATTTTCATTGATCAAGGTCCCCAATTTGCGTCTCGGTTCTGGAGAGAGTTGTGTCATCTACTCTGCGTTGAGTTGAAACTCTCCTCTGCATATAATCCCGAGACGAATGGGTTGGTAGAGAGGGCCAGCCAGACCTTGGTCACCTACTTGCGACACTTTGTCTCTGCCAGGCAGGATGACTGGGCATCCTTGCTCCCGTGGGCGGAGTTTGCGCTAAACAATGCTGTGGCTGACTCCACCGGACAGACCCCATTCCACATAAATTACGTCCAGCATCCGCAGGTACCTGTGCCCATGCCCATGGCTTCTGCCAACTCCAGGGTGGCAGACTGGGCTGTGGAAGCACGGGACATATGGGACCACACCCAGGATGCCATTCAGGCTTCCAAGGAAAGGATGAGGTCTTCTGCCGATGCCCATCGGCGTCCCGCTCCGACATTTGCTCCTGGCGACCTAGTGTGGCTCTCCGCCCGAAACATCAGGCTACCGGTGGAATCCACTAAGTTGGCACCCCACTATTTGGGTCCCTTCAAGGTTCTCGAGCAGGTGAACCCTGTGGTTTACCATTTGGTCCTTCCGCCTCGCCTTGGTATCTCCGACACCTTCCATGTGTCCCTCCTAAAACCCGTGGTCATCTCCCGGTTGCCTGAGTCATCTGCCGGGACGTCGGGTTCGTCTTCGGACGACTACGAGGTGAATGCCATTGAAGGGTGCAAGGTGGTACGGGGAAAAAATTTTTTTTGGGTGGATTATGGGCCTGAGGATAGGTCCTGGGAACCTGCCGAGCATGTTCATGCTGCGCAGCTCATCGCTGCCTTTGTGCATAGCGAGGCCCAGAGAAGGGGGGCCCTAGGAGGGGGGTAATGTTAGGGTTCGAGTTCCCGCTGCTGCACAGGGGGAGTCTCGAGCCAGTCCCGCTGCGGTCTCCCATTCATCTCCGTCCGCAGTGGACTCTGCTCAGCTTAGACGTCGGTCCCAGCGTCTCGCCCAGTCTAACAGTGTGCAGAGGATTACTGCTGTTCCTCCAGGCTCTGCTATTATGGCCAGTACTTGTTAGCGGCGAGCAGACGTCTTTAGGACAAAGTCCTTGTTTTCCCCTTCTGAGCATGCCCAGAGTGAGATCTCTCCTTGGAGATCAGGGGTCACATGCTCAGGTACTGCAGCAGCTCCTATTTGTCCGCCGGGAAGGTCCTGTGACTACTGGTGTTCTGGAACAAGTTTCATTGTTCCTTGTTTCTGGCAGGTCCTGTAGCTGTTACTATAAAAGGGTAGCATGGCTGGGCCGCCATGCGCTAATATCAATCTTTATATGCTTTGCGCCAGTGTGGTCATGCTTGTGTGTGGTTAGGGCCCGGCTGAAATAAGCCCCTAGAATACCGACTTATTTGGTGAGGAGTTTGGTGTGCTAGCTGGTCAGGGTCGGTGTCCTAGATGCCCTAGATTACCGGCATAACCGGTGAGGAGTTTGATTGCCATATTCAGGGTCTTGTGTTCAGACGCCATAGATTGCGGGTGACTCCCGCGAGGACATTAGCGCATGATCACGTTCTATGTTCGCTTAGCAGTCAACTGTGTACCTGAGTGCCTGACAGGACACAGAGGTTTGTCTCAGCGGCTCTGTGATGTAACAGGGTTCGCTTTCAACGCTAGACAGCGCCCTAGCGTGTTTATTTTGCGACTCAGTTGTGTTAAGTGAGTTTGCACACATCGCCATATAGTGCTGCGGCACTCCTTCTAGCGGCTCTGTGGATTAACAGAGTTCGCACATTTTGCCACAGCTTGTTACGGCGTTTATTTTGGCGACTCTGCTGGATAACAGAGTTCGCTTCTTGTGCCATTTTACTAGCAGCAGGCTCCGCCTGCACGGTGGACCCTGGGCTGCGAACGCACCTCTCCACATCTTATATTTGGTGCGTTCCGCAGACCCTAACAGCAGGTTCTTGAGCGTCAACACTGCAATTCTCCACTGCAGGGTCTTCAGACTCAACAATGCAATTCTCCAATGCAGGTTCTTCAGGCTCACCACTGCAGTTCTTCACTGCAGGTTCTTGAGCCTCAACACTGCAATTCTCCACTGCCGGGTCTTCAACCTCAACACTGCAATTCTCCACTGCAGGTTCTTCAGCCTCAACACTGCAATTCATTGCATAGGCAAACAGTAGAGTTGAGCGAAACTGGTGGGTCAAATTCATAAGTCGCCGACTTTCACCATAGCGTGAAGTCGGCCATGCGGTCGTCGACCCGAGCGCCAAAATAGGTTTTCCCATAATGCTTGCAGGCTCCTTTTCTCAGCCAATGAACAAGGATGTACACTGTGGGCAACAAGATGACATGGGCAGCGTCCACCACCATCTTAGAGAAGGGCATTGCAGTGATTGGCTTGCTTTGGGTGGCGTCATAGTGTCTATAAAAGCCCTGACTGCCGACCGCCATTTTACTTCTGCCGATCTTAACAGTAGGGAGAGGTTGCTGACGCTGTTTATCAGTAGGGAGAGAGTAAGGGCTGGAAACAGAAGTTCTTATGTGATTGTGCTGATAGCAATTGTGCTGTACAGTTAGTGTGCAGTGACAGGGGGAGGATTTTCTTGTGTGCAGCAGTGCTGGTTATTAGGCTGCCTGCCAGCTGTATTGCTGTGTGTACACTGCTGTGCAGACTTCTTTTTACCCAGCACTAATACTTTTAATCTTTTTTTCTGCACAGTTACCGAGCGTTCATTTTTTCCCACACTGTATAGAGCTGTACGCTCCTCATACACTACCGTGTACCGGTTGGTATCACGGATAAATACATGCTGACTATCTGTGTGTGACTACGGAAATATATACAGAGATTGAAATTTTCCTCTATACTATATACACCTGGTATCTTCTGATACAGTACCCTTTTTCTGATTTTTATATTCTGGTCTAATCCATACTGAGCCTGAGAGCGTCTGTGTGTGACTCCGGAAATATATACGGAGATTTACAATTTTCCCCTATACTATATACACCTGGTATCTTCTGATACAGTACCCTTTTTCTGATTTTTATATTCTGGTCTAATCCATACTGAGCCTGTGAGCGTCTGTGTGTGACTCCGGAAATGTATATGGAGATTTACAATTTTCCGCTATACTATATACACCTGTTATCTTATGATACAGTACCCTTTTTCTGCTTTTTATATTCTGGTCTAATCCATACTGAGCCTGAGAGCGTCTGTGTGTGACTCCGAAAATATATACAGAGATTGAAATTTTCCCCTATACTATATACATCAGGTATCTCCTGATACAGTACCCTTTTTCTGCTTTTTATATTCTGGTCTAATCCATACTGAGCCTGAGAGAACTTGTGTGTGACTCCGGAAATATATGCAGAGATTTACAATTTTCCTCTATACTATATACACCTGTTATCTTATGATACAGTACCCTTTTTCTGCTTTTTATATTCTGGTCTAATCCATACTGAGCCTGAGAGCGTCTGTGTGTTACTCCGGAAATATATACAGAGATTTACAATTTTCCCCTTCACCGTATACATCTGTACGCTTCTGATACAGTACCATATATCTGCTGGAATTTTGGGTACATTTTCCCAAACATGAGGAAGTATGGTGGAAGAGGCCGCGGACGTGGGCGGGTGGGGCCAGCTGGTGCTGATGGTGGTGGTGGTGCATCTGCTGGTAGTGCCAAAATCACAATAGCACCCCATGGCAGGAAGTTTTGAGCCTGCGTCATCGTCTGGCTCCAGAAGGCCTGGAAGGCTCCCTTTTCTGGGAGTGGGTAAACCGCTTTTAAAGCCGGAGCATCAGGAACAGGTTTTGGCTTACATTGTCGAAACAGCCTCCAGCTCTATCGTCAGTGCAGGCTCCTGGTCAGGAACAACACCTTTTCTTGTGTCCTTCACCCCCCCAAAAGTGAAGGATACAGTAAGCCACACTTCAGATTACTCCATGGAGCTCTTTTCACATACCATGCCTGGGTTATCAAGTCAAATCCTGAGTTCCCCAGTCCAATATGAATCTGACATGAAGTGCACTGATGCACAGCCACTGCTATATGATTCTGCTGGTACATTCACTCAGAGCACTATATTGCCTTCGCAGTCTACTGAGCAAGAATCTGACCCTGAGAAAACTCAGGTGCCCCTTCCCGCATACTATACCACCTTACACGGTGACACAGAGAAAGGTGCAGATGAAATTGAAGAAGAGGTGGTGGATGACCCAGTTGTTGACCCGGATTGGCATCCATTGGGGGAAGAGCGTGCCGCTGGCAATAAGTCAGAAGAGGAGGAACCGCAGTAGGCATCGACATCGCAGCTGCGATTTTCTGGCAGACCCGTAGCAGTCCAAAAATGTGTTAAAAAACAAAAAGAGTTGCAGGACAGCTTGTCCAGATGGTCAAATTAACACAGCGTGCAAGCCCTGAAAATTTATCCCATAGTAGGAAGAGTGCAGTGTGGCACTTTTTTGACCAAAATTCTATTGATGAGGCAAAGATTATCTGTAAGAAGTGCGGAATGACCTTTAACCGAGGGAAAAATCTCCAAATTTGAATACCAGTTGCATGCATAAACATTTAAACACCATGCACTTGCAAGCGTGGACAGACAACAAAACCTCATGTAGCACGTGTGCACATGCTCCGACTGACGGTAGCCAGCAACATCGCTTTCCCCATTGTAAGCCCACTGGTTAGCACACCACCAACAAGAAATGTTGAGTGTTATGTTTTGGTAGCTGAGGAGGCAGGAGCAAATAACCGCATAGGCAGCCTGACACCAGAGGTTGGAAACTAATAGGTTGCAGACCCCTAAACTAACCACACAACTAGAAGTAGCCGTGGAGCGTACCTACGGTGGTCCTAGACGCCTCGGCACAGCAGGAGAGATAGCTATCCCTGAAGATGGAAAGAGGAAAGCTGACTGCCCCGGAGTAGACCCCAAAAGAGTAGGAAGCCCCAAACATATAATGGCGGTTAGACAAGATGAAAACACGAACACAGACAGAAAAAAGATTGAAAAAACGCTGGGGCCCAAAACTGTCTAGATAGGATAGTACAGGAGAGAATACTGTCTGCAACCCAGAAAAACCCTAGGAAAAACTCCAACACTTCTGAATCCAAAAGCACTGAGACCACAGGGTCTCGACCACCTAAATCAGATCTCTGGTGTGGACACGTAGCTACCCAGCAGCAAGATATCACAAGAACTGAGCAAATGAACAAATTCAAAAAACGAACAGAGACCAACCAAAGCCCCCAAAGGGGACCCGGCTGAATATAAAAAGCAATGCAGCAAAAAGCAAGGAATTCAAACCACAGTAAAAAAAACTGAAAGAGACTTATCTGAAAGCAAGCAGGATACAGCAAGAAAGCAAGCTGAATTCCAATCTAGACCAGGAAGCACAATTGATTACCAGCAAGGATCATGGGAGTCCAGCTCACTTATATCAGGCCAGTCATTACCACCTGACCACCACTCGTTATTTACAGGTGTAGGGCTCTTTGTATTCAACATTGGTTCAATACCCTCAGCAACCACCAGAGAAAGCCTCAGCTCCGAAGTCGTCTCCAAAATGTTCACAACAGTTGAGGTGTCGTCGCAAGGTCAAAGCAGTCAGGGAATCACAATGTTTTTGCAACCAAAGACTGAATCTAGGCCATCACCACCACCACCACCACCATCACCATAACCAACCCCCATTCAGTCTGCCATGTCCACCGCTAGTTTCCCCATATGCAGTTCTCAAGTCCAGCTCACCCTAGCAGACACTCTGAGTAGGACAAGAAAGTACACTTCCTCTCATCCGCGTACACTGGCTTTGAACGCCTACATTGCCAAACTGTTCTCATTAGAGATGATGCCCTTCCGTTTGGTTGAAAACGCAGAGTTCCGAGAGCTCATGGCCTAAGCTGTCCCATACTATGACCTACCCAGTCAGCACTTCTTTTCTAGAAAAGCCATCCCTGCCCTCCACCTGCATGTGAAAGATCGCATTGTCCATGTGCTCAAACAATCAGTGAGTGGAAAGGTGCACCTCACAACAGATGCATGGGCCAGTAGGTATGGCCAGGGCCGTTACTTGTTCATTACTGAGCACTGGGTTAATGTGGTGGATGCAGGGTCCACAGGGGACAGCAGCGGTGGGACAGTGCTGCC
Organism: Oophaga sylvatica; assembly: GCA_033576555.1. Lineage (NCBI taxonomy): Eukaryota > Metazoa > Chordata > Amphibia > Anura > Dendrobatidae > Oophaga > Oophaga sylvatica. Next base: position 299,271,326 of record JARQOD010000004.1, on the reverse strand, counting down.
TAGCCCATGGTATAGGCAACAGTTGGCTGTAGGCGTTTGACCCACCTCCTCCTCCTCCTCCAGAAGCGAAAGCTCGTCGACAGAGCGCAGTCGCCCGAGCACTCCATCCGCAGCTGCCAGTGTTGCACACGAGGAGTCCCACTATCGAACAGCTAGTGGTAAGCGTCAGCAGGCTGTTTTAAAGATGATGTCTTTGGGCGACAACAGACACACCACGGAGGTACTGGCCGACTACTTGCAGCGAGAAACTGAGTAATGGCTGGGCAGTCTACATCTTGAGCCAGGCAAGGTAGTCAGTGATAACGGCCATAATTATGCGGCAGCCATAGCCCTGGCAAAACTCAGACACATACCTTGCCTGGCACACACCTTAAAACCTGGTGGTGCAGTGCTTCATAAATAATTATCCGGAGTTAACAGCCCTGCTCCATAAGGTGCGAAGACTGTGCTCGCACATCCGTCTCTCGCCCGTAGACTCCAGTCGCATACAGAGGCTGCAGAGATCGCTCCACCTCCCCAAGCACAGCCTAATCATAGACTATGCACATGGTTGAGAGGCTGTGCGAACAGAGGCAGGCTGTAATGCATTTGTGGGAGGATACACGGGCGGGCAATTTAAGGGCAGACATCGAGTTGTCGGGTGTGCAGTGGTCAAAGCTGAAAGACCTCTGTAAAGTCCTTCAATGTTTTGAGGAATGCACATGGCTGACGACGCCATCATAAGCATGAGCATCCCACTTATGCATCTGTTCATGCAAACTTTGACGCACATTAAGGATCAGGTGTCTGCAGCAGAGGAGAAAGAGGAGGAGGAGGGGGGAAGCCTTGATGACAGTCAGCCATTGTCTGCTCAGGGAACTGTCCTGGACGAGGTGGAGGAAGAAGAGTAAGAGGAGGAGGATGAGAGGGATGATTATTTTGTGGAGGAGGATGCTTCTCAGGGGGCAAGAGAAAATAATAGGCTTGCCTAGGTCAGGTACAGGGTTTGTGCGTGACTGGAGGGATGTGGATTTGGCAGAAAGTGCTCCTCCACCCACCACTGGCAGTGCATCATTGACACCTGGAACATTGGCCCACATGTGTGATTATGTCTTGCAGATTCTAAAAAGGGACCCCCGCATTGCCAAAATTATGAAGGATGATGACTACTGGTTGGCCAGCATCCTCGATCCACGCTATAAAGGCAAATAACAGAACATCATGCCACAAGAGAACCTAGAGCTAATATTAGCGAACAAATAAGCAACTCTGGTAAACCGTTTGTTAGAGGCATTCCCAACACACAGCAGCGGTGCAGGTTTTACCACGAGCCGTACTGAGAAACATGGAAGAGGTGTTCGTGGTGCACACAGCCGAAGTGGCATTGGAGACAGGAGTTTCATGACCATGTTGTGGACTGATTTCTCGAGTACCGCTCACACGACTGTTAATACTGAATCAATTGCAACAGACAGGAGGCAGCAGTTGTTAACTATGGTTCAAAATTACCTCTCCTTCCCTATCGATGTTCTCCCTCAAAGTTCATTCCCCTTTGACTACTGGGCCTGTAAACAGGACACCTGGCCTGAATTGGCACAATATGCCTTACAGGATCTCACTTGCCCTGCTGGTAGTGTGCTATCAGAAAGAGACTTCAGTGCTGTTGGATCAATCCTGACAGAAAGAAGGACCAGGCTGTCGACCAAAAATATTGGTGATCTCATCTTCATTAAAATGAACCATGCCTGGGTTTCAAAGGATTTTGTGCCACCTTCCCCTGATGACACATAGGTTGCCAGCAAAATGGCTCGCTTTGTCCTCCTCTTCCTCCGACTTCTCCAATTCCTCCATTTGCAGCTGCTGAACATCCAGCCTACACCTCAACATATGTCAGTTTTTCCGCCTCCCTAACTGGGCTGTACCACCCCCAGGGCCAGCGTCAGCACCTGGCGCACCCGGGCAAGTGCCAGGGCCCGGAGCAGGTGGGGGGGCCCACTCACCATCAGAGACACCGGCGTACTATGAGGGGCCCTGTGCCAGTGCCGGCGCCCACGATTGGGCCCCCCTGCTTGCTCAGGGCCCCAGCACTTGAAATACTTACCTCTCCTTGCTCCACCATTGTGAAGTCTTCCGCGTTTCCTGACAGTGACATTCAGGTCAGAGAGTGCGATGAAGTCACGTCTGTGCGCCCTCTGCCTGAACAGTCCAAGTGCAGAGAGCTGGAAGATGGTGACGGTGAGGAGTCTAGAGTAGAGCAGTGCACAGCAAGGAGAGGTATTTCTTTTTTTTAATGTTTGGAGCAATATATGGGGAGCATTATACACTGGAGAATTATATATGGGGCTCATCATACACTTGAGTATCATAGATAGGGCCCATTATACACTGGAGCATCATATATGGGGCACATCATACACTGGAGCATTATAAATGGGGCCCATCATACACTGGAGCATCATATACTGGGCCCATTATACACTGGAGCCTCATATGGGGCCCATTATATATGGAGCATTATATAGGCCCATCAAACACTGGAGCATCATCCAAGGGGCACATCATATACTGGAGCATCATATGGAGTTCATTATTTATGGGGCATCACATGGAGCCCATTATATATGGAGCATTATATATGGGAACCATTATATTTGGAGCATTATATGGGTCTCATCATACACTGGAGCATTATAAATGGGGCCCTTAATACACTGGAGCATCATATGGGGCCCATTATATATGGTGCATTATAGGTCCATCATACACTGGAGCATCATCCATGGGGCCCATCACATACTGGAGCATCCTATGGGGCCCATCATATTCTAGAGCATCATATGGGGTTCATTATTTATGTGGCATCATATAGGGCCGTTTATATATGGAGCACATATGGGGCCTTTTCCGTGTGGAGCATTATATGAAGCCCATTCTGTATGGCACACTATGTGGTACCCATAATACTGTATGGAGGACTATACTGTCCGGTTTTTGAGCTATTGTAGAATTTACAATAGATATCACTCATGTAATGTAAGAAGTGAAGTATTTGGCATTGTACTATACCTATATTTCTCTGCCGTATCGGAGCATCATGAATTGTGGTATGTGTTAAAGGGGCCCACTGAGACTCTTTCGCCCGGTGCCCACGAAAACCTGGAGCCAGCCCTGCCCCCCCACAACTTAGGCAAATAACCCCCAGTTTTCAATGCGTTACTAGTATTATAAAGTAAATTAAGGTTGACAAGCTTAAGTAATAAGAATTGATGTTGTTGGCATTGTCGCTACTCTAGCAAACAGTATGAGAGTACCAACTTCCTATTAATGGGAACATTGCTTTCAGGTGAACTTTCTGTATGGCTCTTCAAAGAAATATTGGGGTGCGTCTACATTTGGTACAGGACAGTCCTTGCATTCACTGCATACGCAAACAGTATGAGAGTACCAGCTTCCCAATAATGGTAACATTGCTTTCAGGTGGCCCTCTTGTATGGTTCTTCAAATGGTTATTGGGGTGCGTCCAAATTTGGGGCAGGGCAGGCCTTGCATTCACTGCATATGCAAACAGTATGAGAGTACCAACTTCCTAATAATGGTAACATTGCTTTCAATTGGCCCTCTTGTATGGCTCTTCAAAGGGATATTGTGGTGAGTCTACAATTGGTACAGGGCAGGCCTTGCATTCACTGCATATGCAAACAGTATGAGAGTACCAACTTCCTAATAATGGTAACATTGCTTTCAAGTGGCCCTCTTGTATGGCTCTTCAAAGGGATATTGGGGTGAGTCTACATTTGGTACAGGGCAGGCCTTGCATTCACTGCATACGCAAACAGTATGGGAGTACCAACTTCCTAATAATGATGAGCAAGGGAGAAAAAGCAATGTGTACAGGCTCGGACTGGCACACCGGAGAACCGGCATACTGGCCAGCAGCTGCCTAGGGCCCTCACTGCTCCAAGGGCCCCCACTGCTCCAGGGGCCCCCAGCAAGTGGCTATGGGGTCCCTGAGTCAAGGGGGCCCGCCCTGTGCCTGCGTAGCTGCAGCTGGAGACAGGATCATGTCCCCACTGCTAAAGCTAAATGAATATTCACCTTCCCCACGCCCCTATGGGCGTGGAGAGGCATGAATACTATTTCTCTTTAATAGCGGGCAGTGTTAGCCGCAGACTGCAGCTAACACTGCCTGCGTGTAAAGTCCCACACACCACACACGAAGCACCGCACACACACACACACATACAGCGAGAGACACACACAAATACTCACCGCGCAGCACATCCTGGCTTCCTGCACGGCTCTTCCTGTCTGAGAGAGCCCAGCTGGATGATATCATCATCCAGCACTGGGTCTCACACAGAAAGCAGCAGGTGAGGAACAGGCTGCCGTGATGTGCTGCTGCTGTGGGGAGGTGAGCTGTGTGCTGTGTGCCTGCGTGTGTGTATGTGGTGCGATGCTTTGTGTGTGTGTGTGTGTGTGTGTGTGTGTGTGAGAGAGAGGGTTGGTGGGGGGAGGCAGTGATGGAGGTGATGGGCAATGATTGTGGGGGGAGGCAATGATGAAGGTGATGGGCAATAATGGTGGGGGAGGCAATGGTGAAGGTGATGGGCAATGATGGGGGAGGCAACGATGGAGGTGATGGCAAAGATGGTAGGGGGAGGCAACAATGTAGGTGATGGGCAATGATGGCATTTGGGGGAGGCAGCGATGGAGGTGATGGGCAATGATGGCGGTGGGGGAGGCAATGATGAAGGTGATGAGCAATGATGGCGGTGGGAGGAGGCAAGGATGGAAGTGATGGGCATTGATGGCGGTGGGGGAGGCAATGATGGAGGTGATGGGCAATGATGGTGGTGGGAGGAGGCAGGGATGGAGGTGATGGGCAATGATGGCGGTGGAGGGAGTCAATGATGAAGGTGATGGGCAATGATGGTGGGAGGAGGCAATGGTGAAGGTGATGGGCAATGTTGATGGGAGGCAGGGATGGAGGTGATGGGCAATGATGGCGGTTGGGGGAGGCAGCGATGGAGGTGATGGGAAATTATGGCAGTTGGGGGAGGCAATGATGGAGGTGATGGGCAATGATGGTGGTTGGGGAGGCAGCGATGGAGGTGATGGGCACTGATGGCGGTGGGGGGAGGCAATGATTAAGGTGATGGGCAATGATGGTGGGGAGGCAATGGTGAAGGTGATGAGCAATGATGGGGGAGGCAGCGATGGAGGTGATGGGCAATGTTGGTGGTAGGAGGAGTCAGGGATGGAGGTGATGGGCAATGATGGCGGTTGGGGGAGGCAGGGATGGAGGTGATGGGTAATTATGGCGGTGGGGAGGCAATGATGAAGGTGATGGGCAATGATGGTGGGGTAGGCAATGGTGAAGGTGATGGGCAATGATGGGAGGCAGTGATGGAGGTGATGGGCAATGATGGCGGTGGGAGGAGGCAGGGATGGAGGTGATGGGCAATGATGGCGGTGGGAGGAGGCAGGTATGGAGGTGATGGGCAATGATGGCGGTGGGGGAGGCAATGATGAAGGTGATGGGCAATGGGGGTGGGGGAGGCAATGATGGTGGGGGGAGGCAATGATGGAGGTGATGGGCAATGATGGCGGTGGGGAGGCAATGATGGAGGTGATGAAATGGGCAATGATGGTGGTGGAGGAGCCATTGATTGAGGTGGTGGAATGGGCAGTGATGGGGTGGTGGGGGAGAATGATAAGGGTGGTGGGGGAGAAGGCAATGATAGAGGTGGTGATGAGGACAATGATGGGGGTGGAAAGGGTCTGCATTATACTTTGAGGGGGCTACATTATATTCTGTGGGGGGACTGCATTATTCTCAGAGGACTACATTATATTCTGGGGCTATATCATACTATATGAGGGGGCTACAGTATATACATGGGGAGCTGCATTATATTCTGTGATGGGGCCGCATTATTCTCTCAGTGGACTACATTATATGCTGGGGGGCTACATATTACTATATGATGGGCTACAGTATACTCTATGGGGGGGCCTGCATTATTCCGTCAGGGGATTACATTATATTCTGGGGGGCTATATCCTACTATATGAGTGGGGCAGCATTATGCCCTATGAGGGGGCTACAGTATACTCTATGGGAGGGCAGCATTATTCCCTATGAGGGGGCTACAGTATACTCTATGGGGGGGCTGCATTATACCCTATGAGGGTGCTACATTATATTCTATGGTGGGGACTGCGATATACCTTATGAGGGAGTTGCATTATATTTTGTGGGGTGCTGCATTATATTCTATGAGAGAGGGCTGCATTATATTTTATGAGGGGGCTACATTATATTCTGTGAGGGTGACTACATTATATTCTATGAGGGGGCTACATTATATTATATGAGGGGGCTACCCCTCTATGATCCTACTGCAACCTCTACTACATAATTAAGACATGTACTACCTTATATTATACCCTGATATAGCGCGTTTTACAGCACAATTGGCGGTCTTGTATTTATTTGTATGAGGCTACATAGTGGGCCCCAAGAATGATTTTCTCTGGAGGGCCCAAGGTGCTCCAGTCCGACGCTGAATGTGTATACCGGTCACGATCACCCTTAAAATAATCACTCAAATTACATGTTCTAAAAGACAACAATCTTTATTATACAAAAAAGACACAAACAAGGCAAGAATAGATTAAGAACAATTAAAAAGGCCAAAAATGGCCATGTGCAAAAAACCACCAGGGGCCCTTGTGAGGACCAAGAAGATAACCTCCTCCACTGTGCTGACTGCAGGAACAAATAAATATAAACACAATTAAATGACAAATGTCACCTTTTTCACACATTGATCTAAATAAAGTAAGTTTCAATTGGTGAGTATGGTCCGCAGGGTCTAATGTCTGTGGAATGAAATGATTTAGATGAATGCAAGACATTAAATGAAAACCAAACCTCCAATGACCCATATACAATTGAATAGGATTAGAGTGCATGGGAGTGCAACACCTGCAGGAATTGTCCTAAATGTGTAATGCAAAGGGCATAGAGCTGTAAAAATAACATATGTGTCCTATAAGATCAACAGGGTACAATAAATGTATAAAAACATAGATGTCACAATAGAGGTATCATCCCTGATGGACAAAAAGACACAATGAGTTAAAGCACAAATCTGTGAATAAGGCTAGTGTCCTATACACAGTAGATAAATCCCTGCAGCGGAAAACTGATCATAAACAATCCCGCAAAAACAGAAGTCCAAATGGACTAGAGCAGAAGACACATCTGAACATTCTGACTGCAAAAATAAAGCAGTCAGAAAATGAAACACCAGTTGAAAAATGACAGCAGGTGATGTGGGTCCCAAATCTGCAATGACATCTTTTGACAACACTGCTTTATTGTTTCCACAATCTAGCAGGAGCAAGTTGGGTCTTCAACTATTAGCATCAGATAGAGACCCTAAGGAAAAGGCTTAAGTGCTCTCTATGCACAGATTGGTTACTGAAGCTGTACTGGCACCACCACTATGACACTATAGACCCCGTCACACACAGCGATCTCGCTAGCGAGATCGCTGCTGAGTCACTAGTTTTGTGACGCAGCAGCGAGCTCACCTGCGATATCGCTGTGTGTGACATTCAGCGACGATCAGCCCCCCTGCTGGGTATCGCTGATCGTCGCTGAAATGTCTGGACATTTTTCTGATCGCTGGTCTCCCGCTGACAGGCACGCATCGCTGCGTGTGACAGGCGGGAGACCAGCGATCCGCTGGTAACCAAGGTACACAGCGGGTTTCCAGGGGCGGGGCTGTGCCTAGAAACCCGCTGTGTACCTTGGATACCAGCGCCCTGATGCAGGGAGCTGGTATCCAAGGTACACTGCGGGTAACTAGCGATGTTTACCCGCAGTGTCCTTGTGCTGATCGCTGCCTGAGCTGCCTGTTTGGCAGCTCAGCAGCGATAATATAGCGATACACCAGCGATCCTGATCGTTGTCTGGATCGCTGGTGTATCGCTATGTGAGACCCAGCCTTATGACTGAGCGCCAAATGCTGCCTGCAGACGTAAAGTTAATTTCTTCCTGTCAGTGGGGTTCTCAGTGCAGGTGCTGCATGGTGTCAAAACACTATCAACCTGTAGATTAACCCCATATCTGCAAGTTGATTGTGTATTATTTTACATGACAGGTTCCCTTTAACAGACCCAGATAAGTTCTGCCAGTGACTTCTGTCGCTATGTGCAGATCTATTTCCTGTAACTGGAGCTCTTATGAATGCCCTATTTAGAGAAAAAACCTTATCCATAAAATTAAAAATTCCATGTTATCCAGAAAACTTTTAATTTCTCTTGGGGCACATATCAAATGAAAAAAAATCTAAATATAAATACAATTTAAGAAAAGTAAACTGAATGAAAATGTAAAAAAAATAAAAAGGGTGAATATTTGGTAAAGAAAAAATATTTTTATTGTACGTACATTATATAATAACAAAAACTACAAATATTAGGCTTCTTCATGACCATAATAACCTGAAAAAAATATTCAACAGATTATTTAATGCAAAATATGAGCATTATGAAAATAAACATTGGCAACAAATATGTATAAGTTATATTTTATTATATAAATAAAATAAATATAAAAATTAAATGATATAAATAAATAAATTGGGTACAACATAATTATTTGCATGAAACTCAACATCTCACAAAATAAAAAAACAATTGTTCCGCATAAAGTAAGGCCCTATAAAAGTATGCTAATGGATAAAAAAAAAGCTCCAGACTGTTAAAATGTAGAAAGGCAAAAATGCAAAAAAATTGTTTGCTCATTAAGGAATTTTCAGGTCTGATCATTAAGGTGTTAAAGTCGTTATTCTGGACATTTATACCATAGATTTGACCAAAACAGTTATGATGATTCTTATGGCAAGCTTCTCTACATGGAGATATCCTTGCTTTTGGAGGTTGCTCTGCCCTTACAAACTCCATTGAATATTAAAATAATACTAATAAATATTTGCTGTGACATATATTTTCAGACAACAGCAATAAGGTAATGCAGAGGAAGTAATCACATCATGATTTTTTAACCAAAGGGACTAAAGGTCCATTTGCAACATAAAGAGACACCAGTATGATTAATAGTACATGTAGGCAAAAGTCTCTGGTTTAGATTTTTATACTGGGACCCAGGAGCTTCAAGATATGCTTCTGCACATTTTAAATATATTGCTTGCAGTGAACTGGAATTAAGCTATTGTAAAATGAAGCTTTATGTTCTACAGTAAGAAACATTTTCTTGTGCACAGCTATAAAACTACAATTCACACAGGTGATGTTGAAATAGTCATGGTCTGTTACACCGCACAATTTCTAAACATAACAGAATGTCACATTAACTCTAATCTTTCTGATGCATGACTAACTCCAGGTTTTCACCCACTGTTTTGGTTTCACAAGTAATCAGTTGACCATTTATGATGAATGATGAATTATCTACTCAACATGTAAAAACATTGCTGTGGCCACTGGGATGTGACACAACACAAATATATCCAATAACTAGAGATGAGTGACTTTGTCTTTTTTAGGGTCGAGTCAGGTTTCATGAAACCCAACTTTCGCAAAAGTCGAGTCGAACGAAGTCGGCCGACTATCGGGAAAAGTCGGGGGTCCGACTGAAACACGAAACCCAATGCAAGTCAATGGGGAAGCAAAGTCGGCAGGGAGTGGAGGACAGTAAACACACCTACAGTGCCCATTTCAATGCCAACGACATCAATTCTTATTACCTAAGCTTGTCAACCTTAATTTACTTTATAATAATAGTTACGCATTGAAAACTGGGGGTTATTTGGCTAAAATTGTGGGGGGCTTGGGCTGGCTCCCAGTTTTCGTGTGCCCCGGGCCGAAGAGTGTCAGTGGGCCCCTTTAACACATACCACAATTCATGATGCTCCGATACGGCACAGAAATATAGGTATAGTACAATGAAAAATACTTCACTTCTTACATGACATGAGTGATATCTATGTTAAAATCTACAATAGCTCAAAAAACGAAAAGTATATTACTCCATACAGTATTATGGCCACCACATAGTGCGCCATACAGAATAATGAGCCCCATATATTGCTCCATACATAATTGGTCCCATATATTGATCCGTACAGTATACAATGAGCTCCACATACTGCTCCAGTATATGATAGTCCCCATTTAATGTGCCAAAAAGTATAGGACGGTCCCCATACTGCACCATACAGAATAATGAGCCCCACCTATTGCTCCATACAGTATAATGAGTCGCATATAAAGCTTCATACAGTATATGATGGGCCCCATATATTGCTCCATACAGAATGGGCTCCATATAATGCTCCATACAGAATAGGCCCCATATGTGCCCCATATGATGCTCCAGTATAATCTTAATGAACGTAAACATCGCAATATCAGGCATATCACATTCCCTCTTACAGAAATTTTTCTAATTTTAGTAGGAACCTGGAAACAGATATTTCCTCCACAGACACTGATTTGTCTGATTCTGAGTCACGTTCCAGGAATTCTAGAGGAAGGCAAAGAGGTAGGGGAAACCAGAGGGGACGCCCTGGTGATAGACTGGGAGGTGCTCGTTTTTTAGACCAGTGTTATTATCTGAGAAACAGACCAGGTGTCAACAATTGACCAATACACAGGCCACACAGATTATTAATCTCTCTTCCAGGCCTCTTACAGAAATGGAAATACAGGTCTTGTGTAAAGGTTTAAATTTCGTGCCAACATCAGACTACCAGGTATTTGAGAGTATTAAGGATCTGCATCTATTTGTCCGTAAATTAAAATGGAAAAAACATTTCATCAAAGAAGATAAACGTACTAGTCAGGATTTGAGAATTCCAGAGTCGCTTTTACCTGACATCAGACTATTATACGGTCTATCAGATCCTACCCCTGAATTTATGGGAGAAGGTCCGTTTACTCAACTTAGACCTAAAAGTTGGAGAATGCCTCCTCCCTCGGGTGATAAATCCACAATTGATGTGTTTTTAGAGGTAGTCACAAAGGATTTAGAACTTTTGGATACAAGGGCAAAAACACGCTATAATTTGACAAAGATGGAAATGGAGGCTTTAAAGAGCCTTGAAAAGGATCCTAATATTGTTGTGAAGCCCTCAGATAAGGGTGGTGATACGGTAGTGATGAATTAATCTGATTATCAGGAAATGTGTCAAAACATACTAAATGACAGTAACTCTTATGACAAACTATCTAGTAATCCTATGAATGGGTTTCTTGAAACATTGAAAGTAATCTTGGATGATGGTATTAAGGGACATTTGATTGACAAGAATGAATATGATTATCTTTACCCCTCATTTCCTGTAATGGCAACCTTCTATTGCCTTCCAAAAGTTCACAAGGGAATATCTCCCTTGAGAGGGAGACCAATAGTATCGGGCATTGACAGTTTGACTCCTCACATTGGAATCTATTTAGATGAGATATTGAAACCATTCGTTGTCTCTTTGAATTCATACACCAGGGACACGACGGATTTGTTAAGAAAACTAGATGGTTTGAGCATCGAGACCGATTCCATACTCTGTAGTATTGATGTAGAGGCTCTCTACTCCTCCATCAATCATGAGAATGGCTTAGAGGCAGTAGAATTCTATCTAAAAAAGAGGGCCAACAATGCATGGATCATAATACCTTTGTGCTCTAATTATTGGATTTTTGTCTGACCAAAAGTTTTTTTCTCTTTAACAACAGCCTATACCACCAGCTCAGGGGCACGGCGAGGGGCAGTCCGTGTGCGCCATCTTATGCTAATTTGCTCCTGGGCTGGTGGGAGGAAACGATAGTGTTTAGTGATCTGTACATTGAAGAATGTGAGAAAATTAGTTTTTGGTCTAGATATATCGATGATGTGTTTATGGTGTGGAATGGGACCATTCCAAACCTGGAGACTTTTGTGGCCAAACTAAACGTCAATCAATTGGGACTCTCATTTACCTTTGAACATAATTTTTTGGATATAAACATTAAGAAAACTAATAATGGGAATCTTGACACTAAGATATTCAGAAAGCCCACGTCTACAAATGCCCTCCTTAGATGGGAGAGTCATCACCCGACACCCCTCAAAAAGGGAATCCCAAAAGGGCAATACATGAGAGTTCGACGAAACTGTTCATCAGAATGTGATTATCAAGATCAGGCAGCGGATTTGAGACGATTTTTAAATAGAGGGTATCCAGATGGGAACCTACGTAAGGCGTTTAATGACACTAAGACTTTAGATAGAACACAGCTATTGAATGTTAAACAACCTCAAAATGAACCTCCATTGTGTCGTTTCATTACTACTTTTAACTCTGGAGCACAACAAGTACGCTCAATCCTTCAGAATCATTGGTCGATACTGCAGATGGATGAGGACATTGGAGATCTGGTGGGAGGATACCCTAAAATTACCTTTCTAAAAGGAAGGTCTATAGGGGATAGAATTGTACACAGTCACTTCAACCCTCCAAGAAAGGAAACCTGGCTTACGAACAATCTGAAAGGATGTTATAAATGTAGTGGATGTATAGCTTGTCCTGTTTTATCTACAGGAGGTGTCTTCAGAAGTAATGTCATGGATCGAAATTATGAAATCCATCATTTCATCAACTGTCGAACAAAGGGTGTTATCTATAAAGCGACCTGTCCATGTAATTTGGAATATGTGGGTAAAACGATTTGAGAATTCAGAAGAAGAATAGGTGAACATCTACGGGATATAGCCCTAAAGAGAGATACACCTCTAGCTAGACATATGGTTAGTCAACATGAGGGGAAAACAACTGGTCTCAAATTCATTGGAATTGATAGAGTAGGAGCACCAAAGAGGGGAGGCAATTGGGATAGGAGGATTTTGCAATGTGAAATGAAATGGATTTTTCGGTTAAAAACACAACAACCTTTGGGCCTTAATGAGATCTTGACATACAATTGTTTTGTGTAGATCTTTTTTGTTTCCTTTGTGCCTCCTATCCCTTGTGTTTATATTTATTTTTGTGTTGGCCTCCCTCTTTACCCCTCTTTCCTTAACACCTATTTCTTTCCTATTTTTTGTAAACTCTTTTTCACACATGTATCCCAGGATTAAATAGGGTTTAACAGGGCTTTTTAGGGCTAGCCGTCGAGGAGTGGGGGCGCCAATATCGTTTCTTTTCTAGGGTGCCAACCTCCACTGATAGGTAGGTGAACTAGACCCTAATAGGGCTTAACAGCATAATTGCTTCCCCCTCTGGACCAGATCTCCTTTTTCCTCCCATTTGTAAGAATTTTTATTGAGAGTCATATTTTTGCCTTTTTCATTTGACCACCAATGTTCTCTTTCAAGGACTTTTTCCTGAGTATTTTCTCAGAGTATATTTCGATCATGGGTTCCTAATCCTGGAATTTGATATAAACAGGAATATTTAAAGATGGTACCTGAATAAGAAATAGATATTTACACGTATTGGGATCACCTCACCGTCTTAGTAAGGCCTCTTTCACACATCCGTCTTTTTGCATCAGGCATGATCAGGCGTGTTGGTAAAAAAACGGATCCGGTACCGCATACGTTTTTTTACCATTGACTTTCATTAGCGCCGGATTGTGCCTGATGTCATTGCGTTGTATCCGGTTTTGTCCGGATCCGGCGGAAATGTACATTCCGACGGCCGGACAAAACGGAGCATGTAACGTTTTTTTTTGATTGCCGGAGCCGCCTGATGTGCCTGAAGCGGCGCATCAGGCGGCCGGAAACAATAGAAGTCAGTGGAACCGGATCAAACTTTTGTGCAATCCGTCAAAAGTCTGATCCGCATTCTGGAAATCAAGGTCTACTACTACTACTACTACTACTACTACTACTACTGTACTACTACTACATTTTCCAGTGTCTCCGGGCATCTAAAACCCTCTTTTTCTGGGTTCAAAAGTTCAGGTCGGATCCAGCAAAAAAACGGATCCGTTGCATCAGTTTTTTTATTTCAGCGCCGGATCTGTCCCTTCAGGTGTTCGACGGATCATGCCTGATACAAAAAGACGGATGTGTGAAAGAGGCCTAACAAAATGATTTTCTAGAAGGCTGGAATATATCTTGTTCATTAGAAGTGTATTTCATTTGGTAAAAAGAGGGTTTTTTATATATTTGGGTACCTGAGTATATTGAGGTCCATTTAAATTTTAATTTTATTTAAGAGGATAATAGATGGGATATTGAAAAATATGTTCTAGTATTGGTTGCTTCAAGGTATTGTTTAGAATGTGACCATTAGTACTAATTCTGAGATTGTGATAGCCTAAAAAGTTTATTCCGTGACCATGGGTGCAGGGTCATTAGGCGCAAGGGATTTTGCTCCGAAAGTGCTCCTTAAAGGGTTAATATCTCTAGGTTCATCCACTCTTCCCGCCAAGCTTTGTGTGGACTCTGGGCAGAGGGGAATTTTATGTCCTCCTCCTTTGCCTCTCACCATTCCATACCGCTGGTGACGCTCGCCGAGCCAATATCGGTGAGAGTATTGAATGGAGCAATCCTGCCCTCACAAATCACCCACCAGACTATCTCTCTACCTCTGTCTATGTCCCCTTCTCATCAGGAGAATATATCCCTTTTTGTTCTTCCTGGAGGAATAGATGAGGTTTTGTTGGGATTACCCTGGCTTCGCCACCACTCTCCCCATATTGAGTGGTCCTCTGGGAGAATACTGGGTTGGGGTGATCATTGCAGAGACAGATGTCTCAGAGAGGACGTTCAGGTTTCCACCACGGAGATACCCATAGACCTTGCTTCTCTCCTCAAGGTTTATCGGTCATACGCGGACGTATTCTCCAAAAAGGCAGCGGAGACTCTTCCGCCTCATCGCCCCTATGACTGTCCTATAAACCTCTTGCCTGGAATGGAGCCCCCTCGGGGAAGAGTGTATCCTCTCTCTCTTCCTGAGACGGAGGCCATGTCACAATACATCCAGGAAAATCTGGCAAGAGGGTTTATTAGGAAGTCAGTGTCACCAGCAGGGGCAGGATTTTTCTTCGTGCAGAAGAAGAATGGAGAATTACGACCGTGTATAGACTATAGGGGTCTTAACGCCATTACCGTTAAGAACAAATATCCTTTGCCCCTATTATCTGAACTCTTTGATAGGCTCCGGGGAGCAAGGGTATTTACTAAGCTGGATCTTCATGGTGCCTATAACCTGATCCGCATCCATGAGGGGGACGAATGGAAGACGGCGTTCAATACCAGAGATGGACATTACGAATATCTTGTGATGCCCTTCGGCTCTGTAATGCTCCAGCAGTCTTCCAAGATTGCGTAAATGACATCTTCCGAGACATGCTTGCCACCTCTGTGGTAGTCTATCTGGATGACATTCTCATCTTTTCTCCAGATATGGACACCCACCGGAGAGATGTTTGCAGGGTCTTCGACCTCTTGCGGGCAAATTCCTTATATGCGAAGTTGGAGAAGTGTGTGTTTGAGCAGGAGTCTCTGCCATTCCTGGGCTATATCATCTCCACTCAGGGATTGGCTATGGATCCTGCCAAACTACAGGCTGTTCAGTTTCACTTAAAATGTTACTTTTCTATTTATCTATAGGTTTCACAACGGGACTAAGACACACTGGATACAGATAATGACCAACTCATCCATCTAGTGCATGAGCGAGGACCATTGTGGGACACCCGTGAAAGTTAGCACACCGGCAATGTGGTTATTTGACGACTCTGGGAAGAAGTGGCAACATCGCTGCTGCCTGGTTGGAATCATGCCACACCGTGAGCCAGAACTAATTTTGATAAGTGTTGCAATGTGGTCTGAAACAGCAGTGAACCTGTGAATTGATGTGCATTCTTTACTATTAATCTATGTTTTTTCCCCTTTCACAGTGAAGTGATTCGAAATCTGTTGGCACTCGATGAAGGACCGCTTCAAAAAGGACTTGAGAGAGGAGGTTCGGGTTCGAAGTGGTTCTGCCGCAAGAAATACAAATACCACGGTGACCTTGCTGTTATGATTTGGTAGCTGAGGAGAGAAGGCAAAAAAGGCAATACACCAGAGAGGTTGGAATCTATTGGAATGCAGTACCCTGACTAACCACCACAACTAAAGGCAGCCGTGGAGCGTACCTACGTTGGTCCTAGACGCCTCGTCACAGCCTGAGAAGCTAACTTCACCTAAAGATAGAAAGAGGAAAACTATCTGCCCCGGAGCAGAACCCCAAAGAACATAGGAAGCCCCCAGACATGTAATGGCGGTTAGACAAGAGGAAATACAGACACAGACAGAAAATAGTATGAGCAAATGTTGGGGCCCAATCTTCCTAGACAGAAAAGGATAGGAAGGTCACTTACTGCAATCCAAAAAACCCTAAAAAAATACCAACACACTAATTGCAAAAACACCTGAGATCACACGACCTCTACCATCTAAATTAGTTCTCTGGTGTAACAAAACTAAGCTGCAGCCACAGAATAAACTGGAAAAGGCAAATGAACAAACAACTGGCTGAACTAAACTGAGAGGAGCACAAGCCCCCGGAGGGGACCTGGCAGACCCCACAGAAGTGCAGGATAAAATGCCAAAAGCAAGCACAAAAAACTAAAAGAAGAAAATGTCTTATCTGTTAGCAGAAGATGCAGGCACGAAACAGCAAGCTTCAAAGTGAACCAGGAACAAAAGTTGAGACCAGAACAATTGATCACCGGCAACCCTGATGGGAGGGAACCTCCCTTATATAAGACCAGTCAGTAACACCTGATCGCCAATCTTCACAATCTTCATTGAATAGTTCAGTACTGTTGGTAACCACCAGAGGGAGCTTCTGCTCAAAATTCATTTCTAGCACATTCACAACAGTACCCCCCCCCCCCTTGAGGAGGGTCACCGAACCCTCATTTGGGCAACCAGGTCGGTCAGGATGAGCTCTGTGATACGCACGGATGAGTCTTCTAGCATGGATGTCCGAAGCAAACACCCAAGAATTGTCCTCCTGACCATAACCTCTCCACTTAACCAAATACTGGAGTTTCCGTCTAGAAAAACGAGAATCCAATATTTTCTCAACCACATACTGCCCTCAACCAAAACAGGGTCAGGAGGCACAGCCATAGGAACCACTGGCTCGACAAACCTCTTCACTAAGGACTTGTGGAACACGTTATGGATCTTAAATGTCCCTGGAAGAAGTAAACGAAAGAAAACAGGATTAAGAATCTCCATGATCTTATAAGGTCCAATGAACCTAGGCTTAAACTTAGGAGATGGAACTCTCATAGGGATATTTCTTGAGGATAACCAGACCAAGTCCCCCACTTCAAACCGAGGACCATCAGTCCTATGCCGGTTGGCAAACCACTGGGCCCTCTCCTGAGAGAGGGACAACCTCTCCACTACCTGGTCCCAAATCTGCTGCATACGCTCCACAACAGAGTCAACACCTGGACAGACAGAAGCCTCCGTCTGTGCTGAAGAAAATCGAGGGTGAAACCCAAAATTGCAGAAAAATGGAGACATCAAGGTTGCAGAGCTAGCCCTATTATTAAGGGCAAACTCAGCCAAAGGCAAAAAAGAGACCCAGTCATCCTGATCAGCAGACACAAAGCATCTCAGATAAATCTCCAATGTCTGGTTTGTTCTCTCAGTTTGTCCATTGGTCTGAGGATGAAAAGCTGAGGAGAAAGACAATTGAACACAAAGTTTAGAACAAAAAGTCCTCCAAAATCTGGAAACAAACTGGACTCCTCTGTCAGACACAATGTTCTCAGGAATACCGTGTAACCGAACCAGGTGCTGAAGGAACAAAGGCACCAATTCGGAGGAGGAAGGCAACTTAGGTAATGGCACAAGATGTATCATTTTGGAAAACCTATCACAAATCACCCAGATAACGGTCATTCTCTGAGAAACAGGGAGGTTGGAAATGAAATCCATAGAGATATGGGTCCATAGTCTCTTGGGCACAGGCAATGGCATCAACAAACCACTGGGGCGAGAGCAAGGCATGGAGCGAGAGCAAGTCCCGCAGGACTGCACAAATTCCCTGACGTCACGAGACAAAGTAGTCCACCAAAAGGACCGACTAACCAAGTCTCTGGTACCAAAATTCCGGGATGACCGGCCAATGCGGAACAATGAATCTCAGACATCACACTCTTTTTCCACCTGTCTGGGACAAACAATTTCCCAATAGGGCAGAGTTCGGGTTTATCCTCCTGTCACCCTTCCAGAGCCAGTCTCAAATTGGGCGAGATGGCGGAAAGAACTACACCCTCTTTCAAAATAACAGTAGGATCAGATAACTCGGGAGAGTCAGCAAGGAAACTCCTCGAGAGGGCATCCGCTTTAACATTCTTAGTGCCAGGAAGAAAGGAAACCACAAAATTAAAACTTGTGAAAAACAAGGCCTACCTGGCCTGTCTAGTATTAAGTTGCTTGGCTGATTCCAGATAAACCAGATTCTTATGGTCCGTGAAGACCACCACCTGATGTTTTGCTCCCTCCAGACAATGTCTCCACTCTTCAAAAGCCCACTTCATGGCCAATAACTCCCGATTACCCACGTCATAATTACGTTCAGTTGGAGAAAATTTTCGAGAGAAAAAGGCACAAGGGTTACTTTTAGAGGTCTCTGGATCTCTTTGGGACAAAACGGCACCTGCCCCAATTTCAGAGGCATCAACCTCCACCTGAAATGGCAGAGAAACATCAGGCTGCCGTAGAACAGGAGCAGAAGTGAATCTCTGCTTAAGTTCCTGAAACGCAGAAACTGCCTCATGAGGCCAATTCACCACATCAGAACCCTTCTTGGTCAAATCAGTCAATGGTTTAACAATAACAGAGAAATTACCAATAAATTTACGATAAAAAATTGGCAAAACCCAAGAATCTCTGAAGAGCCTTTAACCCCTTCATGACCCAGCCTATTTTGACCTAAATGACCTGGCCATTTTTTGCAATTCTGACCAGTGTCCCTTTATGAGGTAATAACTCAGGAACGCTTCAACGGATCCTAGAGATTCTGAGATTGTTTTTTTCGTGACATATTGGCTTCATGTTAGTGGTAAATTTAGGTCGATAATTTTTGCGTTTATTTGTGAAAAAAATGGAACTTTGGCCAAAATTTTGAAAATTTCGCAATTTTCAAATTTTGAATTTTTATTCTGTTAAACCAGAGAGTTATGTGACACAAAATAGTTAATAAATAACATTTCCCACATGTCTACTTTACATCAGCACAATTTTGGGAACAACATTTTTTTTTTATTAGGAAATTATAAGGGTTAAAAGTTGACCAGCGATTTCTCATTTTTACAGCAAAATTTACAAAACCATTTTTTTAGGGACCACCTCACATTTGAAGTCACTTTGAGGGGTCTATATGGCAGAAAATACCCAAAAGTGACACCATTATAAAAACTGCACCCCTCAAGCTACTCAAAACTACATTCAAGAAGATTATTAACCCTTCAGGTGCTTCACAGGAACTAAAGCAACGTGGAAGGAAAAAATGGACATTTTAATTTTTCCAACAAAATTTTTCTTTTAGCATCAATTTTTTCATTTTTGCATGGGCATCAGGATAAAATGGACCCTAAAATTTGTTGGGCAATTTCTCCTGAGTATACAGATACCTCATATGTGGTCATAAACCACTGTTTGGGCGCACGGCAGGGCTCAGAAGGGAAGGAGCACCATTTGACTTTTTGAATGGAAAATATGCTGGAATATTTAGCGGTTGCCATGTCGCATTTGGAGAGTCCCTGTGTGCTTAAACATTGGAGCTCCCCCACAAGTGACCCCATTTTGGAAACTAGACCTCCCAAGGAACTTATCTAGATGCAGAGTGAGCACTTTGAACCCCCAGGTGCTTCACAAATTGATCCGTAAAAAAAAGAAAGTACTTTTTTTTTCACAAAAATTTTCTTTTAGCCTCAGTTTTTTCATTTTCACATGGGCAACAGTATAAATTGGATCCTAAAATTTGTTGGGCAATTTCTCCTGAGTACACCGATACCTCATATGTGGTCATAAACCACTGTTTGGGCGCACGGCAGAGCTCAGAAGGGAAGGAGCGCCATTTGACTTTTTGAATGGAAAATATGCTGGAATATTTAGCGGATGCCATGTCGCATTTGGAGAGTCCCTGTGTGCCTAAACATTGGAGCTCCCCCACAAGTGACCCCATTTTGGAAACTAGACCCCCCAAGGAACTTATCTAGATGCAGAGTGAGCACTTTGAACCCCCAAGTGCTTCAAAAATTGATCTGTAAAAAAAAGAAAGTACTTTTTTTTTCACAAAAATTTTCTTTTAGCCTCAGTTTTTTCATTTTCACATGGGCAACAGTATAAATTGGATCCTAAAATTTGTTGGGCAATTTCTCCTGAGTACACAGATACCTCATATGTGGTCATAAACCACTGTTTGGGCGCATGGCAGGGCTCAGAAGGGAAGGAGCGCCATTTGACTTTTTGAATGGAAAATTAGCTCCAGTCGTTAGCGGACACCATGTCATGTTTGGAGAGCCCCTGTATGCCTAAACTTTGGAGCTCCCCCACAAATGACCCCATTTTGGAAACTAGACCCCCTAAGAAACTTATGCAGATGCACAGTGAGCACTTTGAACCCCCAGGTGCTTCACAAAACTTTATAACGCAGAGCCGTGAAAATAAAAAATCATTTTTTTTTCTCAAAAAATTATTATTTAGCCCCATATTTTTTATTTTCACAATGGTTACAGGAGAAATTGGACCCCAAAAGTTGTTGTCTAATTTGTCCTAAGTACGCTAGTACCTCACATGTGGGGGAGAACCACTGTTTGGGCACACGTCAGGGCTTGGAAGGGATGTAGTGACGCTTTGAAATGCCGACTTGATGGAATGGTCTGCGGGCGGGCAGAGCCCCTGATGTGCCTAAACAGTAGAAACCCCCCCAAGTGACCACATTTTGTAAACTAGACCCCTCAAGGAACTTAACTAGATGTGTGGTGAGCACCTTGAACCCCCATGTGCTTCACAGAAGTTTGTAATGCAGAGCCGTGAAAATAAAAAATCATTTTTTTCCTCAAAAACTGATTTTTTTAACCCGCAATTTTTTATTTTCACAAGGGTAACAGGAGAAATTGGACCACAAAAGTTGTTGTACAGTTTGTCCTGAGCACACTGGTACCCCATATGTGGGGGGGAACCACTGTTTTGGCGCATGGGAGAGCACAGAAGGGAAGGAGCGCCATTTTGGAATGCAGACTTGATGGAATGTTCTGTGGGCGTCATGTTGCCTTTGCAGAGCCCCTGATGTGCCTAAACAGTAGAAACCCCCCACAAGTGACCCCATTTTGGAAACTAGACCCCCCAAGGAGCTTATATAGATGTGTAGTGAGCACTTTGAACCCCCAAGGGCTACACAGAAGTTTATAACGCCGGGCCATGAAAATAAAAAAATCATATTTTTTCCACAAACATGATCTTTTAGTCCCCAATTTTTTTATTTTCCCAAGGGTAACAGGAGAAATTAGACCTCAAAAGTTGTTGTCCAATTTGTCCTGAGTACGCTGATATCCCATATGTGGGAGAAAACTACTGTATGGGTACACTTCGGGGCTCGGAAGGGAAGTAGTGACGTTTTGAATTGCCGACTTGATGGAATGGTCTGCGGGCGTCATGTTACGTTTGCAGAGTCCCTGATGTGCCTAAACAGTATAAACTCCCCACAAGTGACCCCATTTTGGAAACTAGACCCCGCAAGGAACTTATCTAGATGTGTGGTGAGCACTTTGAACCCCCAAGTTCTTCACAGAAGTTTAGAAACTCAGAGCCGTGAAAATAAAAAATATTTTTTTTCCACAAAAATAAATTTTTTAGTCCCCAATTTTTTTCCCAACAGTAACAGGAGAAATTAGACCCCCAAAGTTGTTGTGCAATTTTTCCTGAGTACGCTGATACCCCATATGTGGGGGTAAACCACTGTTTGGGCACACGTCGGGGCTTGGAATAAAGGGAGCACTGTTTGACTTTTTGAACGCAAAATTTGCAGGAATCAATGGTGGCGCCATGTCGCGTATGGAGATCCCCTGATGTACCTAAATAGTGGAAACCCCTCAATTCTAACTCCAACTCTAACCCCAACACACCCCTAACCCCAACCCTAACCCCTACACACCCCTAACCCTAATACAAACCCTAACCATAACCCTAACCCCAACACACCCCTAACCCTAATCCCAACTCTAACCATAAACCTAACCACAAGCCTAACCCTAATCCCAACCCTAACCCCAAAACACCCCTAACGCTTATCCCAACCCTAACCCTAATCCCAACCTTAACCCTAATTCCAACCCTAACCCTAATTCCAACCCTAACCCTAATTCTAACCCTTACCGTAGTTCTAACCCTTACCCTAGTTCTAACCCTAAGGCTGGGTTCATATTGCGTTTTACCAGCCCATTCAACACGTAGCGTTGACGGGCTGGTAACGGTATAGCATAACGCGATCGCGTTATGCTATACCCTCTAGTGCAGAGGAATCAGCGATGATTCATCTGTGCTAGCGGTGATGGAGCCCAGATGCTGCAGCCTGCGTCCAAGGCTCCGTCACTGAATGACGACACGTCGCGAACGCATGCCGCTTCATGGCATGCGTTGCGATGCGCACACAAATGGGGTGAATGGCAGCGTTAACGGACTGCGTTACACCGCGTTATACCGCGGTGAAACGCAGTCCATCTAACGGACTGCCATAATGCAATATGAACCCAGCCTGACCCTGATCAGCAGCGAAATCTGCTGTGGATCCGCAGCGCCAAATCCGCTGCGGATCCGCAGTGAAATCCGCTGCGGATCAGCAGCAAAATCAGCTGCGAATTAGCAGCGAAATCCGCTGCGGATCAGCAGCGAAATCAGCTGCGGATCAGCAGCGAAATCAGCTGCGGATCAGCAGCGAAATCCGCTGCTGATACGCAGCTGATTTCGCTGCTGATCCGCAGCTGATTTCGCTGCAGATTTCGCTGCTGATCCGCAGCGAAATCAGCAGCGGATCAGCAGCGAAATCAGCTGAGGATCAGCAGCGAAATCAGCTACGGATCAGCAGCGAAATCAGCTGCGGATCAGCAGCGAAATCCGCTGCGGATCAGCAGCGAAATCCGCTGCGGATCAGCAGCGAAATCCGCTGCGGATCAGCAGCGAAATCAGCTGCGGATCAGCAGAGAAATCAGCTGCGGATCAGCAGAGAAATCAGCTGCGGATCCGCAGCAAAATCCGCAACGTGTGCACAGGGCCTAATAGGAAAAAAAAAAAATTCCTTATTATTTTTCCCTACCTATGACAGGGGGGGTTCACTTACTTTTTTTTATTTTGATCACTGTGACAGTTTATCACAGTGATCAAAATACATTTTTTGACTAGGCAGGGCGCACTGCGCATGCGCCGGCCATTTTCCAAGATGGCGGCGCCCATGAAGAATCCCGGGCAGCCGTCGGGAAGGTTCCAGGGACATCGGTGGACCGGGGTTGGAAGTGAGGGGGGGGGATCGGAAGGTGGGGGCAGCGGAGGCCAGGACGAGGGGAGCTTTTAGTGACGGCGGTGACCGACCGCTGCCATCTTTCGGTGGCGGCGGCCGATCGCCGCCGTGAATCCGTGTGGGGGGTCAGGGCTCGTGTCCAGCCATGGCAGATGCTATTGCAGCATCGGCCATGGCTGGATTGTAATATTTCACCAATTATATTGGTGAAATATTACAGATTGCTCTGATTGGCTGTTTCACTTTTAACAGCCAATCAGAGCGATCGTGGTCACGGGGGGGTTAAGCCAACCCCCCTGTGGTGAAGCACAAAGGGTCCTGTGCCGGCGGTCGGGAGACCTTTCAGTGACCCCGGTCCCCGACCCGCAGGATGCGATCCTTTCATGACGCCACGTAGGCGTCATGGGTCGGATTGGCACTGATTTTCATGACGCCTACGTGGCGTCATGGGTCGGGAAGGGGTTAATGAAGTAGGTTGGACCCAATCACAGATGGCCTGAACCTTGACCGGGTCCATTTCAATAACAGATGGGGACAAAATGAATCCCAGAAATGAGATCCTCTCTATGACAAAAAGACACTTTGATCCCTTCACATACAGAGCATTCTCTCTCAAAATCTGAAACACAGTCTGAACATGTTTCACATGAGAGTCCCAATCATTGGAAAAAATCAAGATATCATCCAAATAAACAATCAGAAATTTATCCACAAAATCCCTGAAAATGTCATTCATGAAGGACTGGAAGACGGAAGGAGCATTAGTGAGCCCAAAAGGGCATCACTAGGTACTCAAAATGCCCCTCTGGGGTATTAAATGCCGTCTTCCATTCATCCCCGTGCTTAATGCGAATAAGGTTATATGCCCCCCTGAGGTCAAGCTTGATAAACCAAGTAGCACTTTTCACCCTGGAAAACAGGTCAGAAATCAAGAGTAACGGATATTGATATTTCACAGTGATATTGTTCAAGAGACGATAATCAATACACGGCCCTAATGAACCATCCTTTTTGGCCACAAAGAAAAAACCGGCACCCAAGGGTGAAGAGGATGGTCTGATATGACCCTTCTCCAATGACTCCTTGATATAAGACCGCATAGCGTCATGTTCAGGTACAGACAAGTTAAAAAGGCGACCTTTAGGAATTTACTACCAGGCACTAATTCAATAGCGCAGTCATAGCTCCTATGGGGGGGCAAGGATGCAGATTTACTTTCGCTAAACACATCAGAAAAATCAGTCAAAAAGTCAGGAACATCCTGAGCCTGGGGGGAGGCAGAAAAAACAGGAGTGTTGGCATTAACACATTGGCAGCCCCAACTGGTTACAGACACAGATTTCCAATCCAAAACAGGATTATGAGACTGTAACCAAGGGAAACCCAGTACCATAATGTCAAGCAGATTATACAGCACCAAAAATTTGCAACTCTCCTGATGATCAGGTTCCACCCTCATTATCACCTGAGTAGAGAACTGGTGTTTATTCTCAGCTAAAGGAGTAGAATCGATCCCCAGTAGGGGAATAGACTTCCGTAGGGGTATCAAGGGAAACCCACAACGTTTAGCAAAATCAAAATCCATCAGGTTAATAGCTGCTCCCGAATCAACAAAAGCCTGAGCAGAAAATGTGGACAGGGAGCAAATCAGGGTAACAGTCAACAAAAATTTAGTCTGAACACTACCCAAGACAACTGAACGTGCAAAACGTCTTCCCCGCTTAGGGCAGACTGAAATAGCATGAGAGGCATCACCACAGTAGAAACATAACCCATTGCGTTTTCGAAACTCATGACGCTGTGCCCCAGAAGCCACTCTATCACACTACATGGGTTCAGAAGCTGGTTCACAAGGCAACACTATTCCACGCATACCTCTACGCTCACGCAAACATCTGTCAATTTGAATCGCTAATGACATAGAATCACTGAGACCAGAGGGGACAGGGAATCCCACCATAACATCCTTTACATTCTCTGACAGACCCTTCCGAAAAAGGGCTGCCAAAGCATCGTCATTCCATCTGGTCAGGACTGCCCACCTTCGGAATCTCTGACAGTATAACTCAGCGTCCTCAAGCCCCTGATTTAATGCCAACAAGGTTTTTTCAGCTTGATCAGTGACATTAGGCTCATCGTACAATAACCCCAGAGCCTGAAAAAATGCATCAACATTACTCAAAACAGGGTCCCCAGGTGTCAGGGAAAAAGCCCAATCCTGAGGATCGCCGCACAGGAGAGAGATGACAATTTGAACCTGCTGTGCTGCGTTCCCTGAGGACTTAGATTTTAAGGCAAAAAACAACTTACAGTTATTTTTGAAATTCAGAAATTTAGCTCGATCCCCTAAAAACAATTCTTGCATGGGAATCCTAGGTTCCACAACAGGCAACCCTGCAAGATAGGTAGCAATACTCCGAACTTCAGTGGCAAGCTGATCCACACGGCCAGACAACTGTGCAAACTACATTGAGAGAAAAAAAAAATCCTCCTCAGCACCCAGAGATGCAGAGGGGAAAAAAAAAAAAAAAAAATCTCTGACAACTCTGACAATCTTCTTTCTTTCACACTATTTTTCCCTTCTGTGAGTACCATATAATTATCAGTTTTGGGCCGGTGATACTGTTATGATTTGGTAGCTGAGGAGAGCAGGCAAAAAAGGCAATACACCAGAGAGGTTGGAATCTATTGGATTGCAGTACCCTGACTAACCACCACAACTAAAGGCAGCCGTGGAGCGTACCTACGTTGGTCCTAGACGCCTCGTCACAGCCTGAGAAGCTAACTTCACCTAAAGATAGAAAGAGGAAAACTATCTGCCCCGGAGCAGATCCCCAAAGAACATAGGAAGCCCCCAAACATGTAATGGCGGTTAGCCAAGAGGAAATACAGACACAGACAGAAAATAGTATGAGCAAACGTTGGGGCCCAATCTTCCTAGACAGAAAAGGATAGGAAGGTCACTTACTGCAATCCAAAAAACCCTAAAAAAATACCAACACACTAATTGCAAAAACACCTGAGATCACACGACCTCTACCACCTAAATTAGTTCTCTGGTGTAACAAAACTAAGCCGCAGCCACAGAAAAAACTGGAAAAGGCAAATAAACAAACAACTGGCTGAACTAAACTGAGAGGAGCACAAGCCCCCGGAGGGGACCTGGCAGACCCCCACAGAAGTGCAGGACAAAATGCAAAAAGCAAGCACAAAAAACTAAAAGAAGAAAATGTCTTATCTGTTAGCAGAAGATGCAGGCACGAAATAGCAAGCTTCAAAGTGAACCAGGAACAAAAGTTGAGACCAGAACATTTGATCACCAGCAACCCTGATGGGAGGGAACCTCCCTTATATAAGACCAGTCAGTAACACCTGATCGCCAATCTTCACAATCTTCATTGAATAGTTCAGTACTGTTTGTAACCACCAGAGGGAGCTTCTGCTCAAAATTCATTTCTAGCACATTCACAACAGTACCCCCCCTTGAGGAGGGGTCACCGAACCCTCATTTGGGCAACCAGGTCGGTCAGGATGAGCTCTGTGATACGCACGGATGAGTCTTCTAGCATGGATGTCTGAAGCAAACACCCAAGAATTGTCCTCCTGACCATAACCTCTCCACTTAACCAAATACTGGAGTTTCCGTCTAGAAAAATGAGAATCCAATATTTTCTCAACCACATACTCCAGATTGCCCTCAACCAAAACAGGGTCAGGAGGCACAGCCATAGGAACCACTGGCTCGACAAACCTCTTCAATAAGGACTTGTGGAACACGTTATGGATCTTAAATGTCCCTGGAAGTAGTAAACGAAAGGAAACAGGATTAAGAATCTCCATGATCTTATAAGGTCCAATGAACCTAGGCTTAAACTTAGGAGATGGAACTCTCATAGGGATATTTCTTGAGGATAACCAGACCAAGTCCCCCACTTCAAACCAAGGACCATCAGTCCTATGCCGGTTTGCAAACCACTGGGCCCTCTCCTGAGAGAGGGACAACCTCTCCACTACCTGGTCCCAAATCTGCTGCATACGCTCCACAACAAAGTCAACACCTGGACAGACAGAAGCCTCCGTCTGTCCTGAAGAAAATCAAGGGTGAAACCCAAAATTGCAGAAAAATGGAGACATCAAGGTTGCAGAGCTAGCCCTATTATTAAGGGCAAACTCAGCCAAAGGCAAAAAAGAGACCCAGTCATCCTGACCAGCAGACACAAAGCATCTCAGATAAGTCTCCAATGTCTGGTTTGTTCATTGGTCTGAGGATGAAAAGCTGAGGAGAAAGACAATTGAACACAAAGTTTAGAACAAAAAGTCCTCCAAAATCTGGAAACAAACTGGACTCCTCTGTCAGACACAATGTTCTCAGGAATACCGTGTAACCGAACCAGGTTCTGAAGGAACAAAGGCACCAATTCGGAGGAGGAAGGCAACTTAGGTAATGGCACAAGATGTATCATTTTGGAAAACCAATCACAAATCACCCAGATAACGGTCATTCTCTGAGAAACAGGGAGGTTAAAAATGAAATCCATAGAGATATGGGTCCATAGTCTCTTGGGCACAGGCAATGGCATCAACAAACCACTAGGGCGAGAGCAAGGCTTGGAGCGAGAGCAAGTCCCGCAGGACTGCACAAATTCCCTGACGTCACGAGACAAAGTAGGCCACCAAAAGGACCGACTAACCAAGTCTCTGGTACCAAAAATTCCGGGATGACCGGCCAATGCGGAACAATGAATCTCAGACATCACACTCTTTTTCCACCTGTCTGGGACAAACAATTTCCCAATAGGGCAGAGTTCGGGTTTATCCTCCTGACAACCTTCCAGAGCCAGTCTCAAATTGGGCGAGATGGCAGAAAGAACTACACCCTCTTTCAAAATAACAGTAGGATCAGATAACTCGGGAGAGTCAGCAAGGAAACTCCTCGAGGAGGCATCCGCTTTAACATTTTTAGTGCCAGGAGGAAAGGAAACCACAAAATTAAAACGTGTGAAAAACAAGGCCTACCTGGCCTGTCTAGGATTAAGTTGCTTGGCTGATTCCAGATAAACCAGATTCTTATGGTCCGTGAAGACCACCACCTGATGTTTGGCTCCCTCCAGCCAATGTCTCCACTCTTCAAAATCCCACTTCATGGCCAATAACTCCCGATTACCCACATCATAATTACGTTCAGTTGGAGAAAATTTTCGAGAGAAAAAGGCACAAGGGTTACTTTTAGAGGTCTCTGGATCTCTTTGGGACAAAACGGCACCTGCCCCAATTTCAGAGGCATCAACCTCCACCTGAAATGGCAGAGAAACATCAGGCTGCCGTAGAACAGGAGCAGAAGTGAATCTCTGCTTAAGTTCCTGAAACGCAGAAACTGCCTCAGGAGGCCAATTCACCACATCAGAACCCTTCTTGGTCAAATCAGTCAATGGTGTAACAATAACAGAGAAATTACCAATAAATTTACGATAAAAATTGGCAAAACCCAAGAATCTCTGAAGAGCCTTTAATGAAGTAGGTTGGACCCAATCACAGATGGCCTGAACCTTGACCGGGTCCATTTCAATAACAGATGGGGACAAAATGAATCCCAGAAATGAGATCCTCTGTACGACAAAAAGACACTTTGATCCCTTCACATACAGAGCATTCTCTCTCAAAATCTGGAACACAGTCCGAACATGTTTCACATGAGAGTCCCAATCATTGGAAAAAATCAAGATATCATCCAAATAAACAATCAGAAATTTATCCACAAAATCCCTGAAAATGTCATTCATGAAGGACTGGAAGACGGAAGGAGCATTAGTGAGCCCAAAGGGCATCACTAGGTACTCAAAATGCCCCTCTGGGGTATTAAATGCCGTCTTCCATTCATCCCCGTGCTTAATGCGAATAAGGTTATATGCCCCCCTGAGGTCAAGCTTGGTAAACCAAGTAGCACTTTTCACCCTGGAAAACAGGTCAGAAATTAAGGGTAAACGGATATTGATATTTCACAGTGATATTGTTCAAGAGACGATAATCAATACACGGCCTTAATGAACCATCCTTTTTGGCCACAAAGAAAAAACCGGCACCCAAGGGTGAAGAGGATGGTCTGATATGACCCTTCTCCAATGACTCCTTGATATAAGACCGCATAGCGTCATGTTCAGGTACAGACAAGTTAAAAAGGCGACCTTTAGGGAATTTACTACCAGGCACTAATTCAGTAGCGCAGTCATAGCTCCTATGGGGGGGCAAGGATGCAGATTTACTTTCGCTAAACACATCAGAAAAACCAGTCAAAAAGTCAGGAACATCCTGAGCCTGGGGGGAGGCAGAAAAAACAGGAGTGTTGGCATTAACACATTGGCAGCCCCAACTGGTTACAGACACAGATTTCCAATCCAAAACAGGATTATGAGACTGTAACCAAGGGAAACCCAGTACAATAATGTCATGCAGATTATACAGCACCAAAAATTTGCAACTCTCCTGATGATCAGGTTCAACCCTCATTATCACCTGAGTAGAGAACTGGTGTTTATTCTCAGCTAAAGGGGTAGAATCGATCCCCAGTATGGGAATAGACTTCCGTAGGGGTATCAAGGGAAACCCACAACGTTTAGCAAAATCAAAATCCATCAGGTTAATAGCTGCTCCCGAATCAACAAAAGCCTGAGCAGAAAATGTGGACAGGGAGCAAATCAGGGTGACAGTCAACAAAAATTTAGTCTGAACACTACCCAAGACAACTGAACGTGCAAAACGTCTTCCCCGCTTAGGGCAGACTGAAATAGCATGAGAGGCATCACCACAGTAGAAACATAACCCATTGCGTTTTCGAAACTCATGACGCTGTGCCCCAGAAGCCACTCTCTCACACTGCATGGGTTCAGAAGCTGGTTCACAAGGCAACACTATTCCACGCATACCTCTACGCTCACGCAAACGTCTGTCAATTTGAATCGCTAATGACATAGAATCACTGAGACCAGAGGGGACAGGAAATACCACCATAACATCCTTTACATTCTCTGACAGACCCTTCCGAAAAAGGGCTGCCAAAGCATCGTCATTCCATTTGGTCAGGACTGCCCACCTTCGGAATCTCTGACAGTATAACTCATCGTCCTCAAGCCCCTGATTTAATGCCAACAAGGCTTTTTCAGCTTGATCAGTGACATTAGGCTCATCGTACAATAACCCCAGAGCCTGAAAAAATGCATCAACATTACTCAAAACAGGGTCCCCAGGTGTCAGGGAAAAAGCCCAATCCTGAGGATCGCCGCGCAGGAGAGAGATGACAATTTGAACCTGCTGTGCTGCGTTCCCTGAGGACTTAGATTTTAAGGCAAAAAACAACTTACAGTTATTTTTGAAATTCAGAAATTTAGCTCGATCCCCTAAAAACAAATCTTGCATGGGAATCCTAGGTTCCACAACAGGCAACCCTGCAAGATAGGTAGCAATACTCCGAACTTCAGTGGCAAGCTGATCCACATGGCCAGACAACTGTGCAAACTCCATTGAGAGAAAAAAAAATCCTCCTCAGCACCCAGAGATACAGAGGGAAAAAAAAATAAAAGATCTCTGACAACTCTGACAATCTTCTTTCTTTCACACTATTTTTCCCTTCTGTGAGTACCATATAATTATCAGTTTTGGGCCGGTGATACTGTTATGATTTGGTAGCTGAGGAAAGCAGGCAAAAAAGGCAATACACCAGAGAGGTTGGAATCTATTGGATTGCAGTACCCTGACTGACCACCACAACTAAAGGCAGCCGTGGAGCGTACCTACGTTGGTCCTAGACGCCTCGTCACAGCCTGAGAAGCTAACTTCACCTAAAGATAGAAAGAGGAAAACTATCTGCCCCGGAGCAGATCCCCAAAGAACATAGGAAGCCCCCAAACATGTAATGGCGGTTAGACAAGAGGAAATACAGACACAGACAGAAAATAGTATGAGCAAACGTTGGGGCCCAATCTTCCTAGACAGAAAAGGATAGGAAGGTCACTTACTGCAATCAAAAAAACCCTAAAAAAATACCAACACACTAATTGCAAAAAACCTGAGATCACACGACCTCTACCACCTAAATTAGTTCTCTGGTGTAACAAAACTAAGCCGCAGCCACAGAAAAAACTGGAAAAGGCAAATGAACAAACAACTGGCTGAACTAAACTGAGAGGAGCACAAGCCCCCGGAGGGGACCTGGCAGACCCCCACAGAAGTGCAGGACAAAATGCAAAAAGCAAGCACAAAAAACTAAAAGAAGAAAATGTCTTATCTGTTAGCAGAAGATGCAGGCACGAAAAAGCAAGCTTCAAAGTGAACCAGGAACAAAAGTTGAGATCAGAACAATTGATCACCGGCAACCCTGATGGGAGGGAACCTCCCTTATATAAGACCAGTCAGTAACACCTGATCGCCAATCTTCACAATCTTCATTGAATAGTTCAATACTGTTTGTAACCACCAGAGGGAGCTTCTGCTCAGAATTCATTTCTAGCACATTCACAACACCTTGCCTTTCTGAGACCTGCGCTTGCTCAGCGAAGGTATGTATATATATATATATTTTTTTTTCTTTTGACTAATGTTTAATTTTTTCCCACACACAGAACCTGGAGCAGCACAACAAAAACTTTATTTGCTCACAAACATTTTTCTCTTTTTTTCACAAAACCTGGTGCAGCACCACACAACCCGGAGCCTCCTTGGTTGAAGCGGCCCCTCATCCACGAACCACTGAACAGACACAGTCCCAGTCATCCACCAGCGATGGAGCAACCTTGCAGGCTTCACAGGCTGTGGGAAACGGAGCTGGGCCATCAGGTTTTCCCCTCTCCCAGCCCTCTACTTCTGCTTTTGCTCAGTCTTCTTGTCAGCGGCAGAGGGCCTGGGAGAGGTCAGGCATGCCCGAGTTTCTTCAATTAAGCTCGGTCTTCCAGGAAGGGATTAGGTTGATGGCTGACAGAGTGAAGAGTGGGTTCAAGGAAGTCATCAATCGCCTAGAGGGCCTGGAAGCCGACCGTAATAGACCGGCGCAACATTTTTTTTCTGCATTTGAGCCTAGCATGTCGGAAAACCTTACACCTCAACTCCAGCTCAACGTCATGCAGGCCTGCCATGATGCTTACAGCCACACATTTCAGTAGCAGCAGCAGCAGTCCCAGCAGCAGTCATAAGACTACAGTCAACAGGCCGGAGTATACTACCAGCAGCAAATGTATTATACAGCTCCCACAGCACCGAACTACCCGCCACCACCACCGCTTCCAGTTCACCGAGCGACCACGCTGCCATGTGTTTCCACCCTGCAGCCGGCACCATCCACCTTGCTCCAGAGGACAGCATCCCTGCAACCATCAGGATCTTCGCTGCTGCCCAGTCCCCTACCCCAGCCCAGTCCCACACCCCTGCCCAGTCCTCCACCCCTGCCCAGTCTAGCATCCCTGCCCAGTCCCGCACCCTGCCCACTCCAGAACCCCCAAGGCGGCCTAGTCCAGCACCATGCCAGAATACAGCTCCAGAGGACACAACTCAGAGTCTTCAAAGAAAAAGAAAATCCAAAAAAATCTGGGCCTCAGGACCAAAACCAGTCGTGAGAAATTTGTTCCCGCCTTGAACCCACCACCTCCACCCTGACCTATCAATATGTCACAACCTTTACTTTTGTCTCTGTCTGTTTTTTCCAATTCCCATGATTCCACTTTATCCTCTATCCTCAATGTCTCCAGTGTCATCCCTGATCCAATCCTTCAACTGGTTGCACCTTCCCCTGTAACCCCATTCTCATCAACTATCACCCAGTCCTCACAGCTCCACACCCCCAAGGCCCTCCCATTACACTCACACATAAACCCCATAGAAAAAAAATCAACCCATCATTAACCCTTTTATTTTTGTTTAAATTTTGTAAATAAATGTTTTATATTGTTAACACTATACCTTGTTTCTTTATTTCTGAGCCACCGCCAACACAAACACACTTGTTTTTTTACAACTGAAACACACTTTTTTTGGGAGGGAAGGTAGTTTATAATTCAATCAGGAACATTTAGGGTAAATTATGTACATTTTAACATCAAATATTTAAGGTACATAACAGGTACAAAACATAATAGGTACATTAGCTGATTAATTCATTTTGTCTTGCCAGGCCACATGTCCATTATCTGAAACAAAATAAGCTGCAAATTTATCCCTCAACAGTGGTTTTCACAGGGTTAAATTGGTAGTCACGCAATGTAACTGGTTCATCAGGTTGTAAGCTTGGTCGCTCTTTTACCATTATGTAGTTCTGCAGAAGAACACATGCTTTCACAACCTCATCAATAGTGTAAATTTTTTGGTTAATGGATGTTGACAAAATTCGCCATTTAGACACCAGCAATCCAAATGCACACTCCACGGTTCTTTGTGCCCTTGTCATTCTGTAGTTGAAATTTTTTTGGATGTGATTTAAGTCTCTACTAGAGTAGGGTTTAATAAGTTTGGCACACATTTGGAAGGCTTCATCACCAACAATAACAAAAGGCATTGGCGGTCCATCAATGTGGGGCAGAGATTATGGTGGCGGAAAATTAAAATTATTCCCAAACAGCAGTTGGCCCATGTCTGAGTTTTTCAACATCTGCGAGTCATTGCCTTATCCAAAAGAGCCAATGTCCATGGCAACAAATTTACAATCAGCATCCGCAATAGCCATTAGAACTATGGAAAAATATTTTTTATAGTTGAAGTACTCTGTTCCACTTTCAGCTGGTTTCATAATCCTCATGTGTTTGCCATCCACAGCCCCCAAACAATTAGGAAAATAGCAAATTTCATGAAATTTGGAAGCATTTTTGATCCAGAGTTCACTTGTGGGTTGGGGGAGGAATTATTGCCACAGAATGCCAACTAAAGCATGACAAGTGTCCACAATAATCCCAGAAAGGGTGGATACCCAATCCAGAATTGGAAGTGTAACGAGGACAATGTCTCTCCAGTTGCCAGAAATCTGAGGCAAATAAAATGAAAAAAAAAATCAGTACAATTAGGGTTAAGGATAGGGATAGGATAGTGTTAGGGTTCAACACTACGTACCTCAGGGTGACCAAGAGACGTTCCTCAGCAGGAATTGCTCACCGGAGCTGTGTGTCCTGCCTGGCAATGGATCCTTGGACACATAGCAGCAACTCATGGAAGCTCTGTTGCGACATCCTAGTGTAGTCAAAAAACTTCTCCGGGTTTTGCTGCCGTTCGGTGTTCAAGGAGTGGTAAGCTCCACGGCTCTCTACGAGTTCAAGGATGGGGTGTTGCCAATAGCGAAGATGAAGTCTTCTCTGTCTTTCTCTTCTTCTGTGTTATTCAAAAGCAAAGGCAGCAGCCAACTTCAATTGTAAATTCAGATCTTCTAGGAAGCTGTCCAGGTCAAGATCCATCTTGCAGGTAGATACAACAGCCAAAGATGAGGACTTCCTCATTGCAGTGTGTGTACATATATAGAAATCCCATGAGACACCCTTACAGGTTGTCTGATGTCAAGGGAAAGCTACTGGGAAAAACTGGAAATTTCTTATGCATGCGCATAAAAAATGCATACGCATATAAAAACGCATAAACATGCATAACACTGCGTTTTTTTTAATGTCATGCATAAGATAATGCGTAAAAAAAAAAGCTGCTTTTACAATGCGTTTGGGAATGCGGATGATACACTGCGGACTCAACCGCAAATGTGAACCTAGCCTTATTGCTTGGATATTCAGAGACATGTTGTCAGAAGTTTATAGACTAAAAGAACTATTTAAATTTTACTCCAAAATATACGGTACCTATAAAGAAAAAATTCATACAAATGTAACATTTGAAAGTGGTCTCTTAATTTTTCCCAGAGCTGTACATACTGTACTGCAGCATAAACATCACTGTTACATGTATAGTAAATATATATACACAACACTGGTACATGCACACAGGTTTGTTGCATGGACAGTAAATATTCAGACAAAGCTTCTGCATACATATATACTGTATACACACAAAGCTATGCTGCATACAGACATAAACATACAGGCTTGGACTGGCCCACTGGGAGACCATGGAACCCCTTGTGGGTTCCCCGTTCCAAAGTGGGTTCTTGACCTGGGACAGGACAAGAGCTGTAACAGATTATACAACATGGAGTCTTGTCTATTTTTTATGCAAAATTATCTTATTGTGTGGACATTCCGGCAGCGAATCAGGGTGCAGAAACCATCCACAACGTCGAACACAAGGGCTTCTGTCATTGGCTCCCAAGGTCGCATTTCCCTCTCCATTTCCCTCTCCAAATAAATAGCAAACATGTTGTTTTTGCATCATTTTGTCACTGCAACAGAACAGAGAGGCTGCTCCTGCTGCAAGTAGTCAGAGAGTTCAGACAGGATCCTGTGTGAAATCAACCTTCCAACATCTAAATCATTTGTGCTAATAGTGTGGGCCAGAGACCAGGCCAGATTTCAGAATCTTAATCATTTGTGCTAATAGTGTTGGCCAGGCAGGAGTCTACATTTCCTAATCTAAATCCTTTCTGGCTGTGGCCAGCAATGGTCCCGGATTTGCTGCTTGCAGGGGCGGCAAGGGTTACCTATCATTGGCATTTTTTAAGATTGCAAAGGATAACCTAACTCACTTTATCTGACAGCTTTGCAAAAAACGACTCAGTAGAGGCAAAAATTACAGTAATTTGACTACTACATGCATGAACCGCACATGTGCGATTAAAATGCAATAGTCTGGGAACCTCACTGCATTAAAATGTGGACTAACGAGCCTTGCCAACTACCGGCCTTCTGATCAACTACATGTGCTGCTTCTTCCTCTTCCATCACTGTGGCAATTGTTCTCACACAGGTCTCATGCCACAGAACCTCCACTTTTTTACACCCTACGGTTGAGGCGAGTGAGAGCCCGTTAGCTGTTGCAGAAGCAGACTTGACTGCTGTTTTTGTTTAATCGAGCATATCACATCTTTCTGAATCCACCATAGCATCTCCGCCTGCACCTCATTCACAGTCAGCAAGTTTGTCATGTTCACCCTACTCCACCCTCTCTCAGCACAGCAGTCAGTCCTCGGTCCTGCAGTTGTGGTCTCATAAAATAATGTTTCCTCCAAGACATGCTAAAGCTAAGAGCTTGACCTCCACCATCTCCAATCTGTTGGTCACGGATATGCTCCCTTTCTGCATGGTGGATACAGTCGGTTTTGGAAAGAACTCCCTGTTATGTTTCGGTAACTGAGGAGAAATGGCAAAAAATAGCAAAAACGGTAATACACCAGAGAGGCTGGAACCTATTGGATTGCAGTAACCTGAACTAACCACACAAATAGAGGTAGCCATGGAGCGCTCCCACGTTGATCCTAGACGCCTCGTCACAGTCCGAGAGACAACTACACCCAAAGGCAGAAAGACGAAAGCTATCCACCCCGGAGCAGATCCCCAAAGAAAATAGGAAGCCCCCAAACACGTAATGGCGGTTAGACAAGAAGAAAGCTCGGACACAGACAGAAAATAGAATGAGCAAATGCTGGGGCCCAATCTGTCTAGACAGTACAGGAAAGAATTCTGACTGCAATCCATCAAAAACCCTAGCAAAAATACCAACACGTCTGATTGCAAAAAAACCTGAGATCACTCGACCTCTTCCACCTAAATCAGATCTCTGGTGTAACAAAACGCTATTCAGCAAATTAAAAGTAACAAAAGAGCAAAGCAAAAGTGCAGACACAAGCGGAGCACAATTGCAGCACCAGACCCCCAAAAGGGGACAGGCTGCAGTCCACTGCAGGCAGCAAATCAGCAGAGAAAATCAAACAGAGAAAAAAAAACCCAGCAAACACTTATCTGAAGGAGAGCAGGAAACTAGCAGTGCTTCAAGCAAGACCAGAAGAACAATTGATAACCGGCAAGGCTGCTGGGAAATCAGGCAACTTATATCCTACCATTCAGCGCCAGCTGAAGGCCATTCATTAATCAGTTCATTACCCTCAGCAACCACCGGAGGGAGCCCCAGATCAGAAGCCGTCTCTAGCATATTCACAACAACTCCCTCAGTAACAGTTATCCAGTCATCATTAGTTCTCCAAGAAAGCTGTGCCTACGCTGCACCAGTATTTCACAGACAACATCACCTATTCCTTGAAAAAATCTGTCTGCCAGGGTGTATTTTACTACTCACACCTGGATGAGCAAACATGGCCAGGTGCTTTACATCTCGCTGACTGGACACTGGGTAAGTCTGATGGCTGTTGAGTCAGGAGGACAAGGGGCTGCTCCACAATTCTTAGAATCCTCAAGGCTTGTGGGATAAACCTTTGTATCTTCCTTCATTGCCTCTGTCTCCTCCAAGTTCTCTAGGGCCTCCACCTGCACCCTCAACCTCTCCCTTAATGAGACACGCATTCCAACAGTGCTAAGAAAATCTTCCCACCTCTGTGCTGCACAGCCACGGGTCATCGCAATCAGTGTTAAAATTAATATACCTTCGAGATCGCAGTCAAACAGCTCAAGAGTTGTGGACACTATCCAGGCTGAGTTTGAGCAATGGCTATCTCCACTGAACCTGAAGCAGGGGAAGGGCATGGGTGATAATGGTGCCAACCTGGGGGCGGCCCTACATTGGGGCAACCTCACACAAGTGTCTTGCATGGCTCACATCCTCAACCTGGTGGTACAGCAATTTCTCCGCCAGTACCCCGGCCTGGTTTTGCTGCTGCAGAATCACATTTGCTGTTTGCTTATGTCTGCCATTTGCATCCCGCAGGTCATCAACTTGCATCACTACAAAGGTCTTTTGACCTACCAATTAACCATTCGAATCTACACAATGGAATTCCACTCTGCACATGGTTCAGCAGCGATGAGCCTTGGTGCAGTTTATCCTTTTGCATAGCCTGGGCCAACGCTGTACGGATGTGGTGAAAATCATGCTTGCGGAGTGGGCACTGATGATGGAGCTCTGCACCCTTCTGCACAGTTTCAAAATGGCTATTAAGATGGTTGACAATGCTATCATCAGCATCAATATTCCATTCATCTACATGTTGGACCACACTTTGAATAGTCTGCAGGAGGAGGTGGTGGTCCCAAAGGAAGAGGTGGAAGCAGAGGAAGATGCAGAAGGAATAACATTATCTCTACATTTTTGACTGTCATCACACAGGCAGGTGCCATGGGAGGGTGGATTACAACAATTAAGTGTGGCTCATTGTACCAGACAAACTGTTAGTGAAGTTGCAAGGACCCGAGGACAAACTGGAGGAGGATGAGGAGGAAGAGGTGATGGGCATGCAATAGTCAGGAGATTAAGAGAATAATGATCCTCTCTCTGTTGTCCTTGGTTGGAGGGAGGGGATGGAGAAAGCAAGCTTAAGTGTTACCTCACCACCAACACACCATAGACTTGGACCTCATGGAAGCACCCGACACACAAGCGCCTTCTTGTTGCACTATCTTTGACATGATGCCCGTATTCTTAGCATCAGAAATACTGCTGACTACAGGGTTGCCACTCTGTTAGATAAACAGTACAAGAGTAAATTTTGCCAGATGTTTCCCACTTGGATTTGAACGCGCACATACTGGAGTATCAAAACACGCTTGTAGACAATCTTTTGGGCGGTTTTCCGAAAGACAGCATTAAGGCAAATAGAGTGCATCGCAGTTATAGACTTAAAACCCCGGGAACCTCAGTTCATCAATGCAAACATATTAGCAGCAGCACCATCAGCAGTGTAAGTAGCAGAAGCAATTTATCTGAGTCGTTTCACACATTTTTTAGACCAGCCCATGCACCAGCAGAACAAAGTGCAAGCCTGACACGTTGAATTTCATGCTAATTATTTTTACATTCTCAGACAACCCCTAAAGAGACTGTTCACATGCACCATTTTTGCTGTGGATTGATCTACAGGGTTGGCAGGAAATATTCAGCGTTGTTGCAGCCTTTTCACTTGCATTTTTGTGTCCCATTCATTTGAATAGGTAAAAAACGCTGCAGAAACGCTGAAAGATGACAGCAACAGACTAAACTTCAGACAGAAAGGCCCACAAACAAACATCAACTGAAAACCACCACAGTGAAGGCCTGGCAGAGCTTCAAAAGGGAGGAAAACACAGCGCCTGGTTATGTCCATGAGTTCAAGACTTCAGACAGTCATTGCCAACAAAGGGTTTTCAACCAAGTACTAGAAATTATCATTTTATTTACAATTATTTAATCTGTCCAATTACTTTTGGTCCCTTTAAAAACAGGGTGGCACATGTTAAGGAGCTGAAACTCCTAAACCCTTCATCCAATTTTAATGTGGATACTCTCAAAAGAAAGCTGAAAGTCTGAACTTCAACTGCATCTGAATGGTTTTGTTTACAATTCATTGTGGTAATGTCTAGAACCAAAATTAAATAAATGTCTCTGTCCAAATATATATGGACCTAACTGTATATACTTTATACAGATATTTCACAATATACTGCACACATGTAGTATACATATATAATATACACAGAAACACATACTATATACTGTATGTACATGCATATATATAAATATATATATACTACCCATGTACACACAGACATACACATATATGTATACTTACCAGGTCCTGATGTCACTTGTGCAGATATCAGGACAGTGATGTAGGAGCAGCTATGATGAGTTTAAGGGGACACACACACAGGGCTGCAGACATCGTCCTGCCCCAGGTCTGACATCTTCTGCGCTGTGCCCCTCCCTCTCACTCTCATCTTCTAACTTGACACTGCAGGGGAGATAGAGGGTGATTGGATGAGGGTTTGGGAGAGATGATTAATAACTTCAAAGGATGCACAGCGTTATTCACTGTAAGTAATGCTGTACACCCTCTGGGCACTTCATAAAGGGGCTACAGACACAGGAGGCCCCCTTTGTGGGTGGGGGCCCCAGGCAGCTGCCCTGTCTGCCTGTCCCAAACACTGGCCATGCGTACTCGCATTCCTTTGTTTCGGTTTGTTACCTTAACAGGTCACAAGGACATATGCATATGTCTCAGGTGGCAAAGGGGTTAAATGTTTCTAAAAACAGTAGTCTATGAACCTAATTTTTGTGGCACCTCAGTGGGGCTGAGCAGAAAAGCAGTTACAGCTATTGCATGAGTTATCCCAGAAAAGCAGGCATACAGCAGTCTCTCACCCACCTCATCTTGATTTAAACTTAAATTCAAAACTGTAAATGCTGGCCAAAATCCTAATACCTCATACATGGCCCATGCCTGACTGCTGCTGTGACATTAGCAAATTTCTACTGTGGGTGAATTAATCAGTGAACTACATGTGTTACTATCCTTAAATTTTTCCAACATCAGTAATCTACAAAGCTGATATTTATGCCACCTGAGTGTGGCTGAGCAAAAAAGCAGTTTGAGCTATTGCATAAGGTAACAGGGCTCCCAGCTCAGCAGGCCCACATTGGTCCCTCAACGCCTCTTAATATGAACTTAAATTCAAAGATGAAAATGCTGGCCCAGATCCTGGCTCAGAAAATGGCCCATATCTGACTTCTGCTGTGCCATTATAAAATTTCTACTGTGGTTCAATTGAAGCCACTTTTTTGGTGTCTGCCCCTAATTTTTGGAAATGTTTGGACTCCAAGTTGGGTCTCCTTCATGTGTGTTGCCTGAATTTGGCAGAGCTCTCAGTCACTCATTCACCTGCTACTGATCAATGTTTTAGCTACAAAAGCTGGTCCAAGCCCTGTCCCATGCATCCATGCTGCTCAATTATACTATTTGTACTCTGGGTCAATTAATGCAACATTTCCTTGGTGTCTGCCCCTAATTTGAGTTATTTTGGCAGCTTTTTGGCCCCCCTGAAGGTATTGTCTATGTGTTTGGTTTTGCCTCGCATTGAATTCAATGGGGTTCGGATATGCTCGGTGAACATCGGGATGTTTGCCAATCTAAACCAATCCAAAACTTGAAAGGTTCGCTCATCTCTAATGATTACCCAGCTACTAAACTAAGCTCACCATCCCAGATCTCTGCAGACAACAGTGGAGACAGACCTGACAGTTCCAGACTCAACGTAGAAGAGGTACCCCTGGTCCGGGCCTTCTTCAAAAAAACACACACACACACAAACTTGCATAGGTGTGTGCAATCCAATTCTCACAGCCATTCTCAGCATGCTGCGATAGTTTTTACATGTCGAATGGACAAGAGAAAATAATCGCAGATGTACACTGCCCCATAGAATAACACTGGAATGGGTGCAATCTGATTTTTAATCGGATTGCATTTGTCCGATTTATCCACTTGTGTGAGCGAGCCCTTTGAAATGGGGATGTCTGACTTACACCTCTACATTAGTAACCCCGGGCTTGATGGCAGCTGTGATTTTTGACAAATCACAGCTGTCAGCAGACCCATATATTACAACGATTGCCACCGCACCAAGGAAATCGGGATGAGCCGGGTAAAGTGCTAGAATTGGCACATCTCATGTGTTGTGCTAATTCTGGGGCGGCTGCAGGCTTCTATTATTTAGATGAGGATGAGTCATGAGCCATTAACCATGGACCGTTCCAGCCTGATAATAGAAGCCTGCAGCTGTCTGCTTTGTCTGCGCTGGTTTTAAAACATAGAGAAGACCCCATGCCGTTTTTTTAAATAAATTATTTATTTAATATGATAAAAACAAAAACAGTGTTTATTTATCTATTTATCTCTCTATCTATCTACTGTATCATCTTTGTTACGCATCACTAACTATCTATATCTTTGAACATTTTTAATACATAACACTCTTTATTTTCTATGCTGCATTTAATTTCAAACGTGTTACACTTACAGTACACTGACAACACACTGATGCACAGATGGGAGAAGAACACGGACGTACAGATGTCATGCAGATAGCATACACGTACACATGGATGGCACACAAACACCAACCACGAATTTCATCTGCACTGTTTTTTCTAGTAAAGTAACGGAAACACCATGACATGTTAAGGGGGCCAAAGGAAAAATGTAGTTATTAAAAGTCAAGGATTTTGGTTTGAGAAATTTAAATAGTTTAGCGCTTTCTGACCTGCAATGCACAGGGGTTTCACATATGGGGTAGTGTTGATTCTGCAGGTTACAGGCTCATACGTGTGGTCGACAACTATCTGCTTTGCAAAAGATTCAATAATTAATTAACACAGATCCTCCTAATAATAAACCAATTCCTCCACCCCAAAAATGCATTAACCACTTAGCTAATGTAAGCTAAATTGTTATGTTCGGTGATCACAGCGACTTGATGAACTGTCAAAATGCCTCCATTACGCAAAAGCTAATTTAACAGCGAGTCACAATTCCTGACATCATAATTTATTTCAGCAGATGAAAATTTATTTGAGAAAAATGCACGTAACTGCTCGTACCTTGGCTTCTAAAGCATCCTCCACCACAATGATTGGCTCCTGAATATTGGGTTGAATTTGAACAGGAGCTGACAAAAACTGCTTTTTCAATTTCTCAAAAGCCCCAATAGCATCCAGAGACCAAACCTTGATGTGTGAGGTCAGTAAGAGTTTTAACAATCTGAGGAAACCTCATAATGAATTTCCTATAATAGTTGGCAAATCCTAGAAAATGTTGCAATACTTTCAGATCACTAGGTTGAACTAAATAAATTATGGCTTGCACCTTCCCAGGATCCATTTTAAATCCATCTGTCAATAAAATGTATACCAGAAATTAAACCTTCTGAAAGGAAAAAAATACATTTCTTAATTTTCCCCCAAAATTTTCCCTCAATCTTTGTAATACTACACAGACATGTTCCTGATGAGAGTCCAAATCAGGAGAGAAAATTAAAATTTCATGGTAAATAACAGCAAATCTCCCTATGCAATCAGAAAGGACATGATTCATAAAGCTTTGAAACACTGCTGGAGCATTGGCTAAACAAGGCTAAACAAGATTTTTGAATAGATTAACCATAGTTTCTGTCTGTTCTCGGAAATCGAGGCAAGGACTGAGATCCCCATCTTTTTTTTTTACAAAGAGAAATCAAGCAGCCACAGGGACCCTTTCATAAACTTTTGTTCACAAACTTTTTCTTAGCAGTACGTTCAGGCCTAGATAAATTATACAGTCTAGCTTTAGGTAATTTGGCACCAGGGACAAGCTCAATAGCACAGTCATAAGGATGATGGGGAGGTAATGTTTCTACCTCTTTTTCCAAAAACACTTCTCTGAAGTCATTCAATCAATAACAGGATTGTGAATGAGCAACCATGGAAGCCCAAATACCACCCCAACAGGTAACTTATCCTCGATATAATAGGAAATGGATTCTGAGAGAAGTGCTCCTATTTGAAGTGTGAATTCCACCGTCACAAATTTGACAAAGTTCTGAATTAGTGCAAAAATTTGAATGTGCTTTGCCAGACCAATTGTCCCTAATCCTAATTTCCAAACCAGTTCAGAATCAGTAACATTAGCTACAGACCCACAGTCATTGAAAGACCATGCTTGCAATACCTGGTTCAAGACAAAACCATTTTGAGCTGTGATTTATCTAAGGAGAAAAAAGGTACCTGGAAGTCTGGGTGACCTCCTCGACTACAACCCAGACTTAGAATTTTCTGGATGGCTTACGTGCTTGAGGGCAAAAAGAACAGTCCTTTAAATTGTGCTCAGAGATATCACAGTAGAAACAGAGTCCAAGATCCCGCCTGGCAGCTCTATTCTACATTGGATCTACTGCAGATAAACTGGCATACTCCGGAGAAGTATGCAAGGCATTCCACAAGCTACGATGCCGGTCACAAATTCTGCGGTCCATCCGTATGGCCTGGACTATGGCTTCTGTCAAAGAAAAAGGGGGATCATGTAGAACCAGTGCATCCTTCAGGAATTAAGACAGGCCTCTATAAAATTGGCACTTAAGGGCCACTTCATTCCACTGAAGCTCAGTAGACCACTGTCAGATTTCAGCACAGTAGTTCTCATCAGTGCAGCTCCTCTATGTCAGGTTCATGATCCTAGCTTCAGTGACCTTGACTTTTTTGGGTTGGTCACAGATAACCCCTAAGGCATCAAGAAAGACATCAACTGAGGACTGTTTTAGGGCTTGTGGGAACAAGGAATATTGCCAAGTCTGAGGGTCCCCTTGCAATAGGGAGTGGGACATAAACATTGCTTCCCGTTGGAGCTCATCCCCTGAAGACCGGAGTCATAGGGTAAAGAAT
This sequence comes from Oophaga sylvatica, assembly GCA_033576555.1. Taxonomy (NCBI): domain Eukaryota; kingdom Metazoa; phylum Chordata; class Amphibia; order Anura; family Dendrobatidae; genus Oophaga; species Oophaga sylvatica. The sequence goes on along the minus strand of JARQOD010000004.1, from coordinate 299,226,552 downwards.
AGCTTGCGACCCTCCCTGAACTCTCTAAACTAGTTTCTCTTCCCCCAAAATTTAATAGGGAGGGCCACTGCTGGTTTGGGGGAGACCAAGTGAATGTAACATTGCAGTCTCCACTTTCAGTGAAGGGTTAGAGGATATTTTCCTAAAACTGACTCTACAACTGGTACTGTAATGATTCCAGACTCTGGCATTCCTTAGCCAGATCTTGCATCACATTTGCCTCCTGGTCACAGAGCGTGTTAACAGGCTCCATACTGGTGAAAAAGAAAATGAATACGGTCAGTTGTAATGTGACACTGAGTCACTACTTAAGGGCAGGCCATGAGACAGGGTAGTCAGGAGGTCCAATGTCAGATGCCAGGAGGGCTCATAGTACAGTAGGGTAGGACAAACTTATGGTCAGGTAACAGTCAGTGGTCAAAGGCCAGGAAGGTACATCAAGACTAGGGAGTACAACAAATGGATAGTCTGAGGTCTAGTCCGGGGTCATATACATGAAGTCAGAGAGCGTCAAGAGCAGAAGGGATAATACACACGAATAGTCTCAACAAATCCGAGGTCAGCAACAAAATCAAGAAGTCAGACACACAGCAAGCACACACAAATGACTAAGCACAGCTACAACTGACACTGGAATGCAGACAGCAACCCAGATTGTTTGCAAATAAATAAAAATGGGAGGCAACTGGAGAAAAGCCCACAGGCTAGACCAGATTGATCAGAAGATGAGGTAAAGACCTGGAGGGTCAATTTTGCAAATGTGTATTTTTCTAAAATTTTAGTAGAATTCAATCCCAATCTAACATAAACTCTCTTTTATAACATATATACATATATGCATATATATAATATTATAAGTTTTATTATCTTATATTTATACTAAGTATTGTCGCAAGTTGACTACTCAAACTACACTAACAGTAAGTCAGCTACACATATAAAACAATTGGGCATTCAAAGCCTCCAACCTTTTTTGAGTTTTTTTTTTTTTATATTGATCTAGTAAACTTATATTTGATATATCTGCTATCAAATAATAGGTATAGCTTGTCAGTTTTTTCCAAGTCTTTTATGAAATGTATTATGCATCTTCAATCTCTGCTACAATGTGTGTTTGTTGAGCTAGATTTTATAGCCATAGAATTCATCCCATTATTTAATAGACTCCTCTTTGGATACTTAAAGCATAAATTCATTAGTGTCTAAACTGTTTTTACATGGTTGCTTATGCTTACTAATAAAACACATGGAAAGAGCATTAGACATCTTTAAATATGTTTAAAGACATGTTTGAACATCTGAAAATAAATCACAGCATTTTGGATCCTGAATATTAGAACTGGTTAGAATTAGTCGGCTTCCTGATCCCCTTCTTCCTTTCTTGATAGCCCAGTATCAAAAAATTCCATCAGGTAAAGGTAATTGTCTTGAATATACTTTACATAAATGTGCAATCAATTAAATGAGCAGCACTTTTTTCAATGCCAGATTATATCTCAAGCCCATATCATGTTACTTTAAATTCCTTCTGAAACTGTAGTCTTGAAAAATGCAAGTTTTTTTGTTTATTTCGATGTTGTCAGCACTTTGACATATTTTCTCTAATCTATATCACTGAAATATTTAGAAATGGATTCACATACTTGTGATGTGTCATTTCCAAATTATAAACGAAGGTCTAAAACTTTCGTAGAAATTATACAATATGTAAGTAGTGAAGATGAGCAAAAAGTTTGAAATTTTAATTTTCCAAATTGGACAAATTATTTTAAAAACTTTTAAAATCGGCCTATTGATACACAGTGAGTCACAATAACCCTAATTGGCTTCACAAGACATGTATTACACACTTAGCTCTCCTAGAACAACTCATTTCAAGCTCTTCAATGCAAACACAGTCTTAGTAATATCAAAGTAACCTCAACATATATGGTGATGACAATCTGTAATGTTTATTCTGTGCTTTATGACTTTCTCTCCCTATCTCTATTGCTAAGCTGTGACTTTCCCTCAAAATTCAAAATCACCGAAATATGGCAGCTATATTTCCTGACTCTGCTTCTAAATGGGTTATGATAGTCCCTCCTGTTTGATTGTGTTATAACATGTGTTGTTGAAGCAAGGCACTATGGGGAAGCCTGTATGGTCACACCTGAAGTCATGTAAGCTTTTTCTGGCTTATCCATTCTTCTGTAATGTATAAAATGGCTCTTTTAGGTGATTTACATAAATCAAATCACAAATTGTTGAAATTTGTCAGGTTGGTTGAGTTCTTAAAAACTTAACACAAGTTTGATTTGCATCAAGTTGGTATGTTCATCTCTTATAGGTAGACATTATTTTACAATTTCGTACAACTGACAAAGCTGTAAAATACACTGCTCAAAAAAATAAAGGGAACACTCAAATAACACATCCTAGATCTGAATGAATGAAACAGTCTCATTGAATACTTTGTTCTGTACAAAATTGAATGTACTGACAACAAAATCACACAAAAAACATCTGTGAGGAAGGAACAGCCACCATCTTGGATAGGGAAAATGCCAGCCTTTCATTTTGTCTGTTCACAGAGCCACAGGCTGCTAACTGCACCTGGCCCCAGGGCCTGTGGGCATATTCAATACGACAGGATTTTGTGTCCACTGAGAATAAAAAGGTCTTTTAGTATACTAAGTAATTCAGGCCCAATGTTGAATAGCAAAGTCTGTTATTATGATAATGAGATAAGGCCAAAACAAGACCTCAAAGCTTTAGCCTGAGCCATGGTAGCCTGGGGCCTGGGGGGCTTCAATTAGATTATACCTGCCAGACACAGAAAACACATCTATTGTGTCTCCCAGCCATGACGGCTCTGTTCTAGGATTATGAATTATGAGCACATCTTTCTAGGTACAAACTCATAAAAATATGTGCTTGATCCTGCGGACCTCGGGCATCTGATGGTGCAACTCCCAAGTCGGTGATGGCTCAGGGGTCTGAGATATAGAGATTGGCTCTCCACAGAGACCAGGTTTGATCTCCATGCGACAGGCAAAACATACTGCATCCGCTGGTACTTCTCGTCTACTGATCCGATCGTCCTGGAGAAAGTTAACCCCTTTGCTAGATATTGGGAATAATATCTGCAGGGAGCTAAGGGTGGAGATTGTCATCCCACCCTCGGACACCGAGGGGAGGGACTTAGCAGGTTTAAGAACTGTGAGCTATGGGCAGACTGGATCCATTCTCACAGCAGCAAGACAATGAAGAACTAAGGACCAATGTATAGATCTGCCAAGGGAGCAGCGGTACACGTTTTGGGGAATGTCCAGCAACTAAGACTTTCACCTATGGATCACAGAGCTCCCTGACTCCACATGCCCATACAACCTGGTAATATTGACCTCTAGCTTACTACCTCTAAGCCTTGTACCATTATTGTTGTATTTTACTCTGACTGAAAATCCATTGTAATTCCGTTGTATAGCTTACTGTATATTTCTGTAATTATCTAATGCGCCCTTAAGGCAATTAAACCATAAAATTAATCTTGGGCTGATGCTTTTTCTCTGATCACAAATCTTAGAGTACCCAGAGGGTAACAGGACACCCTCCCCGGTGGCCATTTGCTCTAGATGCAGTTCCCTTACTGACCTGAGAGACAAAGGGGGTGCCGGAGAGCTGTGCCTGTGGAGTTACATCACACTGGTGACGTGGAAGGATGGGGGTTGTCCTTCACACCATCAATGAAATCAAATTTATTAACCAATGGAGGCCTGGATTTGGAGTCACCCACAAAATTAAAGTGGAATGTAATGTCCTTAAAACAAGGCAAAATGATGCTCAGTAGTGTGTGTGGCCTCCACGTGCCTGTATGACCTCCCTGTGCCTGTGTGACCTCCCTACAATGCCTGGGCATGCTCCAGAGGAGGAGGTGGATGGTCTCCTGGGGGATCTCCTCCCAGACCAAGACTAAAGCATCCGCCAACTCCTGGACAGTCTGTGGTGCAATGTGACATGATGTCCCATATGTGCTAAATCGGATTCAGGTCTGGGAAACAGGCGGTCCAGTCCATAGCTTCAATGCCTTCAACTTCCAGGAACTGCGGACACACTCCAGCCACATGAGGTCTGGCATTGTCCTGCATTAGGAGGAACCCAGGGCCAACCGCACCAGCATATGATCTCACAAGGCGTCGGGGGATCTCATCTTGGTAAATAATGGCAGTAAGGCTACCTCTGGCTAACACATGGAGAGCTGTGCGTCCCTCCAAAGAAATACCACCCCACACCATTACTGACTCACTGCCAAACCGGTCATGCTGAATGATGTTGCAGGCAGCAGATCTCTCTCCATGGCATCTCCAGACTCTGTCGAATCTGTCACATGTGCTCAGCATGAACCTGCTTTTATCTATGAAGAGCAAAGGGCGCCAGTGGCAAATTTGCCAATCCTGGTGTTCTGTGTCAAATGCCAAGCCTTCTGCATGGTGTTGGGCTGTGAGCACAACCCCCATCTGTGGACGTCGGGCACTCAGACCATCCTCGTGGAGTTAGTTTCTAACTGTTTGTACTGACAAATGCAAATTTGTAGCCTGCTGAAGGTCAATTTGCAGGGCTCTGGCAGTGCTCCTCCTGTTCCTCCTTGCACAAAGGCGGAGGTAGCAGTCCTGCTGCTGTGTTATTGCCCTCCTACGGCCCCCTCCATGTCTCCTATTGTACTGGCCTATCTCCTGGTAGTGCCTCCAACTTCTGGACACCACGCTGACAGACACAGCAAACCTTCTTGCCACAGCTCGCATTGATGTGACATCCTTGATGAGCTGCACTATCTGAGCCACTTGTGTGGGTTTTAGAGTCCGTATCATGCTACCACGAATGTGAAAGCACAACCAACTTTCAAAAGTGACCAAAACATCAGCCAGAAAGCATTGGTCCTGAGATGTTGTCTGTTGTCCCCACCTGCAGAACCACTCCTTTCAGCATGTGAAATTGATTGTCAATCAGTGTTGCTTCCTAAGTGGACAGTTTGATTTCACAGAAGTTTGATTTACTTGGAGTTATATTCTGTTGTTTAAGTGTTCCCTTTATTTATTTTTGAGCAGTGTATTAAAAAAATAACCTGAAAACTCAGTATGAGCACATCCTTAGGTCCCTTGCTCTTTGCTCCAAAACAGAGAGCTTAAATGATTCAACAAGTGATGACAAAAGATGGGCAAATCTGAACAGTAAAGTTCAGGGTCCGTAACAGTTAGTGTTCGTGCAAGGACCCCGAACATGGGACTTCTCCAGGAAGTCCGTGTTAGCATTCGGGTTCGGCATCCCAAACATTGGCTGTTTCCCATGCTGTCATTTGCATGATAGCTCAATAAACACAAGTGTCTCTCATCTGCAGTAAGATCATTAATATTATTATCAGAGAAGCTGTGGTTGCAATGCTGTCAGATGACAATGTGAGCCAGCAGCTGTGACTGGAGGTAAACAAGTTACCGCTGATGAGAGAGTACTGCAATGGGCTGGGTGGTGGAACCACTGTGCCAAAGCCCAAGGAAGACCTGGAAACGTGTGACTAGGAGCCTCACCCAATCCGACCACAGACACGCAGTAGCTAACAACAACGCAGTCTATGGAGAGACAATGGTGGTGATCCAGGTGCTACTCCAGGACTGATTTTGGGTAGATAGCAGATGAACCTTAGGAGTGAATAGCTCTAATGGCCTGGGGAAATGTCCAACAGATGCAGGCAGGTAGAGAAGATGACAGGAACCTCAGGTGCAAACATTTCAATCTGACGGAGAGATGAGCACTGGCGAGTGCAGATGGCTCGGCTTCCGTTGAGGTGAGCACTGGTGGGTGCAGATGGCTCTGCTGCCATTAAGGTGAGCACTGACGGGTGCAGCAGACTGAGATGCTAGTATAGGGACCTGAAAACTGACAAGCGTGTTAGGAACAAACTCACAACATTGCACAGGCACCTCCATGTTGGAGGTGGCGGTTTAAATAGTAAGAGACCTCCAGCTATTGGCTGGGGACACTTTAGAGGAATGCGTGCAGCTTTAATAAGAAAGAAGAAGTGCGCGTGTCCGCTTTAAGCACAGTGCCTGGATACCTGCTATGAGTGCATGCACCCCTGGACAGCAGCAGACCTGGAAGAAGCAGGACGTGAGCCTTGGCTGTGTTTACGCTGATATCTCTGTAGAGAGATAGGGACTGCAGGCAGAGATGCATGCTCTACAAGTTCTACTACAAAGAATGCTTTTCCAGAACTGGGCTGGCTTCTTTATTTTTTTTATTTTTGCAAAGTCTAATCTGGCCTTTCTATTTTAAAGGTTGATTAATGGTTTGCACTTTGTAGTGAACTCTCTTGTAGTGAACTCTCTGTATTTGATCTCATGAAGTCTTCACTTTATGACAGACTTAGATACTGAAACGCTTTCTTTTTCAGGAGGGTTTTCACATGGGTGGATATTTTGAAAGGGTTTTCTTCACTATAGAATGAATTCTGTGATCATCCACCACTGTTGTCTTCCATGGATGTCCAGGCCTTTTTGAGTTCCAAAACCTAACAATGCTTTTTATTTTTGCAGAACTGTTGATTTGCCCACTCCTAACATTTCTACTATCCTTTTGGTAGATTTCTTGATGTGGGCTAAAAGCAACAGCTTCCAAATGCAAATGCCACACCTGGAATGAGATCCATATCTTTTATCTGCTTAGTTGATAATGGATTAACAAGGGAATGTAGCTTATTAAAGAGGTTTTGAGATAATTGTCCAATTACTTTTGAATCCTTTAAAAAGAGGCAGCTACATATTAAAGAACTTAATTCCTAAACCCTTACTCCAATTATGATGTGAATACCCTCAAATTAAAGCTGAGAGTTAGCACTTTAAACCTATATTGAGCTAATTTGACAAAGCTTGTTTCACTTCCCAAATATTTCTGGAAATTATATATAGTCCTTAAGTACTTGAGGATTGGGGGCCCCACTTAGAGTATTGCCAAAGGACACAATTTGTGTAAAATCTGCCCTGTGTAGCCTTATGCTCTGGGGTTTCTCTAACTAAGAAATACAACAAAAAATAATGTATACTAAATTATTCACCTCATTCTTCACCGATTCTGCTGCTCATCTGATCTCTAACTGCAGCTTCTGTTTCTTTTCTTCATGTGGCAAAGTTACCTGAGCCACAGGGATAAATCAGTTGACTGGATGGGAGGCTGCTAGGGTTGGACAGGTGAGCTGTGAGGTAAGCATAATAAGCATAATATTGAGGTAAATATAATATTTTTTTAGCTTGATAGCCATCATTTAGCTGAATTCACCCAAAACAGATAACAACAAATTCAAATTTGGGCAATTCCAATTTAATAGTAAATTTTGAACCAAGTCTGACACGTCTCAACTTAATTAACTCCTTTCTCTTTTAAACCCCTATGTTGAAATTAATTAAAATTAGGATATGTGTTAAGATTACAAGATTGATGTCTAGACTCGTAATATGGGTTAGTGCTTGAATGAAAAGTTGAAGGTAAAATATGCAGGACCAAGAAAACACGTAAAAAGAAGCTGGGTCATATCTCAAAGAGTAATCTTGAATAGAGATGAGCGAATTTGTTTTAAAAATGATCGCCAAACATATATTCGGCACTAATATGGCACATTCGGATTTGTGATCGGAAACCCAAGCAAAATTTTATAAAATCGGTAAAAATTGGTAACATTCGGTAAAAGTGCAGGAAAATATTTGTGTTGCCATAAAAATATTTTCAGCACTTTAGCAACAATAATGATGGTGTATCATGAATGTTTGGCACTTGTTTGAGTGGAGGGGGGTTTGCAGAGCTCAGAGGTGCGGAGTTTTTGTAAGCACAGCACAGCAGCCATTTTTTTCCAAAGTTTATATGTGCACATAGCGGCTAGCCAATCAGGGCTCAGGAAACACCCACAATGTCCTGACACAATGGCTTGTGTCATTTGCTGCTGAAATCACGTCCTTCTGCATATAAATAGTGAACATCTTGTTTTAGTGCCATTTTGACATTGATACAGCACAGAGAGGCTGCTCCTGACGCTGCCACTATTACTAGCAAGATTTCAGCTATTTAGTTAGGTGATAGTATATCAGTCAGATAGTGTAGCTAGATAGTGTCCAGTGTGGAAAATATACCTTTCAGAAATTCTTTTGGGGGGCATTACTGAGGTTCTCAGACAAAGCTGGCAGGCACATGTCCTCCAAGTGTGTTGTGCACTGCTTCTATAGTGCTCCACGCACGAGTATAGCATTTTAAATAACATTATTTCAGTAGGTAAGTGTGAAAAAGCCTGCTGTACCCCACATTTTAGCTAGATAGATAGGTGGTTGTATATCAGTCAGATCAGTCAGATACTGTAGGTAGCTAGTGTCCAGTGCAGCTGTTAAATTTACAGCACTTTTTTTCTTTTTTGGTCATACTGAGCTGCACAAACAGATCCAGCAGGGTACGTGTTGTGCACTGCTTCTATTGTGATCCATGCATGAGTATATCATTCTAATTCACATGTAGCTAGTGAAAAAATATTAAACAGCCTGCAGTATCCCACCTTGTAATTTAGTGCTGTGGTGAAATAAAATGGCCTGCAGACCTAAGGTACATTAAAAATAAGTTATACTTTTTTCTGTTGCTAAATGGGAAACAGCCTGCTGTATCCCACGCAGTCATTTCATTTAGTGGTGGTGATATGAACCTGTCTGCAGACCTAAGGCACATTAAAAAAAATATATAATTTTTCAGTTGCAAAAAGTTAGACAGCCAGCTGTATCACACTACGTCATTTTTTAGGGTTGAAATTAAGGTGTAGAGGCCTGATCCAGAGGCCACAAACAAATTCTTATATTATTAACATCATACAGCAAAGGATCTGACTTTAAAAATAGTTTGTAGCATCTAATTTGATATAAAGGCCTGATTGTTGGTCTCCAAAAAATTCTTCTGTTATTAACGTCCTACAGTAAGGGACCTGAGTTTAAAAATAGTTTGTAGCATCTAGTGTGTTATACAGGATTGATCCATAGTCGACAAACAAATTCTTCTGTTATTAACATCATACAGTAAGAGACCTGACTTGAAAAATAGTTTGTAGCCTCCGGTGTGTTATAGAGGCCTGATCTTTGGTCCAAATTTTATTTTTCTGCTGCTAACACGATACAGCACGCCATATTCCAACTTTGAATTTACTGTTGCTTAAATTCAGCTGTTTGCAGAGGTGGTGCGGAGTTGAAAATCTAATTTTTGGTTGTTAATACTGTGCTCCTACCACACTATCTGAGCAACATGACTGGGAAAAAGCGAAGACGTGATAGAAGGGGAATTAGGTTTGGTGTTCAAGGTGTACGTTGGGTAGGTGGTAATGTTTGTGAAAGCAGTAGTGAAGCAATGTCACATCCTATGGAAAGACAACTGACAACTTATGTTACTGGACAGGTAACACCACTACCTTTCTTTGGCAGCCACACTGCTGTACGCCTTGTCGATGATGTCCAGAAAGAGCATGTATTCGAGTGGATGGCAAGTGCAGCTTCAATTGGTCTCTCCTCTTCTTCCTCCACCTCAATATCACACCCAGTACAATCCACAGATGTGGCACCCAAATTCCACCTGCTTCCCCCCACGTCCCAACTATCCAAACGTTCAACTGACTGTACGGAACCACAGATAGGTGAGTCTGAAGTGCTGTTTGCACATTCTTTGCCATGTTCATCATAAGTGTACTCAAAAGTTTTGTAGAGTCAAGATGAGGAAATCTGCACCGACGACCACATTTTTTTTCGCTTGGATCTGGGGCAGAATGAAGTACGGTCTGAACAGCATCCAGACCCTCATCGTCAGACATTAACCCCTGGGGGGAGGTGATCCTGATGAGACTCAGATATCTGAGGCTCACGCGGACTGTACTGTGCTGTCAGGGCTTGAAGAGGAGGAGGGTGACTCCAATGGCGAGGCATGTGATAACACAGAGGATGATGATGAGGTGATAGATCCCAGTTGGCATGAACATATAGGCACACAGCTGAGCAGGTCATCTGAGGAGGAAGACAAGGAGGTTACGTTGCGCCATACGTTGCAGACATGTAGTGATGCAACTGCGATGAGCGATGCATCCTCAGCAGCCACAACTGTGTCCCTGACCAGCAGCTCGCAGGGGTAAAAATTGCAATAATTTGACTACTACATGTATGAACCTTCACATGCACAATCAACATGCTTTAGTGTGGGAATCCCACTGCACAAAAATGCGGGCCAGCAGACATCAACCACCATCAGCCGCCCCATCAATCAAATCTGCTGCTTCTTCTTCCTCCTCTTTTACCATGCCAGCTATTGAGATGCAGGTCTTTGACCACAGAACCTCGGTTTATTTACCCGATCGAGTCAAGATGCAGGTCTTTGACCACAGAACCTCGGGTTCTTTACCCGATCGAGTCAAGCTGACTGAGAGGCCACCTTCATCTGTAATGGAAGCAGACATGCCTGCTGTTCGTGACCGATGTCAGAGAACGATCATACCACAAGTTTCTCAATGCACAGTAACATCTCCACCTGCATCTCTCTCAAGGTCCAGCAATTTGTCCGGTTCACCGTACTCAGCCCTCTCACAGCACTGCAGCCAGCCCACGACTCTGCAGTTGTGGTCACGGAAAAGTTTGTTTCCTCCTATGCATGACAAAGCTAAGAGGTTGAACTCTACCATCTCCAATTTGATGGCCACGGAAATGCTGCCTTTCTGCCTAATGGATACCGACGGTTTCCAAAAGCTGATGGCCGTCGCATTCCCCTAGTATCAATTACCCAGTTGTCATTACTTTTCTAAAAAGCTGTGCCTGCACTACACCAGCATGTAGCAGACAACCTTACCCATTCCTTGACAAAATCTCTGTCTGCCAGGGTGCATTTCACCACAGACACTTGGATGAGTAAGCATGGCCAAGAGCGTTACATCTCGCTGACTGGGCACTGGGTGACTCTGGTGGCTGTGGGGAAAGGCGCTACTCCTCAAGTCCCCCAAGGCTTGCAGGCTAAATCTCTACATTTAACACTTCCTCCACTGCTTCTGCCTCCTATATGGCCTCCACCTGCGATCTCAAGCTGTGCCTTCATGAGACATGTGTTCCAACAGTGCATAGCGAACCCACACCACATCCATACTGCGCAGCCAGGGCTCACTGCAATCAGGCAGTCTTAAAATTTATATGCCTTGGAGATCGCAGTCATACAGCTGAAGAGTTGTAGACAGCTCTCCCGGATGAATTTGATCATTGGCTGTCTCTGCTGAACCTGCATCCAGGGAAAGCCGTGTCAGATAACTGTGCAAACCTGGTGGTGGCCTTACGGCGAGGAAAGCTCACACACCTACCTTGCATGGTTCACGTCCTCAACCTGGTGGTACAGCATTTCCTCAGCCACTATCCTGGCCTGGGTGACCTGCTCCGGAAAGCATGTAAGCTGTGTGCTCATTTCCACTGTTTTAACACCCATGCTCATCGACTTGCATCAATATCGAGGTCTTTGGCCTTGCCAGTTAACAGTTTGATATGTGATGTGCCAACACGGAATTCCACTCTGCACATGCTTCAGTGACTGTGTCAGCAGCAATTAGCTCTGACGCAGTATGTCATGTTGTATAGCCTGTGACAATGTACTACGGAGGTGGCACATATCAAATTTACAGAGTGGGTACAGAATAAGGACCTTTTGTGGTCCCAGAAGAAGAGGAGGAACAGAGGAGGCTGTGGAAGGGATAACATTGTCTCGAAGTTCAAGACTGTCGTCACACAGGCAGGTGCCAAGGTAGGGTGTATTACTGCGATTGAGGGGGGTTGGTGAAGATAACAAACTGTTATCGAAGGTGCACGATCCGAGGAACAAAAGGCGGAGGAAGAGGTGATGGGCGAGAAACTGTCGGTTGAAGAGGATAATCCTCCCCTCTCTGTTGTTTGGGGTTGGTGGAAGGGGATGGAGGAAACGAGCCTCATTGTGATCCAGCCACCAACACAGCATGGGCTTGGACTTCATGGTAAAGCCCGACATATGAGTGCCTTCTTACTGCAACATAATCCCTGTATACTTATGATTTTATGATTAGGAATAATGCTGACTACTGGTTTGCCATTTCATTAGATCCACGTTATAAAACCAAATTTTGCCCGATGATTCCCGCCCTAGAAAGAGACCCATGAATGCTGAAGTATCGAAACACGCTTTTATACAACCTTAAACTGCGGTAGCTGTAGTGTAAGACATGTCGGTCCCAATTCTACTATTTCTATTCACGTGAAAGTTATTCAACTTCAGTGGTGTCAGGCCCTCATTTTTTAAATGTGAACACTCCAATTTGGGTGTCCATCTGCTGGATTGGGTGTAGTGAAAGACCTGTCAGTCCCTATTTTACTATTTCTACTGTGTTGAAATTGATGCTACTTTGGTGGTGTCTGCCAATACTTTTTGGAAATGTGAAAACTCCTGGTTGGGTGTCCATCTGCTGGATTGGGTGTAGTGAAAGACCTGTCAGTCCCTATTCTACTATTTCTACTGTGGTGAAATTGATGACACTTTTGTGGTGTAAGGCCCTCATTTCTTTAAATGTGAACACTTCTTGTAGGGTGTTCATGTGCTGTGTTGGATGTAGTGAAAGACCTGTTGGTCCCTATTCTACTATATCTACTGTGATGAAATTGATGCCAGTTCTGTAGTGTAAGGCCCTCATTTCTTTAAATGTGAACACTCCTTGTTGGGTGTCCATCAGCTGCATTGTGTGCAGTAAAATAACTGTCAGTCCTTATTTTACTATTTCTACTGTGGTGAAATTGATGCCACTTTGGCGGTGTCTGCCAATAAGTTTTAGAAACGTGAACACTCCTGGTTGGGCATCCATCTGCTGTATTGGGTGTAGTGAAAGACCTGAGTGTTCCTGTTACACTATTTCTACTGTAGTGAAATTGATGCCACTTTCTTGGCGTCTTCTAATAATTTTTGGAAATGTTAACACTACAGATGAGCGACTTTGGCTCCGGGAGGGTCGAGTCGGGTTTCAGACCACCCGACTTTCCCAAAAGTCGAGTCGAACGAAGTCGGCCGACTAACGGAAAAGGTCGAGTCGGAGTCGAAAATCCGACCCCAATGCAAGTCAATGGGGAATAAAAGTCGGCATGGAATGGAGGACATTAAACACACCTACAGTGCCCATTTTAATGCCAACAACATCAATTCTTATTACTTAAGCTTGTCAACCTTAATTAGCTTTATAATAAAAGTAACACATTGAAAGCTGGGAGTTATTTGGCTAAAGTTGTGTGTGGGGGGGCAGGGCTGGCTCCAGGTTTTTGTGGGCCCCGGGCCAAAGAGTCTCAGTGGGCCCCTTTAACACATACCACAATTCTTGATGCTCGAATATGGCAGAGAACAATAGGTACAGTACAATGCAAAATACTTCACTTCTTACATTATATGAGTGATGTCTATTGTAAATTCTACTATAGCTCAAAAAACGGACAGTATAGTTGTTATGAGCTCGGTTGCAACAATTTTATTATATAATGGATTGCAACCGAACCCGGGGTCCGCGATATAGTTTGTCACTGCTGCCGAACACCCTTTGGGTATTAGGGTAACAAATGACAACAGAAATCTAACATTAGATCTCGCCTGTGTTACTTCACACTAGGGGAGATGTAGAATTGGCACTATCTACGTTAACGTCACGGGAGATGTGCTATCGACTGGCGTAGATGTAGCCCTGTTAATGGCACAGAAGCCAATTGCCAGATATTAGGTTTGCACTATGTTCGGCTAGCTGGTATAGACGTAGCCCTGTTGACTGCACAGAAGCTACGTGCCAGCAGCTAGAAAGTGCGTGCGACTAATGCCAGGCGTACGTGCTATCAGCCGGGGTGAGACCGGACTGAGCAACTCTCTGTTCTGCTTGGCAGGCAATGCCCAGGTTACGCGCCGTGCAGTCTGCTCAGGGTGTATAGCTACCCTATATTCATAGCAAGACTGCGCCACATTGGCTACAGGTTACGCGCCCCACAGTCTGCTCAGGGTGTATAGCTACCCTATATTCGTAGCAAGACTGCGCCACATTGGCTACCTGCCTGGCATATGCTAAACCTGCCTGAAGGACCTGTGCTAATTTGCCGAGCGAACTCTGGCATCGGCAGGTCCCAGAGAGCAAAGCTAGAGAGCACGTGGAGCCCAGATTCTGGTACGTCCACACATGAGCACTGCCTATTTTAGTATGATCTGACCGCGTCGCGGACAGACAAGCTATTTAAGGGCTAAGCTCCGCCCCAGTCATCGCATTACTCGCATCATCGGTGACGTCATCCGTGACCAATCAGGCGGTGCAGGTCAGAGGATCAGCTGACATTAACCATCAATCACGGTTCGCCATGTCACGGACATGCTCAGTGCAGGCATTTCTGGACTTAGGCTATAGCAGCCCTGTTTCCTTCTGTAACCTATGCTTAAGGCTACTATTAACAAAGACACTGGGGACAGCTTGTTCTCTCTTGTACTGGCTAGGTATTGGGATTGACAGTGAAGCTAAGCAGCATCTGCCCCAACTGAAACCTGAATGGGGGACCACTGATGCCTCAGATCCAGGTTCAAATCCAGCTGATACCTAACAATAGTCCTCCATACAGTATTATGGGCACCACATAGTGCGCCATACAGAATCATGAGCCCCATATATTGCTCCATACATAATTGTTCCCATATGATGTTCCATACAACAAACAAAAAAGCAACCATAGATCCAATATGAAAATATTTATTTATTGTTAAAAATATGCATAAAATAGGGACAACAGAGTTTTAAAACAATTGCAAGCATATTAATGCCTATATATGGAAGAAAAAATTGGGGCATACACAATCTGTTATCAAATATGCAGATGTTCAAGTGCAACCAAAATTATTAGTGACAACAATAAAAGTGTATATTGAAAAGATTATTAACAAAATACAAGCCTTAAATAACATAAAAAAGCAAGTGCAAAAATGCAAAAAAGTGCCAAGTGCATCAAGAGAGACGTAGAGTGTCAACTAGTGAAAACCACTCTTTTGCAAAGTGTGAACATATCGCATATAGTAAAACAAGGGCAAACAATACTATAAATAAATAAAAAAGTGACAATGCAGTGCTGCCAATGACTTACAGTGAATGTAGCTCCTGGTATCCCGGATAGACGCCCACCCCAACGCACGTTTCAGCACGTTGCCTTCGTCAGGGGCCCCCGAAACGCGCGTTGGGTGGGCGTCTATCCGGGATACCAGGAGCTACATTCACTGTAAGTCAACATTTTGGGTCGTCCTTCTTTCTGTCACGATTGATCCAGCAGCACTGAAGACTCTTTCTGATAGCACACTACCAGCAGGGCAAGTCAGCTCCTGCAAGCCATATTGTGCCAATTCACGCCAGGTGTCCAGTTTACAGGCCCAGTAGTCAAAGGGAAATGAACTGTGAGGGGAGGAGAGGTAATTTTGAAACATAGTTGACAACTGCTGTCTCCTGTCTGATGCAATCGATTCAGTATTAACAGTCGTGTGAGCGGTACTTGAGAAATCAGTCCACAACATGGTCATGAAACCCCTGTCTCCAACGCCACTTCTGCTGTGTGCACCACGAACACCTCTTCCATATTGCACAGTATGGCTCGTGGTAGAACCTGCACCGCTGCTGTGTGCTGGGAATACCTCTAACAAACAGTTTACCAGAGTTGCTTGTTTGTTCGCCAATATTAGCTCTAGGTTCTCCTGTGGCATGATGTTCTGTAATTTGCCTTTATAGCGTGGATCGAGGATGCTGGCCTACCAGTGGTCATCATCCTTCATAATTTTGGCAATGCTGGGGTCCCTTTTTAGGATCCGCAAGACATAATCAAACATGTGGGCCAATGTTCCAGGTGTCAATGATGCAGTGCCAGTGGTGGGTGGAGGAGCACTTTCTGCCAAATCCACCTCCCTCCGGTCACACACAAACCCTGTACCTGACCTTGGCAAGTCAACATTTTCTCTTGCCCCCTGAGAAGCATCCTCCTCCCCAAAATAATCATCCCCTCCTCCTCCTCCTCTTCCTCTTCTTCCTCCACCTCATCCAGGACAGTTCCCTGAGCAGACAATGGATGACTGTCATCAAGGCTTCCCTACTCCTCCTCCGCTTCAGACGCCTGATCCTTAATGTGCGTCAAAGTTTGCATGAGCACACACATAAGTGGGATGCTCATGCTTCTGATGGCATCGTCTGCGCTTACCAGCCGTGTGCATTCCTCAAAACACTGAAGGACTTTACAGAGGTCATTCAGGTTTGACCACTGCACACCCGAAACTCGATGTCTGCCCTCAAACTGCCTGCCCGTGTATCCTCCCACAAATTCATTACAGCCTGCCTCTGTTCGCACAGCCTCTCAACCAGGTGGAGTTCCACCTTGTTGCAACATCTATGATTAGGCGGTGCTTGGGGAGGTGGAGCGACGGATGTGTGAGCACAGTCTTCGCACCATATGGAGCAGGGCTGTTAACTCCTGATAATAACTTATGAAGCACTGCACCACCAGATTCAAGGTGTGAGCAAGGCAAGGTATGTGTCTGAGTTTTGCCAGGGCTATGGCCGCCACAAAATTACGGCCAGTATCACTGACTACCTTGCCTGGCTCAAGATGTAGACTGCCCAGCCATGACTTAGTTTCTCACTGCAAGTAGTCAGCCAGTACCTCAGCGGTGTGTCTGTTGTCGCCCAAAAACATCATCTTTAAAACAGCCTGCTGACGCTTACCACTAGCTGTTCGACAGTGGGACACCTCGTGTGCAACACTGGCAGCTGCGGATGAAGTGCTCGTTTGACTGTGCTCTGTCGACGAGCTTTTGCTTCTGGAGTAGGAGGGTCGAATGCCTGCAGCCAACTGTTGCCTATACTGTGGGCTAGACAGCACTGTCCCATCGCCACTGTCCTATGTGGACCCTGCATCCACCACATTAACCCAGTGCGCAGTGATGGACACGTAATGGCCCTGGCCATGCCCACTGGCCCATGCATCTGTGGGCATCATCTCTAATGAGATCAGTGCGGCAATGTAGGCGTCCAAAGCCAGTGAGGTTTAGTAGTCCGTCTACGCTTGCAAGTGCATGGTGTTTAAATGTCTAAGCATGCAACTGGTATTCAATTTTCGTAGATTTTTCCCTCGGCTAAATGTCGTTCCGCTAGTGTTGAGCGATACTGCCCGGTATCCTAAAATATCAGATCGGATTGGATCGGCCCCATACTCAAAAAGTATCGGGTATCGCCGATCCGATACCGGAAACCCAATGGAAGTCAATGTGACAGAAATATCGGAACTAAAAAACCTCTTTCTTTCCTTGTAAACACTAGATATACACACATAGAATACATATATATATATATATATATATATATATATATATATATATACACATGTCATTGTGACATATATATATACATATATTTATGGTTCATACACTTATACATAGTAAAATAGCCTCTGATTCAGTTGCCGGGTAATGCCGGCTTTTGTGAAAATACAGAACCACCCGACATGAAATGACACATGGTTTACATAGAGTTAAACATGTCTTTTCATGTAGTTCGATATATGGTTTTCACAAACAATTACATGAGTGTATGTGTGCAAAATTTGACACATGTAGGGGTTAATTAAAGGTGTAAATTCGTTGTAAAAAAAACGATTTTTTTTTCTATGAATTTACACCTTTAATTAACCCCTACATGTGTCAAATTTTGCACACATACACTCATGTAATTGTTAGTGAAAACAATGTATCAAACTACATGAAATTACATGGTTAACTCTATGTAAACCATGTGCCATTTCATGTCGGGTTCTGTATTTTCACAAAAGCCGGCAATTGAATTAGCGGCTATTATACTATGTAGAAGTGTATGTACTATAAATATATATATATTGTAAGGTTTTACTCACTCAGCTGCTTCAGAGGTAATTCAGGAGACACTTGCTTATGCAAAAAGTCTTTAGGTAACATACAATACACTTTTCAATGCTTCAGCTCCTGCCTGGAGCCTCGCTCTTCAGTCACAGAGACCTCTCTGTAATGTCCTGCCTTGGACACATGGAAGCCTGTCCACACTGGCAGACTCCCACCCACTCTCTCACAGGGGCCAAGCACACTTCGTTACATAGGCGTAACTCCACCCACAGTGAGGTCAGGAATCACATGGTTATGTCACATGGTCATGACCTCACCACAGGTCCTTCAGCTACACCATTACATGCAGGTTTTATCCCAGGTATTTAGACACAAGCCCCTTGGGTGGGTTTGTAGGTGACTGGACCCGCCCAGCTCTCCTAGTCACCTGGAAGCCTCCCAATATATAGTACAACTCTCAGCAATAGATCTGCTGAACAAAACATGCTCAGGCTTCCATCACAGGGCCACCCACCTCTGTGATACATAACATCCATCCATCACATGCCTCCATGCATATCCCGAGGGCCATACACAGTGCCCCCTAGCTGCATCAGGGGTCATTACACCACATACCTCCCCCTCTGTTCAAACTTGTGGGGTTGAACACTTTTTACCCGACCAGAGATCCTTCTCGGTCGTCTCTGCCAGTCAAACCGTCTCTCTAAGTCGGACCCTGCTACTAATCTCTTTGGTAGGCGTCTGTCCTCCGACTCTGTCACATCTGTTGCTGACGAGGCCCCCCTGTCAGACCACCCGCATCCCCAGCGGTCAGTACGGCGTCGCAATTCACTTGCACCCATACGTCCTGTCTGGTCTAAGTCCTTTTCATTTCGTCCACTACAGGTTCTCCTGCTTAGGTCACTCATCACTGAGCTAACTGAGGCATCACTATTTCTACCTCTTCCATCAGGCGACCTATTTCCTGTATTATCTACAGCTTGAGGACTTCTCGTCTTAAGCGAACCTCTTCGCCTCTCAATACCACGGGTTGAAGGTGGCGACCATCTTCTTTCCATTTCCCGTAGGTTTCTGTTGACCTGCTCCCTCTCAAGTCGTAGCTGCTCTACTTCTCTCAGGTACGACACACGATACTCCAGGAGCATCCGGATATTCCCAAGGCTCTCCCTGGATCCGACAACGAGGAACGGAACCATCCCGTCTTCACCCACGACCTGGACTTCGTCATCAGCCGGAATCCTGACTCTCGTCACACCGGACTTATTTACCATCTCCTGCATCACTTTCCCGAGTCTTCCGATGACCTTCTTCACCAAGACCTCTGGGCACTTGAACGATGTCTTCCATCAAGCCAAGCTGATTTTGAGTCTTTCTTACTTGCTCCAGACGTCGAGCGGCTTCTCTATTTCTCAACAGGATCACCTGTTTCGTGCGGAGACAATGTAGGTGCATGTCGCTCAGGATAGCCACCCGCTTCATCGTGACTTCCCTAGTCGACAGTATGACCAACTGTTTCATCTCTGGCACCCAGTTCACACTGCATGCTTCTACTGCCTTTCTAAAGGCCTCATGCACCTCCTCAATGGCACACACTTCTCGCCTGTCTTCGGGTATCTCTATTACACACTTGAAAACGGACCCGTCACCTTCTTGGACAGACTGTTGTACCTCCTCGTCCTGAGCGTTAGTACAGTTTTTCAAGACATCACTCTCCCTTGTGTGCCCATCTGCATGGCACTTCCCTTGCTGGATTTCTTCTCCCAGAGATTTCTGGAGCTGGGCACCAGTCTCCTCCTCCATCTTGAGCTCTCGGAGAACTCCATCTCGCTCTTCTGCCAAGCAGCGACACTCCTGCTGATGTTTCTCTTGGGCCTCTCTGAGCACCTCCGTCTCTCTCCATAGAGCCTTGTTCATACTCTTACACGCTGACAGACGATCTCTGAGCTTAGAGACTTCCTTCTCCAGCTCCTCCACTTTGTCCTCATTAATTCGTCTCAGGACTAGGGTTGAGCATTCCGATACTGCAAATATCGGGTATCGGCCGATATTGGCTGTATCGGAATTCCGATTCCGAGTTCCGATATTTTCGTCATATCGGATACCGGAATCGGGATTGTCACTGTCACTGTCAGTGTCCGTCGGTCGGGTCTGTCAGGAGTCAGCGGCACTTACCTGGCAGAAAATCTCCGGCGGTCACGTCCTGGACTGCTTGATGGCCGCAATCTTCTTTCCCCGGCGGTCACATGCAGTTTCCCGCGATAACTGCAGTGACTGCTGGGTAATCCCGGCCGTAAAGCAGTCAGTCCGATGACGTCACCGCCGGGGAAGCAGGTAATCAGCTGTGCTGCGTTGCAATGACAGGCTCTGCCTGTCATTGCGATGTAGCAGAGTTGGATCGTCGTGGGACTGTCGTTATGGACTGCGTCGGACAGGTGGTATACTGTTGGTTTGTTTTTTTCCTTTTTTTACAGGAGATCGATGGCGTCGCAGGAATGAGAGAGTAATAAAATTAATGAAAACTGTGTTGTCTCTTTTATTTCATTAAAATACTTTTTTCTTGCTGTGTCTTTTTTTTTACACATTTAATAACTTTGGGATTAATAATGGATCGGTGTCTTATTGACACCTCTCCATTATTAACCGGGCTTATTGTCACCGTGCAATCAACGGTGACATTAACCCCTTATTACCCCGCTTGCCACCGCTACAGGGCAAGTGGGAAGAGCCGGGTAAAGTGCCACAATTGGCACATCTTTTGATGCGCCAAATGTGGGGCTGCTGTAGCCTGGTATTATCAGGCTGTTGAGGGCCAAAATCCATGGGCCTTGACAGTCTTTTAATACCAGGCCGCAGCAGTCTGCATTTTACTTGGCTGGTTAACAAAAATAGGGGGACCCCTACGCCGTTTTTTTTTTCGAGGGGATCCCCTATTTTTGTTAACCAGCCAAGCTAAGCAGACTGCTGTGGCCTGGTATTATCAGGCTGGCAAGGTCCATGGATATTGGATCCTTACCAGCCTGAAAAACCAGGCCTCAGCGGTCTGCTTCATCTGGCTGGTTAACAAAAATAGGGGGGACCCCACGCCAATTTTTTTCGAGGGGATCCCCTATTTTTGTTAATCAGCCAAGATATGCAGACTGCTGTGGCCTGGTATTATCAGGCTGGCAAGGTCCATGGATCTTGGCTCCTTAACAGCCTGAAAATCCAGGCCTCAGCGGTCTGCTTCATCTGGCTGGTTAACAAAAATAGGGGGGACCCCACGCCAATTTTTTTCGAGGGGATCCCCTATTTTTGTTAATCAGCCAAGATATGCAGACTGCTGTGGCCTAGTATTATCAGGCTGGCAAGGTCCATGGATCTTGGCTCCTTAACAGCCTGAAAATCCAGGCCTCAGCGGTCTGCTTCATCTGGCTGGTGACCCGACATGAAATGACACTTGGTGTACATAGGGTTAACCATGTCTTTTCATGTCCTTTGCTATCTAATTTGCACAAACAATTAAATCAGTCTATGTGTGCAAAATTTCACACCTGTAGGGGTTAATTAAAGGTGTAAATTCGTAGCAAAAAAGTCCGTTTTTTTTACAACGAATTTACACCTTTAATTAACCCCTACAGGTGTGAAATTTTGCACACATAGTCTGATTTAATTGTTTGTGCAAATCAGATAGCAAACGACATGAAAAGAC
The DNA here is from genome assembly GCA_033576555.1 of Oophaga sylvatica. NCBI lineage: Eukaryota > Metazoa > Chordata > Amphibia > Anura > Dendrobatidae > Oophaga > Oophaga sylvatica. Next base: position 299,204,918 of record JARQOD010000004.1, on the reverse strand, counting down.
ATGGTTAACCCTATGTACACCAAGTGTCATTTCATGTCGGGTGCTTCTGTCTTTTCACTGAAGCCGGCTTTACCCGGCAATTGAATCAGAGGATATTTTACTATGTAGAAGTGTATAAACTATACATATATGTATATATATATGTCACAATGACATGTATATATATATATATATATATATGTATTCTATGTGTGTATATTTAGTGTTTACAAGGAAAGAATGGGGTTTTTTTAGTTGCGATATTTTGTTCCCATAGACTTACATGGGACTTCCGGTATCGGTATCGGGTATCGCCGATATTTTAGTGATATCGGCGATACCATTCCGATTCCGATACTTTAGGATATCGGAAAGTATCGCTCAACTCTACTCAGGACCCTTTCCTGCTCGACTGCCTCTTTCACTGTTTCTTTACACAGCTCTATCTCCTCATTAAGGACAGTCACCTGACCGGTACCTGACCCTGACTCTTTCTCATCATTTTGCTTCTTAGAGGATGTAGCCTGTCCCGCCTTTCCACGGCCCCTGCGGCGAGAGGAAGATCGGCCATTTTTACTCGGCTCCACGTTACTGCACTCGCTTTCCCTTGCGGTCGAGTCACAGTCTGCACAGGAGTCACTCTCGGGGCCCCTCCCGTTACCCTCTAACCGGGTGTCCGTTCTAGAGGTCTTAACTACCACATCGTCATGGGTTCTGTTGTCATACATTTCAGAGTACATCATGTCAGTCAGTCGGGCAGACGCATCCTTTCCTCCTGTGTCACCGTCTGACTCATCAGTTTTTGGAGATGTCACTGTCCCAATGTCTGCCACCCCAACAGTAGAGAGGCCTCCCTCCTGCTGTAGAGGAACTCCCCTGTCCCACAAGCCAGAGAACAGTTTAGAGTCCCGACCTATGACCACTGGACACGACAATTTAGGGATTATAGCGACATCCTGTCCTGCAATGTCCCAGCCTGTCTCAATGATTACTCTGGCCACTGAATAATCCTTTGTGTCCCCATGGATACAGGTGACCCCGACCTTTCTTCCAGGTATTTGAAACCCGTCAGGTGCAACCCTCACTAGAGTCACCGAACTCCCCGAGTCGACCAGACCCACCACCTCTTCATGGTGTATCTGCCGGGTACACCCCCGTAGTAGTGTGCCGAGCGGATAGTTCCTAAGGCAGACTGGACACATATAACATATTTGCCCCTGGCAACAGTTTGTCTGGACCTCCCCTTTAACATTGGGATCCTCCACCCCTTTTTTGCCAACCGCCCCCTTTTGGGACTCCGCCCCCTTTTGTGCCACCATCCTCTTATGGGTTGCCACCCCCTTTTGGGACTCCGCCCCCTTTTGGGCCATCACCCCTCCTTGGGTTATACACCGTGGACTCCCCCCACGGCTCTACCAGACCCCAGTTCGCACAGACCCTTATGTCTCTTTGGGCTGGTACTGTTCCTTTAAGAGGTCACCCACTCTGGACCTCTGATGTCCTTATGGTACCTCCCCAGCTCCTGCTGGTACTGTCACCTTCCGCCAGCACCTCCGGCTACCGCGCACAAGCCGCTGCTGCCACTGCAGCTCTTGCTGCTGCAGAACCTCTTGCTGCAAGTCACTGTAGCTCCTGCTACCATAAGTCTCTGCACGCTGTGCTGTCTTGCCGCTTGTCACCTTCGTGACCCCACGAGTCACCGCCAGCCGTTTGTCACCTTCGTGGACTCCGATGAGCCACAGCACACACCTCACACGTGTTCCAGAGAAAAAAAACACCAAAAAAAAAAATAGTTTCTCACTGATTCTTCTCACTGATCCCAACCAGCCTAGCACGGTTGTCAAGACCGTCCCCTGTTGGCGTCAGCCACACAGGTTCCTGGAGACCTCAGCCTCAGAGGTACCCAGCAAACACAAAAATACAGTCTTTCTCACTGACCCGTCAGCACACCACAGACTCCTGTCTGTCACTCTTGGCCACAGAGATTTCCGGACACCTCCTCTCTCAGAGAGGCATCCCACAAAGGAAAAAACAGTCTCACTGACCCGTCAGTACACCACAGACTCCTGTCTGTTACCTGTTGGCCACGCAGGTTTCCGGACACCTCCTCTGAGGTATCCTCTCAGCATGCTTTTTGCTTACTTCTCAATGACCCCGGTCACATAACACAGACTCCTGTCTGTCACCACTGCTTAACAGTTTCTTCAGATACCTCTTATCTTCAGAGGCACCACATATAAACATCAATGCACAGTTTATTCGTGACCACTGGTCACACTCACAGTTTTCACAGACCGTCCATTCCTCCTCTGGTTCCTGATTCCCAGTCCTGGAACATGTGCTCCTTGGGTCGCTGCCAGCATTCCATCCACCAATTGTAAGGTTTTACTCACTCGGCTGCTTCAGAGGTAATTCAGGAGACACTTTCTTATGCAAAATGTCTTTAGGTTTATTGCATCATAAACCATATGGTAACATACAATACACTCTTCAATGCTTCAGCTCCTGCCTGGAGCCTCGCTCTTCAGTCACAGAGACCTCTCTGTAATGTCCTGCCTTGGACACATGGAAGCCTGTCCACACTGGCAGACTCCCACCCACTCTCTCACAGGGGCCAAGCACACTTCGTTACATAGGCGTAACTCCACCCACAGGTGAGGTCAGGAATCACATGGTTATGTCACATGGTCATGACCTCACCACAGGTCCTTCAGCTACACCATTACATGCAAGTTTTATCCCAGGTATTTAGACACAAGCCCCTTGGGTGGGTTTGTAGGTGACTGGACCTGCCCAGCTCTCCTAGTCACCTGGAAGCCTCCCAATATATAGTACAACTCTCAGCAATAGATCTGCTGAACAAAACATGCTCAGGCTTCCATCACAGGGCCACCCACCTCTGTGATACATAACGTCCATCCATCACATGCCTCCATGCATATCCCGAGGGCCATACACAGTGCCCCCTAGCTGCATCAGGGGTCATTACACCACAATATATATATATATATATATATATATGTCACAAATTCAATGACATGTATATATATATATATATGAGGTGTAAATTGTTGAAAAAAAATGCGTGGGCTCCCGCCCTATTTTCTCAACCAGAAAGACAAAGCCAGCGAGTGGGGGCAGATAATAATAGCCCAGATAGGGACCATTATTTTTGGCTCCCCCCTGGCTACTATCATCTGCCCCCAGACAACCCAGAAAAGGCAAATCTATAATTAGATTCTCCCTTTCTGGCACTTTGCCTGTCTATTCCCATTGCCCTGTAGCGGTGGCGAATGGGTTAATAATGGGTTAAAGCCACTTTGCTATTGAAAGGTGACTTTAAGCCAGGTTAATAATTAATTGAGAGCTGTCAATTAGACAACTATTAATTATTAATCCTATTGTATGAAATAAAAATAAAACACACACACTTTAATTAAAAAGCATTTTAATGAAATAAACACACAGTTTTTGACCATATTTTATTTTACTGCTATTCCTTGCGAAGCCCTTGTTCACCTGTAATAAAAATAAAGTAATAAAGCAACATTATTCTTACCTATCCGAGGTTCAGTCAGGTCCCCCGATGTAATCCTTCTGAAAGGGATAATGTTTACTGCAGGGACCGCAGCTAATGCTGACAGCCTCGCAGTAAACCCCCGACTGAATAATCTCCTCTCCTGGCTGACAGTAGAGGAAGTGGTTAGCATAATTGATTGCTTCCCACTTTCACTTCAGGTCAGCCAGGGACACCCACAGCATCAGTGACGTCAGAGGGAATCCCAGCTGACCTGAAGTGAACTGATAAACAAAAATAGGGGATCCCCTCGAAAAAAAAAATGGCATGGGGTCCCCCATATTTTTGTTAACCAGCCAGATGAAGCAGACTGCTAAGGCCTGGTTTTTCAGGCTGGTAAGGATCCAATATCCATGAACCTTGCAAGCCTGATAATACCAGGCCACAGCAGTCTGCTCAGCTTGGCTGGTTAACAATAATAGGGGATCCCCTTGAAAAAAAATGGCGTGGGGATCCCCCTATTTTTGTTAACCAGCAAAGTAAAATGCAGACTGCTGCGGCCTGGTATTAAAAGACTGTCAAGGCCCATGGATTTTGGCCCTCATCAGCCTAAAAATACCAGGCTGCAGCAGCCCCACAAATGGCGCATCCAAAGATGCGCCAATTGTGGCACTTTACCCGGCTCTTCCCACTTGCCCTGTAGCGGTGGCAAGCGGGGTAATAAGGGGATAATGTCACCTTTGATTGATCGGTGACAATAAGCCCGGTTAATAATGGAGAGGCGTCAATAAGACACCGATCCATTATTAATCATAGTTTGTAAATTTTTTAAAAAAGACACAGCCAGAAAAAAGTCTTTTAATGAAATAAAACACCACACAGTTTTCATTATTTTTAATGCACTCTCATTCCTGCGACACCATCGATCTCCTGTAAAAAAACAAAAATAATAAACCAACACAAATACTCCCTGTCCGACGCAGTCCAAAATCACGAGTGTCCCACGACGAGTCCAGCTCTGCTACATCTGGATGACAGGCTGAGCCTGACATCCACATAGAGCAGAGCTGCTTACCATTGCAGTTTCCCTGGCGGTGACGTCATCCAGACTGGTTTACGGCCAGCTGTCGCGAGAGTACAGCTGGTCGAGATTACCCAGTACCCGGCAGTCACTGCAGTTATCGTGAGATGCTGCACGTGACCGCCAGGGAGAGGGTAATCCCCGGCCTGGATGGACGGATGGACGTGACCGCCGGGGATCTTCTGCCAGGTAAGTGCTGCTGACACCTGACAGACCCGACCGACACTGACAGTGACAGTTTCGGGAAGTTCCTGTGTCACGTACTTCGTTCTGTGACACAGGAACTCCCCATAGACTTTGCCGGAAAACACCGATTCCGGTATCCGATATGACAAAAATATCGGAACTCAGAATTGGAATTCTGATACAGCAAATATCGGCCTATACCCAATATTTGCGGTATCGGAATGCTCAACACTACCTTCCGCACTTCTTACAGATAACCTTTGCCTCATCAGTAGGATTTTGGTCAAAAGAGTGCCACACTGCACTCTTCCTAATATGGGATAAATTTTCAGGGCTTGCACGCTGTGCTAATTTGACCGTCTGGCCAAGCTGTCCTGCAACACTTTTTGTTTTTTTTAACACGTTTTTGGACTGCTACGGGCCTGCCAGATAACCGCAGCTGCGATGTCGATGCCTGCTGCGGATCCTCCTCCTCTTCTGAGCTATTGTCAGCGGCACCCTCTTCCCCCAATGGATGCCAATCCGGGTCAACAACTGGGTCATTCATCATCTCCTCTTCAATTTCATCTGCACCTTCCTCTGTGTCACCGTGTAAGGTAGTATAGTATGCAGGAAGGGGCACCTGAGTTTCATCAGGGTCGGATTCTGGTTCAGTAGACTGCGAAGGCAATGCAGTACTCTGGGTGAATGTACCAGCAGAATCATATAGCAGTGGCTGTGCATCAGTGCACACCATGTCATATTCATCTTGGACTGTGGAATTCAGGATTTCACTTGATAACCCAGGCATTGTATGTGAAAATAGCTCCAAGGAGTAATCTGAAGTGTAGCCTGCCACTTCCTTCACTTTTGTTGGGGGTTTAGGACACAAGGAAAGGTGTCATTACTGACCAGGAGCCTACACTGAAGACTCAGTGCTTGCATTATTTCAAACTTCAGAAGAGGAGGCAATACAGCTGGAGGCTGTTTCTGCAATGTAAGCCAAAACCTGATCCTGATGCTCCGACTTTATTACCGGTGTACCTACTCCCAGAATAGGGAGTCTTCCAGGCCTTCTGGAGCCAGACGATGACACAGGCTCAACACCTCCTGCCTTAGGTGCTATTGTGCTTTTGGCACTACCAGCAGATGCACCACCACCACCATCCGTACCAGCTGCCCCCCCCCGCCTACGTCCACGGCCTCTTCCACCATACTTCCTCATGTTTGGGAAAATGTAACAAAAATACCAGCAGATATATGGTACTGTATCAGAAGTGTACAGCTGTATACAATGTAGGGGAAAATTTAAATCTCCGTATATATTTCCGGAGTCACACACAGACGCTATCTCAGTATGGATTTGACCAAAATACAAAGAGCAGCTATATGGTACTGTATCACAAGCGTAGAGCTGTATACGGTCTAGGGGAAAATTTCAATCTCCGTATATATTTCCGGAGTCACACACAGATAGTCAGCATGTATTTGACTGTGATACCAACCGGTACATGGTAGTGTGTGAGGAGCGTACAGCTCTATATGGTGTGGGAAAAAATGATCGCTCGGTAACTGTGCAGAAAAAAAAGAATAAAAGTATTAGTGCTGTGTAAAAAGCAGTCTGCACAGCAGTGTACACACAGCAATTAGGCTGTCAGGCAGCCTAAGAACCAGCGCAGCAGTCAGGGCTTTTATAGACACTATGACGTCCCCAAAAGCAAGCCAATCACTGCAATGCCCTTCTCTAAGATGGTGGTGGACGCTGCACATGTCATCTCGTTGCCTACAGTGTACGTCCTTGCTCATTGGCTGAGAAAAGGCGCCTGTAATCATTCTGGGAAATTCGACTTTGGCGCTCGTTTTGCCGACCGCATGGCTGACTGCACGCTATGGTCGGGTTTCGGCCAACGAAACCCGACTTTGGCGAATGTTGGCGACTTTAGAATCTGACCGACCTGTTTCGCTCTACTTTATTGAACACTCATGTTTGAGAGTCCATCTGCTGGATTGGATGTAGAAGAAGTCCTTTCGGTCCTTATTCTACTAGGGCTACTGTGGTGAATTTGATGCCACTTTGGTGGTATCTGCCAATAATTTTTTGAAATGTGACACTCCTTGTTGAGTGTCCATCTGCTGGATTGGGTGTAATGAAACACATGTTGGTCCATATTAGACTATTTCTACAGTGGTGAAATTAATGCCACTTTGATGGTGTCGGCCAAAAATTTTAGGAAATGTGAACATGCCTGGTTACGTCCCTTTCATGCGTGTTGCCTGTATCAGTAGGCTTCTGAGATGGTCAGACCTCCACTTCCTTGTACTCAACTACCCGTGTTACTATCCTTAAATTTTTCTGATAATGGTAGTCTAGAAAACTGATATTTGTGCCACCTGAGTGTAGCTCAGCATGAAAGCAGGTAGAGGAGCTGCATGTGGTGTCATGGATTCCAGCAAAATGGCCTTACACCGATCCCTCACCCACCTCGTCTTACTGTGACGTTCATTGGAAAGGTGTAAATGCTGTCCCAGACCCCGTTACCTCATGCCTGGCTGATTGCTGCAGTTCCATGCTGCAATTTGTACTGTGGGTGAATTGAGGCCACTTTCCTGGTATCTGTCCCTCATTTGATGTGTTTTGACAGCATTTGGGACCATTCTAAGGTGTTGTGCATGCGTTTGTTTTTGCCTCCCTTTTGACGATTATGGCATTCGGTAATGTTCGTCAAATATTCAACGAATATTGCAAATTTAGCAAACATAATCCGAATAGAACATTGAAATATTCGCTCATCTCTAGTCTTGAATCATTCAAGAAGTATCCTTAGTTTACTTTAAGGCCTGGCATAAAGCATCTCGATTCTATTTTACCCATTGAATTTACTTGATCTCAAAATTAATGTATGAAATATAATAATGAGAGATTTAGTCAAATTTCAAAGATGTGGAGATAATAATGGTAAAGGCATAGGGAAGTTAGTACAATAAAAAATAAAGCAATGGATATGGACATAATTTGAATCCAAGACAGATTGTTGGTAGCCCTAGCCATATAATATGGTTTGGAATCCCTAGATTAAATTTATTGAGGATAATGTTTAACAATTTTTTTTATCCTTTTCTCTGTCTGAGATTGCTGGATTTTATGAATGTTATATATTGTCTTTATGAAGGCTAATTTATATACTTGGTAATAAGAAATCTTAAACTAAAATAGTAATGGCAGAAACCATTGATTATGATTTGTGCTTGCATTATTTTTGCTTGATTTTCTTATCTTTATGTTAGTAGCAGATACATGTTTCACAAACTTTCTCATTAGGAGTAAAACTCTCATACAACAGATGCAATTAAAAAAAGGAAGTTATAACACATAAATTGTGATACAGGTTCCTGTCATCTACAATGTTTTCTATGCTTCATAATATTAATCATATTATTTTATACTGGATCTATTATAAAACAGTTTCTTTTAGCACTGTACATAATTATGAGATTAAATAGTCAAAACTAATTGCATATGACATAATTTAGAAGAATTTAAAATACCCCAGCCTTGTATGATGAAATGTGCCCTGCAGAACTGTGAATGACAATAACACAATTGACATTAGCCATAACTAATGAATTATTTTAGAATGTAAGAATGTGACCTCTCAGGTGGATCCATTTCTTCTTCATGCTGTCACCAAGTATTCTTATTGTTATCACCACCTCTTTGTCCATTGCTCAAAAAGTTCACATATTTTAGAGCTGTGAAATCTTCTCTTTGACCAATAATTAAGAATTGAATGTAATGGAATGTCATGGTTATTCAGTTGTAACCATATTGACCTTTATTGATCCTGTTCTCATAATAAATATGACCTGCAGTAGCCTACTCCTTGATCCTTGCACATAGTTGGCAGGAACATGCTGACAGCCTTTCATCACTGAGCTTTAATAAGTCTTTGCCATGCATCCTTAGCAACATATTCATTTTTTACGTATTAAAAATGAAACTTTAGTAGATGCCTTTCAACATGTATCATATTTAGTTGCAAATGTCTAATACTTTGAACTAACGCAGATATTCATAAGCTGACATGTGTATAAACCTAAAATGAGCAGAAACGAAGAAAACAACTGACTTCAGATGACATGAAATTTCATGTCCAAAATCATGTACATATTTCTCTGCGGTTTTTATAACTTTTGTAACTGTAACTAGATTTAGGGTTTTTAACTACTTTTTCCAATACCCTACAGTTATGACCAAATGTTTTGAGTGTAACACAAATTTTGGTTTCCATAAAGTTTGCTGCTTCAGAGATTTTAGATCTTTTAGCAAGAGTGTTCTAAGGTTACTGAAGTACAATGATAAGTACTTCAGATATTTTTAATTTTTTATTGACAAATCAAGTTTCTCCAAACACTCAATGTTTACAGCTTTAAAACTTTCATGGTTTCTACAATTCACCACTAGAGTTGAGCGAAACAGGTCGTTTAGATTCATAAGTCACCGACTTTCGCCAAAGTCGGGTTTTGCCGAGCGGAACCCTACCATAGCCTGAAGTTGGCTATGCGTTCGGCAAAACGAACGCCAAAGTCGGTTTTCCCATAATGCTTGCAGGTGCCTTTTTTCAGACAATGAGCAAGGACATACACTGTGGGCAATGAAATGACATGGGCAGCGTCCACCACCATCTTAGAGAAGGGCATTGCAGTGATTGGCTTGCTTTGGGGGCGTCATAGTGTCTGTAAAAGCCGTAACCACCGACCGCCATTTTACTTCTGCCGATCTTAACAGAAGGGAGAGGTTGCTGACGCTGTTTATCAGTAGGGAGAGAGTTAGGGCTGGATAGCTTGAGCTGATAGCAATTGTGCTGTACAGTTAGCATGCAGTGACAGGGGAGGATTTTCTTGTGTGCAGCAGTGCTGGTCAGGGCCGGCTCCAGGTTTTTATGGGCCCTGGGCGAAAGAGCCTCAGTGGGCCCCTTTAACACAGACCACAATTCATGATGCACAGATACTGCAGAGAAATATGGGTATAGTACAATGTCAAACATTTCACTTCTTCTAATACATGAGTGATATCTATTGTAAATTGTACAATAGCTCAAAAACTGCCAAATCCTCGCAGCGCACAATACAGACTGGACAGTACAGTCCACCATACAATATTATGGGCACTACATAGTCTCCCCCTCATCACCCATATAATACCCCATGCAGGATGTCACCCCCCCATTCCCCATATAATGCTCAATACAAAATATTGGACCCAATATAATGCTCCATACAAAATACTGGACCCAATATAATGCTCCATACAGGATATTGGTCCCCATATAATGCTCCATACAGGATACTAGTCCCCATATAATGCTCCATACAAAATATGGAACTCTCCTCTGCGCTGTGCTGCGTTCTGCACTGTTACGGCTCAGGAAAGGGCGTTGTGGAAAGACTCCCCATTATCATCATCATTGCCTCCCCATCATCATCATTGCCTCCTCATCATGATCATTGCCTCCCCATCATAATCAATGCCTGCCCATCATCATGATTTTCTCCCCATCATCATCATCGCCTCACCATCATCATCATGGCCTCCCCATTATCATCAATGCCTGCCCATCATCATCATGGCCTCCCCATTATCATCAATGCCTGCCCATCATCATCATCGCCTCCCCATCATCATCATGGCCTCCCCATTATCATCAATGCCTGCCCATCATCATCATGGCCTCCCTATTATCATCAATGCCTGCCCATCATCATCATGGCCTCCCCATCATCATCAATGCCTGCCCATTATCATCAATGCCTCCCCATCATCATCAATGCCTGCCCATTATCATCAATGCCTGCCCATCATCATCATCGCCTCCCCATCATCATGATTGCCTCCCCATTATCATCAATGCATGCCCATTATCATCATCGCTTCCCCATCATCATCATGGCCTCCCCATTATCATCATCGTCTCCCCATCATCATCATGGCCTCCCCATTATCATCAATGCCTGCCCATCATCATCATGGCCTCCCCATTATCATCAATGCCTGCCCATCATCATCATGGCCTCCCCATTATCATCAATGCCTGCCCATTATCATCATCGCCTCCCCATCATCATCATGGCCTCCCCATTATCATCATCGCCTCCCCATCATCACCATGGCCTCCCCATTATCAACAATGCCTGCCCATCATCATCATGGCCTCCCCATTATCATTAAAGCCTGCCCATCATCATCATGGCCTCCACATTATCATCAATGCCTGCCCATCATCATCATGGTCTCCCCATCATCATCAATGCCTGCCCATTATCATCAATTCCTCCCCATCATCATCAATGCCTCCACATCATCATCATCATTACTGCCCTCCCCCCATCACCATCACACAGACAGCACTGCAGCACACAACCACTCTCTCACATACATACATACACACACAAAGCACCGCACCACATACACACACACTGATACACACAAACACACACACACATCACATCTCACCTGTCCGGTGTCTGAGCGCTCTCTGCCACAGCCGGCCGCTGAATGATGACGTCATTCAGCGGCGCTGCTGTGAGAGGAAGCGCAGGCACCCTCTGGAGACCGGAGCTGCGGCAGCGGAGGCACAGGGCTCAGAGGTAAGTATTACGCCGGCTGCTGCTGGGGCCCTGAGCAAGCAGGGGGGCTCAGTGGCGGCGCTGACACCACTAATGGGCGCCGGGGTGCCCGACGGCGAGTGGGCCCCCCCGCCTGCTCAGGGCCCCCTCACTTGCCCGGGTGTGCCGGGTGCTGACGCCGGCCCTGGTGCTGGTTATTAGGCTGCCTGATAGCTGTATTGCTGTGTGTACACTGGTGTGCAGACTTCTTTTTACACAGCACTAATACTTTTATTCTTTTTTTTTGCAGTTAACGAGCGTTCATTTTTTCCCACACCTTATAGAGCTGTACGCTCCTCAAACACTACCATATACCGGCTGGTATCACGGACAAATACATGCTGACTATCTGTGTGCGACTCCAGAAATATATATGGAGATTTCAATTTTCCCCATACACTGTAAACAGCTGTACGCTTCTGATACAGTATCGTTTTTCTGCTTTTTGTATTTCGGTCAAATCCATAATGAGTGAGCGTTTGTGTGTGACTCCAGAAATATTTAAATTTAAATTTTCCCCTACACTGTATACAGCTGTACACTTCTGATACAGTACCATATATCTGCTGTTATTTTTGGTACATTTTCCCAAACATGAGGAAGTATGTTGGAAGAGGCCGCGGACGTGGGCAGCTGGTACTGATGGTGGTGGTGGTGCATCTGCTGGTAGTGCCAAAAGCACAATAGTACCTAAGGTAGGAGGTGTTGAGCCTGTGTCATCGTTTGGGTCTGGAAGGCCTGGAAGGCTCCCTTTTCTGGGAGTAGGTAAATCACTTTTAAAGCCGGAGCATCAGGAACAGGTTTCGGCTTACATTGCCGAAACAGCCTCCATCTCTATCGCCTCCTCTTCTGAAGTTTCAAAAACTGCAAACACTGAGTCGTCAGTGCAGGCTCCTGGTCAGGAACAACACCTTTCCTTGTTTCCTTCACCCCCACCAAAAGTAAAGGATGCGGCAGGCCACTCTTCAGATTACTCCCTGGAGCTCTTTTCACATACCATGCCTGGATTATCAAGTGAATTCCTGAATTCCCAGTCCAAGATGAATATGACATGGAGTGCACTGATGCACAGTCACTGCTAGATGATTCTGCTGGTACATTCACCCAGAGCACTGCATTGCCCTCTCAGTCTACTGAGCCAGATTCTGACCCTGATGAAACTCAGATGCCCCTTCCAGCTAACTCTACCACCTTACACGGTGATACAGAGGAAGGTGCAGATGAAATTGAAGAGGAGGTGATGGATGACCCAGTTGTTGACCCGGATTGGCATCCATTGGGGGAAGAGGGTGCCGCTGGCAATAGCTCAGAAGAGGAGGAGGATCTGCAGCAGGTATCGACATCGCAGCTGCGGTTATCTGGCAGGCCCGTAGCAGTCCAAAAATGTGTTAAAAAAACAAAAAGAGTTGCAGGACAGCTTGGCCAGACGGTCAAATTAGCACAGCGTGCAAGTCCTGAAAATTTATCCCATAGTAGGAACAGTGCAGTGTGGCACTTTTTTGACCAAAATCCTATTGATGAGGCAAAGGTTATCTGTAAGAAGAGCGGAAGGACCTTTTGCCGAGGGAAAAATCTCAGAAATTTGAATACCAGTTGCATGCTTAGACATGTAAACACCATGCACTTGCAAGCGTGGATGGACTACAAAACCTCAGGCAGCACATGTGCACCTGTTCCGACTGAAGGTAGCCAGCAACGCTACATCGCTTCCCCCTCTGTAAGCCCACCGGTTAGCACACCACCATCAAGAAATGTTGAGGTGTCGTCGCAAGGCCAAAGCAGTCAGGGAATCACAATGTCTTTCCAACGAAAGACTGAATCTAGGCCATCACCACCACCACCACCATCACCATCACCAACCCCCTCTCAATCCGCCATGTCCACCGCTAGTTCCCCCATATGCAGCTCTCAAGTCCAGCTCACCCTAGCAGACACTCTGAGTAGGATGAGAAAGTACTCATCCTCTCATTCCCGTATACTGGCTTTTAACGCCTACATGTCACGACGTATAACAGATATATTCTATGATAGTAACATATATCTAATGTGACAACATTCTATAGTTCATATAATAGAAAATATCAACATGTATACATAGTATCTGCCAGCATTGTCTTACCTGACATCATATCCTAAGTATTGTGGGTCTATACTGTATACGTGTCACGCTGTCTCAGGATAGAGGTAGACCGGGGTCTATGCTGACCCTAAACTGGGGTCCTGACTAGTCCCTCTACCTGGAGGTACTGTTAATGGTACAGAGGTCCAGGCCGCCAGCGTAACCCTGTCTCCTGTAGATCCCTGACCACTGTAATCTAGTCCTGAGAAGGACCCTGATTACCACCACAGGGAATGGGCAGGTCACAGCTTACACACAGTCTAAGACAAACGAGACAGACAAGGGGTAAAGAAAATACAGCCTTGCATACAAAACTTCCACTACAGAGGAACACAAAAGGTTAAGGAGATAAACAATAAGCGAGGAGAGGAAAAACCACAACAGGCACTCTTAGCTTAAGTCTTCTCAGAAACGATCCGCTCTGCTGGTCTGAATGAATGCTTTCACCGACAACTTCCCCAGCAGACTAGCAGGTATATGAAGGAAGCTAATTAACAACACATTAATTGCAGCTGGGCGAGGCTGGTCAGTCCAGCACCGAGAGAGAAAGAATTAACTCCCTCAGTGCCGAAAAACACCCAGCACCAGAAACTCAGCTGTGCGAAGTCAGGGTGTGCAATCGCGACGATCTTCGCCGCGACACACCCGTGACAGTACCCCCCCTTCTACGAGGGGCCTCTGGACCCTCAGGGCCTGGTTTATCTGGGTGAGTAGAGTGGAAGGCCCGAACCAATCGGTCTGCGTTAATATCCGACGCAGAAACCCACATCCTCTCCTCAGGATCATACCCCCTCCAATGAACAAGGTACTGAAGGGACCGGCGATTCAGACGTGAGTCAATGATTTTCGACACCTGAAACTCCAAATTACCATTGACCACAACAGGAGGAGGAGGTAGAGGTGACGGTATAACTGGTGCCACGTACCTCTTAAGCAACGATTTGTGGAACACATTGTGGATTTTAAACGTAGAAGGGAGGTCAAGACGGAAAGCCACCGGATTAATTATCGAACTGATCCTGTATGGCCCGATGAATCTGGGACCGAGTTTCCAGGAGGGAACCTTAAGTTTTATATTCTTGGTAGACAACCATACCAGATCGTTCACACTAAGGTCCGGACCAGACACTCTCCTCCTATCAGCCATACGTTTGTATCGGTTCCCCATAGTGCTCAGATTATTAGGCACTCCTCTCCACACTGAAGCAAGTGACGACGAAAATCGTTCCTCCTCAGGAACCCCAGAAGAGCCCCCCCATTGAAAGTACAAAACTGGGGGTGAAAACCATATGCCCCAAAAAACGGGGACTTACCAGTGGACTCGCTCCGCCTATTGTTAAGAGCGAACTCTGCCAGAGGCAAGAAAGAAGACCAGTCCTCTTGGTTCTCTGAGTCAAAACACCGGAAATATGTCTCTAAGCTCTGATTCAGACGCTCTGTCTGACCATTGGTCTGCGGATGAAAAGCCGAAGAATATGACAACTGCATCCCCCGACGAGAACAAAATGCCTTCCAGAATTTGGACACAAACTGAGACCACCGATCCGACACCACATCGGAAGGCAACCCGTGAAGTCTCACAATCTCCCCAATGAACACCTGCGCCAGAGTTTTAGCATTAGGAAGAGCAGGAAGAGCAATAAAATGTGCCATTTTGCTGAACCTGTCAACTACAACT
>JARQOD010000004.1:299164213-299189616 GCA_033576555.1 Oophaga sylvatica | reverse complement strand
GACAAGAAGGTGTTTCTTCTGTGGGAAAGAGGGACATTTTGTTGAGGGGTGTCCGTCCCGTACCTCATTGAGCAAAAGAGTCGCCGGAAAACTGTTGATCCCAGGTTGTGTGGTGGACGACGGCCTGGGAGTGTGTGTTTCGTCCCTAGGTCCGTCTCAGTTTCTCGTACCTGCGGAGGTGGTGGTTGGTACGAGAGTTGAGAGGATTTCTGTTCTTCTTGATAGTGGGTCTGGGGCTAATCTGGTGGACGCTCGGTTTGCCCAGGTGCAAGGTATGCAACTGAGTGTATTGGCCAAACCGATCCCTATATTCTCTATTGACGCCAGACCTCTCGGTCAAGGTAGCTTTGTACAAGCTGTTCATAACATAGACCTTCGAGTAGGGGCAAGACATAAAGAACAATTGTCTTGTTATGTGTTGGAGGGTCTTCCTACTCCTATTGTGCTGGGACTTCCTTGGTTGGCTAAACATAACCCAGTGATTAATTGGCAATCCAGAGAGATAAGCCAGTGGGGTGAATTCTGCAAGAATAACTGCATGAGAACGGTCATCAGTGCGGTCGTGCCTAGAGCCTTGCCTCCTTTTCTGGAGGACTTTGAGGATGTGTCTCGGAGGAGGGGTGTCAAGAGTTACCTCCTCATCGTGCGTATGACTGCTCAATTAAATTGCTTCCTGATGCTAAATTACCTAAATCTAGGTTATATAACCTTTCTGGTCCTGAGAGGCAGGCTATGAAGGATTATACTTCGGAAAGTCTGGCCAAGGGGCATATTAGACCTTCATCTTCCCCAGTGGCCGCGGGGTTCTTCTTTGTGAAGAAAAAAGATGGAGGCCTACGCCCTTGCTTGGATTTCCGTGAGCTTAATCGGATTACGGTCCGAGATCCGTATCCGCTCCCACTTATTCCTGATCTCTTCAATCAGATTGTGGGCGCCAAATGGTTCTCTAAGTTGGATCTCAGGGGGCGTATAATCTGATTAGGATAACGGAGGGGATGAGTGGAAGACGGCGTTTAACACTCCGGAAAGACATTATGAGAACCTTGTCATGCCTTTTGGTCTGACTACTGCCCCGGCGGTGTTTCAACATTTTGTTAATGACATCTTTCGCCACCTAGTGGGGCAGTTTGTGGTCGTTTATTTAGATGACATCTTAATTTACTCGCCAGATCTTGTGTCTCATCAGGAGCATGTGAGACAGGTGTTGCAGATCTTGCGAGATAATAAGTTGTTCGCCAAATAGGAAAAGTGTGTATTCGCCGTACAGGAACTTCAATTTTTGGGTTTCCTGGTGTCAGCTTCCGGTTTCCGTATGGACCCTGAGAAAGTGAGAGCAGTGCTTGAATGGGATCGGCCAGAGGATCTTAAGGCACTGCAGCGTTTCCTGGGGTTTGCTAACTACTATCGGAAATTTATTCGTAATTTCTCATCTGTTGTCAAACCTCTCACTGACATGACTAAAAAAGGGACGGATTTTTCTAGGTGGTCTGACAAAGCTTGTCAAGCATTTTCCTCCTTGAAAAAATGTTTTGCTTCAGCCCCCATACTCATCCAACCTGATGCATCACAACCGTTCATTGTGGAGGTAGACGCGTCTGACGTAGGGGTGGGTGCAGTATTATCCCAAGGTCCGTCCCCTGGTAAATGGCGTCCGTGCGCTTTCTTCTCCAAGAAATTGTCGCCCGCCGAGAGGAATTATGATGTCGGCAATAGGGAACTCTTGGCCATTAAGTTGGCTTTTGAGGAGTGGCGTCACTTTTTGGAGGGGGCAGTCCACCCGGTCACCGTTATTACTGATCACAAGAACCTGCTGTATTTAGAATCTGCAAAGCGTCTGAATTCTAGACAAGCTAGATGGTCGTTGTTTTTTACCAGGTTTAATTTTGTCGTCACTTATCGTCCTGGGTCAAAAAATGTAAAGGCTGATGCCTTATCTCGTAGTTTCCCGGGGGCCGGGAAGACGGATGACCCGGTTCCTATCCTTCAGGAGGGAGTTGTGGTGTCGGCTGTATGCTCTGAGCTTGAGGAGGAGATATTGGAGGCTCAGGGGGACCCCCCTGTAGGACCTCCAGGGAAACTGTTTGTTCCTAATCAGTTGAGACAAAGGGTTATCGAGGCACATCATAATTCTGCTTTAGCAGGACACCCAGGGAGTAAAGCAACTGTGGATCTCCTTTCTCGCCGGTTTTGGTGGCCTAACTTAAATAAAGAGGTAATAACTTTTGTCGCGTCCTGTGGAGTTTGTGCTCGCTCTAAGACCCCACATACCCGTCCGTCTGGGACCTCTTTGCCTTTGAAAATTCCGGAGCGTCCATGGACTCATCTGTCTATGGACTTCATTACGGACCTCCCTCCGTCGTCAGGGAAGACTGTCATTCTAGTTGTAGTTGACAGGTTCAGTAAGATGGCACATTTCATTGCTCTTCCTGCTCTTCCTAATGCTAAAACTCTGGCGCAGGTGTTCATTGGGAAGATTGTGAGACTTCACGGGTTGCCTTCTGATGTGGTGTCAGATAGGGGGTCTCAGTTTGTGTCCAAATTCTGGAGGGCATTTTGTTCACGTCGGGGATGCAGTTGTCATTTTCTTCGGCTTTTCATCCGCAGACCAATGGTCAGACAGAGCGTCTGAATCAGAGCCTAGAGACATATCTTCGGTGTTTTGTCTCAGAGAACCAGGAGGACTGGTCTTCTTTCTTGCCTCTGGCAGAGTTCGCTCTTAACAATAGGCGGAGCGAGTCCACTGGTAAGTCCCCGTTTTTTGGGGCATATGGTTTTCACCCCCAGTTTTGTACTTTCAATGGGGGGGGCCCTTCTGGGGTTCCTGAGGAGGAACGATTTTCGTCGTCACTTGCTTCAGTTTGGAGAGGAGTACTGAATAATCTGAGTGCTATGGGGAACCGTTACAAACGGAGGGCTGATAGGAGGAGAGTGTCTGGTCCGGACCTTTGTGTGAACGATCTGGTATGGTTGTCTACCAAGAATATAAAACTCAAGGTTCCCTCCTGGAAACTGGGTCCCAGGTTCAACGGTCCATACAGGATCAGTTCTATAATTAATCCTGTGGCATTTCGTCTGGACCTTCCTCCTACGTTTAAAATCCACAATGTGTTCCACAAATCGTTGCTTAAGAGGTACGTGGCGCCAGTTATACCGTCACCTCTACCTCCTCCTCCAGTGGTGGTCAATGGTAACTTAGAATTTCAAGTGTCAAAGATCATTGACTCACGTCTGAATCGCCGGTCCCTTCAGTACTTGGTTCATTGGAAGGGGTATGGTCCTGAGGAGAGGACGTGGGTTCCTGCGTCTGATGTTAACGCAGATCGATTGGTTCGGACCTTCCACACAACTTACCCGGGCAGACCTGGCCCTGAGGGTCCGGAGGCCCCTCGTAGAAGGGGGGGTACTGTCATGGGTGTATCGCCACGAAGATCGTCGCGATTGCACATTCTGACTTCTCGCAGCTGAGTTGCTGTTTCTTTGTGTTTGGTAGTGAGGGAGTTAATTTTACCTAGCTCTTGGCTAAGACTAGGTCCAGCCTCGCCCGGCTGCTTTTGATTATGCACTAATTAGCTTCCTTTATATACCTGCCAGTCTGCTTGTTAGATGCCGGTGAAAGCTTACATGCAGACCAGTAGTTTGGATCAGGTCATGAGAAGACTTAAGTTAAGAGTTCCTTTGTGGTTTCTCCTCTCCTCGATTATAGTTTATCTCCTAGACCTTTTGTGTTCCCTCTGTGTTTAAGTGTTGTATTCAAGACAGTGTTTACTTTGTCCCCTGTCTGTCTCGTTTGTCTGTACTGTTTGTTAGGCAGTAACCTGCCTATTCCCTGTGTGGTAATCAGGGTCCTTCTGAGGACTAGATTACAGTTGTCAGGGACTTATAGGAGACAGGGTTACGTTGGCGGCCTGGACCTCTGTACCATTAACAGTACCTCCAGGTTGAGGGACGAGTCAGGTCCCCAGTTTAGGGTCAGCATAGACCCCGGTCCACCTGCAGCCTGAGTACAGTATTATATGTCTTCAGGATTCACCCACAGTACAACGGATATTATGTCAGGTAATACTATACTTTATATACATGTTGAGATTTCCTATTTATATGTTATATTGCATGTTGTCCCTCTTAGTATTGATTACTGACATCATATGTGTATCTGTGATACAGCGTGACATTAATATGGATAAATGTAAGGTCATGCACTTGGGTAGAACAAACAAGATGTATAGTTATGTGCTTAATTGTAAAACACTGGGCAAAACTGTCACTGAAAAAGACCTGGGTGTATGGGTGGACGACAAACTCACATTTAGTGGCCAATGTCAGGCAGCTGCTGCCAAGGCAAATAAAATAATGGGATGCATTAAAAGAGGCATAGATGCTCATGAGGAGAACATAATTTTACCTCTATACAAGTCACTGGTGCGACCACATTTAGAATACTGTGTGCAGTTCTGGTCTCCAGTGTATAAGAAAGACATAGCTGAACTGGAGCGGGTGCAGAGATGAGCGACCAAGGTTCTTAGAGAACTGAGGATCTGCAATACCAAGACAGGTTATTACACTTGGGGTTATTTAGTTTGGAAAAACGAAGGCTTATGGGTGATCTTATTACAATGTATAAATATATGAGGGGAAAGTACAAAGACCTTTCTAATGATCTTTTTACTCTTAGACCTGTGACGGGGACAAGGGGCATCCTCTACATCTGGAGGAAAGAAGGTTTAGCCATAATCACAGACGCAGATTCTTTACTGTAAGAGCAGTGAGACTATGGAACTATCTGCCGTCTAATGTTGTAATGAGTGATTCCTTACTAAAATTTAAGAAGGGACTGGATGTCTTTCTTGAAAAGTATAATATTACAGGCTATATTTACTAGTTTCCTAGATACTGCGTTGATCCAGGGAGCTAGACTGATTGCCGTATGTGGAGTCGGGAAGGAATTTTTTTCCCCCAATGTGAAGCTTACTGTTTGCCACTTGTTTTTTTTTTTTGCCTTCCTCTGGATCAACATGTTAGGGCAGGTTAGGATAGGATATGGGTTGAACTAGATGGACTAAAATTCTTCCTTCAACCTTAATAACTATGTTACTATGTTACTATGTTCTCGTGCTCAATGAAGGTATACAAAGAGACCACATCAAATGAAATGAGCACCGTATCAGCTGTAACATTAAGCCCCTCCATTTTGCTCAAAAAATGGTTAGTATCCATAATGTATGAACTAGCTGCTATAGCATATCGACGCAGTACTTTATCCAAAAAAATAGAGACCTATTACACAATGAAGCCCTCCCGAACACTATAGGGCACCTGGGGGGGTTCAAAACGTCCTTATGGATCTTCGGCAGGGTATACAATATGGGAGTCATCGGGGCTTCCACCAGAAGATATTCTGATAACTTCTGATCAATCAAACCATTCATAAGGGCTCCATTGACCAGAAGTGGGATCACCAGACAATTTGGTGTATACTGCCATATCAGACAGTTGACTGTGAATCTCAGCCTTATAATTGTATGTATCCATCACTACCAAGGCTCCGCCTTTATCGGCCGCCTTGATAGTGAGGGAAATGGTGCTAAAGAGTTTATCCAACGTCAGTCTCTCACTAGAAGTGAGATTCCCCCTCTTTGAACATAAATAATCATGTCTCAGCTTCGATATATCTCTTTCTACCAATTGAATATATGACTTTACAAAGCTGTTTTTAGTAGGAGGTTGGAAGTTGCTCTTATTGAATAGACCAAATTCCTGCAAAGAAAAACTATTGAAACCACAATCAGACAAAGTCTGAGGCATGTCAACTCTATCACAAAATATGATGCCAATCTCAATCTCCTGTAAAAGGCAAATAAGTCACACTCAATTCCAAACCAATCGAGAGAATTGGTAGGGCAGAACGAAAGTCCCTTAGAAAGTACCTCATAATCCACATCAGACAGTGCATACGAGGATATATTTACCACCAAATTCTTCTGGCTTACACGGCTCTCTTCTTCCCTTCCATGTTCCGTGTCCGCATTGGGAGACTGCGTGTGGCTCCTTGTATCTGGTTCTCTGTCCCTCTTTCTCCCATGTTTCCTGCGGCCTCTCCGGGCCTCCGTTTGTTGCCATATTGTCAATTTTCTCTTTGCCTAAAAAATTAGAGGAAGAAGGAACACCAATATTTGAATAATCTGTAGAATCTGATTCGGCAGTAGTGAAACCAAATTTATGTTGGTCCCTCATCTGTGGCTTCTTCTTACTGCGAGGATGCACAAAACGATCCCTCCTCACATACCGAGGATGCACAAAACGATCCCTCCTCACATACAAAGATATTTGTACACCACCATGCCATGAAAAAACCTGACCAGATTTATAGTCCTCGGTATCCTGGAACCACTTGGTCCTCTTTGTTTTTTCAATGTCACCTCGGAATATCACAAGTTTCTCCTCCAATTGGGTCTTGAAGGCATCCCCCTCCTGTGCTGTCATCTGGGCTGCCAACTGTTGTTCCAAATCTAGGATCTTCCTTTTCAGCAATCCAATCTCTGTATGAAGAAACTCAATATTCAAAAGCATTAAGTCAAATGCAAACTTATTCGTGATTGATTCAAATCTACTGCAGAATTGTGCATTATCAGCCAGTAGTGTAGGACGTCGATGTGGTCTTAGACAATGTGGAATCCTATGCACCGTGTGATATTCACACAGGGTCATGACATGCAATTTATACAAGATAAGTTTCCTTTTATCATTCTCGCACTTCTTTTTAAGTATCTCCACAGTAGGTTTATTTAAAAAAGACATGTCCATTTGGGCTCCAGACAAAATCCTCCTAACATCATCGTCTGTGTATGAAAATATCATAGCAGTGTCCAGCTCATCCACCTCTGGATTCAATGACTCCATAGTCTCCATCACCGGTGCACGTCCACCACAGGATCCAAATAGTACACTGTGAGAAAAGCAGCCGACAGCACACGGGGGTATGGGGGATGCACGCTCAAGGTTCATGGATCCAAATGAACAGGAAAGTCCATAGAGAATAATGAGAGCAGCATCCAATCCGCGTGAAAAATTAAAAAAAAATCTTTATTCTGACATCAATTACAATTACAATTATTAAGGGCCTGAATCTAGACTACAACTTGCATATCTGTACGAGATGAGACCCCGTTTTCTTATTGACATCATGTGTCTGTGTATTTATGTTTTTAGATTGATTTTATTATTCATTTTTTATTTTTATTTTTGTCTAGGATTGGTGGTCTGGAGCGACTGGAGGACATGGGGACTCAACAGTCCTGAATTGAAATATAGTGTTATTATTATGCTGCTCCCTGTGCGCTCCCCTTGTCTCCATACTTACCTATTTTTTTGTATATTTATTTATAATGTGGCTCACTTAGGTGTTTCTTTGTGTCATTATGCCCCTGGACCATTGTGTAAGTGCATGTGAGTTGGGAGTTTTATTAGTTGCCATGGATATGGCTTGCTGATTCCCTGTTGCTCATATGCACAAATGGATTTGGGCATGGTCATTGTTTTAAATAGGATTTGCTTTTCTGGTTATTATAAGGTGGGGGCGTTCCTGCGATCTGTGATAACGAGCAGCTTGGTTCGTATGGATAGTATCGCGATAAATTTCCCTGCAGGAGATTATGCCGCTTGTCTTTAGTGTGAGACTAGGACCGCGTTAATTTTCTGCGCATGCGCAGTATCTATGACGATATATGTCACATGACTGTATGCTGGGCACAACTCGGCGCGTGCGCAGTGTGTCCTGGAATGAACTCACCTCCAGGTAAACTGGTGTCCACG
This sequence comes from Oophaga sylvatica, assembly GCA_033576555.1. Taxonomy (NCBI): domain Eukaryota; kingdom Metazoa; phylum Chordata; class Amphibia; order Anura; family Dendrobatidae; genus Oophaga; species Oophaga sylvatica. The sequence goes on along the minus strand of JARQOD010000004.1, from coordinate 299,181,807 downwards.
TGTAATTTTGTTTGCATGCGTTTGTAACCAGGGGGCGGTTGCGGATGTGACACATGTGTTTCCTCTATGTGAGACGGCCACTCTGATGGGTCAGTCGGATTGGCGCCAAAGGAGAGTGAGTACACCGATTTGCTGGAGGGTGATGCCTGTATGATGAAGTGTGATTGGGAATTGGTCACTATGGTTATCGCTATGCTATTCGGCTATTGTTGAACACATTTGTGTTGTAGTGTTTACAAGGGGGATTTTGAGGAGTTTTATAGACACTGTATAAATATTTGTCCATATGCATGTCATGTAATACTTTTTAGATAGACGATCGTTATTTTGTATCTGTATGTATATCTATTCACTAGTAGGCGTTATCTTAATGGTGATTGGCTTCTCCACTCCATATAAGGCCGCCTGTGTGCACTTTGTATTGTACTTGAAAAAGGCCACATTATAGCCAAAACGTTGTAATTGATGTTGGCAGAATAAAGACTTTTTTGAATTTTTCACCCGGATTGGATGCTGCTCTCATTATTTTCTATGGACTTTCCTGTTCATTTGGATCCATTAACCTGGAGCGTGCATCCCCCATACCCCCGTGTGCTGTCGGCTGCTTTTCTTACAGTGTTTTAGGGTCTATGGTCAGGAGTCTTACCAGATCCCAATCACAGTGAGAACTTGTGGAAAATCATCAAAAAAGGGGTGAATGGACAAAAACACACACATTGTGGTGTACTCAAAGCAATAAATAGGCAAGAATGGATTGACATTAGTCATAATTTGACCTAGAAACTGATACAGTATATAGTGGTGAATAGAGATGAGCGACTTTGCTTCCTGGTGGGTCGAGTCGGGTTTCGGACCACCCAACTTTCCCAAAAGTCGAGTCGAACGAAATTGGCCGACTATCGGAAAAAGTCGAAGGTCTGACTGAAACTCGAACCGACCCCAATGCAAGTCAATGGCGGAAAAAAGTCGGCACGGAGTGGAGGACAGTAAACACACCTACAGTGCCAATTTCAATGCCAACTACATCAATTCTTATTACTTAAGCTTGTCAACTTTCATTTACTTTATAATAATAGCAACGCAATGAAAACTGGGGGTTATTTGGCTAAAGTTGTGGGGGGCAGGGCTGGCTCCAGGTTTCATGGGCCCCGGGCGAAAGAGTCTCCGTGGGCACCTTTAACACATACCAAAATTCATGATGCTTCGATACGGCAGAGAAATATAGGTAAAGTACAAGGCCAAACACTTCACTTCTTACATTACATGAGTGATATCTATTGTAAATTCTACAATAGCTCAAAAAACGGACAGTATAGTCCTCCATACAGTATTATGGCCACCAGATAGTGCGCCATACAGAATAATGAGCCCCATATATTTCTCCATACATAATTGGTCCTATATAATGTTCCATACAGTATATGATGAGCTCCACATAATGCTACATTATATGATGGTCCCCATATATGGTGCCATACAGTATAGGACAGTCCCCAAAGAGTATAATGAGCCCCACATATTGCTCCATACAGTATTATGAGTTGCATATAACGCTCCATACAGTATATCATGGGCCCCATATATTGCTCCATACAGAATGGGCTCCATATATTGCTCCATACAGAATAGGCCCCATATGTGCTCCATACAATGCTCCATACAGAAAGGGCCCTATAAGGTGCCCCATAAATAATGAACCCCATATGATGCTCCAGTGTATGATGAGCCCCATATAATGCTCCAAATATAATGGGCTCCATATGATGCTCTAGTATTTGATGGGCCACATGGATGATGCTCCAGTGTATGATGGGCCTATATAATGCTCCATATATAATGGGCCCCATATGATGCTCCAGTATATAATGGGCCCCATGGATGATGTTCCAGTGTATGATGGGCCTATATAATGCTCCATATATAATGGGCCCCATATGATGCTCCAGTATATGATGGGCCCCATGAATGATGCTCCAGTGTATGATGGGCCTATATAATGCTCCATATATAATGTGCCCCATATGATGCTCCAGTATATGATGGGCCCCATGAATGATGCTCCAGTGTATGATGGGCCTGTATAATGCGCCATATATAATGGGCCCCATATGATGCTTCTGTATATGATGGGCCCCATGGATGATGCTCCAGTGTATGATGGGCCTATATAATGCTCCATATATAATGGGCCCCATATGAATCTCCAGTATATGATGTGCCCCGTATATGATGCTCTAGTGTATGATGTGCCCCATATATAATGCTCCAGTGTATAATGGGCCCTATCTATGATGCTCAAGTGTATGATGGGCCCCATATATAATTCTCCAGTGTATAATGCTCCCCATATATTGCTCCAAACATTAAGAAAATGAAATAACTCTCCTGGCTGGGCACTGCTCTACTCTGGACTCCTCAGCGTCGCCATCTTCCAGCTCTCTGCACTGTGACTGTTCAGGCAGAGGGCACATAGACATGACGTCATCGCACTCTCTGACCTTAATGTCACTATCAGGAAACACGGAAGACGTCACAGTGGTGGAGCAGGGAGAGGTAAGTATTGCAAGTGCTGGGGCCCTGAGCAAGCAGTGGGGGCCCACTCGTGGGAGCCGGCACTGTCACAGGGCCCCTTATAGTACGCCCGTGTCTCTGACGGCAGTTGGGCCCCCCATCTGCTCAGGGCTCTGGCACTTGCCCGGGTGCGCTAGGTACTGACGCCGAACCTGGGGGGTACAGTCCAGTTAGGGAGGTGGAAAAACTGGCATATGTTGAGGTGTAGGCTGGACAGCAGCTGCAAATGGAGGAATTGGAGAAGTCGGAGGAAGAGGAGGACAAAGCGAGCCATTTTGCTGGCAACATAAGTGTCATCAGGGAAGGTGGTACAAAATCCTTTGAAACCCAGGCATAGTTCATTTTAATGAAGGTGAGATCACCAACATTTTGGGTCGACAGCCGGGTCCCTCTTTCTGTCAGGATTGATACAGCAGCACTGAAGACACTTTCTGATAGCAAACTACCAGCAGGGCAAACGACTCCCTGTAAGGCATATTGTGCCAATTCAGGCCAGGTGTCTAGTTTACAGGCCCAGTAATCAAAGGGGAATTACCTGTGAAGGAGAACATCGATAGGGGAGGAGAGATAATTTTGAACCATAGTTGACAACTGCTGTCTCCTGTCTGTTGCAATCAATTTAGTATTAACAGTCGTGTAAGCGGTACTCGAGAAATCAGTCCACAACATGGTCATGAAACCCGTCTCCAATGCCACTTCGGCTGTGTGCACCACGAACATCTCTTCCATTTGGCCCAGTATGGCTCTTGGTAGAACCTGCACCGCTGCTGTGTGCTGGGAATGCCTCTAACAAACGGTTTACCAGAGTTGCTTCTTTGTTTGCCAATATTAGCTCTAGGTTCTCCTGTGGCATGATGTTCTGTAATTTGCCTTTATAGCGTGGATCGAGGATGCTGGCCAATCAGTAGTCGTCATCCTTCATAATTTTGGCAATGCGGGGGTCCCTTTGTAGGATCCGCAAGACATAATCACACATATGGGCCAATGTTCCAGGTGTCAATGATGCACTGCCAGTGGTGGGTGGAGGAGCACTTTCTGCCAAATCCACATCCCTCCAGTCACGCACAAACCCTGTATCTGACCTTGGCAAGCCAACATTTTGTCTTGCCCCCTGAGAAGCATCCTCCTCCCCAAAATAATCATCCCCCTCCTCCTCCTCCTCTTCCTCTTCCTCCTCCACCACGTCCAGGACAGTTCCCTGAGCAGACAATGGCTGACTGTCATCAAGGCTTCCCTCCTTCTCTGCCTCCTCCGCTGCAGGCCCCTAATCCTAAATGTGCATCAAAGTTTGCATGAGCAGACGCATAAGTGGGATGCTCATGCTTATGATGGCATCATCTGCGCTTACCAGCCCTGTGCATTCCTCAAATCACTGAAGGACTTTACAGAGGTCTTTCAGCTTTGACCACTGCACACCCGACAAATCCATGTCTGCCCTCAAACTGCCTGCCCGTGTATCCTCCCACAAATGCATTACAGCCTGCCTCTGTTTGCATAGCCTCTCAACCATGTGCATGGTGGAGTTCCACCTTGTTGCAACGTCTATGATTAGGCGGTGCTTGGGGAGGTGGAGCGATCGCTGCAGCCTCTGCGTACGGCTGGAGTCTATGGGCGAGCGACGGATGTGCGAGCACAGTCTTTGCACCTTATGGAGCAGGGCTGGTAACTCCTGATAATTATTTATGAAGCACTGCACCACCAGGTTCAAGGTGTGAGCCAGGCAAAGTATGTGTCTGAGTTTTGCCAGGGCTATGGCCGCCACAAAATTATGGCCGTTATCACTGACTACCTTGCCTGGATCAAGATGTAGACTACCCAGCCATGACTCAGTTTCTCGCTGCAAGTAGTCGGCCAGTACCTCCGCGGTGTGTCTGTTGTCACCCAAAGACATTATCTTTAAAACATCCTGCTGATGCTTGCCACTAGCTGTTCGATAGTGGGACACCTCGTGTGCAACACTGGCAGCTGCGGATGGAGTGCTTATGCGACTGCGCTCTGTCGAAGAGCTTTCGCTTCTGAGGAGGAGGGTCGAACACCTACAGCCAGCTGTTGCCTATACCATGGGCTATGCAGCACTGTCCCACCGCCGCTGTCCCCTGTGCACCCTGCATCCACCACATTAACACAGTGTGCAGTGATGGACACATAAAGGCCTTTGCCTTGCATACTGGCCCATTTATCTGTTGTGAGGTGCACCTTTCCACTCACTAATTGTTTGAGTGCATGGACAATGCGGTCTTTCACATGCAGGTGGAGGGCAGGGATGGCTTTTCTAGAAAAGAAGTACCGACTAGGTAGGTCATAGCGTGTTACAGCGTAGGCCATGAGCTCTCGGAACGCTGCGCTTTCAAACAAACGGAAGGGCATCATCTCTAATGAGATCAGTTTGGCAATGTAGTGTCACGGGTGTGTCGCGGCGAAGATCGTCGCGATTGCACACCCTGACTTCGCACAGCTGAGTTTCTGGTGCTGGGTGTTTTTCGGCACTGAGGGAGTTAATTCTTTCTCTCTCGGTGCTGGACTGACCAGCCTCGCCCAGCTGCAATTAATGTGTTGTTAATTAGCTTCCTTCATATACCTGCTAGTCTGCTGGAGAAGTTGTCGGTGAAAGCATTCATTCAGACCAGCAGAGCAGATCGTTTCTGAGAAGACTTAAGCTAAGAGTGCCTGTTGTGGTTTTTCCTCTCCTCGCTTATTGTTTATCTCCTTAACCTTTTGTGTTCCTCTGTAGTGGAAGTTTTGTATGCAAGGCTGTATTTTCTTTACCCCTTGTCTGTCTCGTTTGTCTTAGACTGTGTGTAAGCTGTGACATGCCCATTCCCTGTGGTGGTAATCAGGGTCCTTCTCAGGACTAGATTACAGTGGTCAGGGATCTACAGGAGACAGGGTTACGCTGGCGGCCTGGACCTCTGTACCATTAACAGTACCTCCAGGAAGAGGGACTAGTCAGGACCCCAGTTTAGGGTCAGCATAGACCCCAGTCTACCTCTATCCTGAGACAGCGTGACACGTATACAGTATAGACCCACAATACATAGGATATGATGTCAGGTAAGACAATGCTGGCAGATACTATGTATACATGTTGATATTTTCTATTATATGAAATATAGAATGTTGTCACATTAGATATATGCTACTATCATAGAATATATCTGTTATACGTCGTGACATTTTCACCGACCACACTAATGATTCTCCCCAGCTACCATGGATCCAGTAGCCCAGTTAGCTCAGCAGTTGCAGAGTTTGTCCATGGAGCTGACGGACGTTAAGTCCAAGGTTTTGTACCCCCGGGGGCAAACCAGATCTGAACCTAAAGTAGCTCTCCCGGACAGGTTCACTGGTGGGCGGGACAAATTTTTTACCTTCCGGGAGGCATGTAAATTATATTTTCGGCTACGGCCTCGGTCTTCGGGGAGTGAAGATCAGAGGGTGGGAATTGTCATCTCGCTCTTACAAGGGGACCCTCAATCCTGGGCGTTCTCTCTTCCTCCGGACTCCCCGGCTCTCCAGTCAGTAGATCGATTTATTACAGCCCTGGGTCTGGTATATGATGACCCGGATCGGGTCTCCCTTGCTGAAACGAAGTTACGTAAGATACAGCAGGGAGATCGTCCGGCGGAGGAATTTTCTTCTGAGTTCCGTAGATGGGCCACAGATACTCAGTGGAATGACCCAGCTCTTAGGAGCCAGTTTTGTCAAGGATTATCTGACAAATTAAAAGATGTGTTGGCTCAGTATGATTCTCCCCCGTCACTGGAGGCCGCTATGGCCCTTGCTATTCGCATTGATAGACGGCTTCGGGAGAGGTGCGAGGTAACTCCGCCCCCGGTGATGACTCCACCTTCTACTATAGTCCCTTATATTGAGGTTCCCCTGGTTTGTTCTGAGGAGCCTATGCAGTTAGGAGGGACATCGTTTCGTGGGAGGGGATCGGCGGTGCGCCGCCAGACAGGAAAGTGTTTATTCTGCGGGAGAAAGGGACATTTTGTTGGGGGGTGTCCATCCCGTACTTTGCTAAGCAAGGAGTCGCCGGAAAACTGTTGATCCCAGGTTGTGTGGTGGATGACAATCTGGGAGTATGTATTTCGTCCCCAAGTCCGTCTCAGTTTCTCGTACCAGCGGAGGTGGTGGTAGGTACGAGAACTGAGAGGATTTCTGTTCTTCTGGATAGTGGGGCCGCGGCTAATTTGGTGGACGCTCGGTTTGCCCAGGTGCAAGGTATGCAACTGAGTGTATTGGCCAAACCTATCCCTATATTCTCTATTGACGCCAGGCCTCTCGGTCAAGGTAGCTTTGTGCAAGCCGTGCATGACATAGACCTTCGAGTGGGGGCAATACATAAAGAACTATTGTCTTGTTATGTGTTGGAGGGTCTTCCCACTCCTATTGTGTTGGGACTTCCTTGGTTAACTAAACATAACCCAGTTATTAATTGGCAAACCAGAGAGATAAGCCAGTGGGGTGAATTTTGCAATAGTAACTGCATGAACACGGTCATCGGGGCGGTCGTGCCTAGAACCTTACCACCTTTTCTGGAGGACTTTGAGGATGTGTTTTCAGAGGAAGGGTGTCAAGAATTACCTCCTCATCGCGCGTATGACTGTGCTATAAAATTGCTTCCTGATGCTAAGTTACCTAAATCTAGGTTGTATAACCTTTCTGGTCCTGAGAGGCAAGATATGAAGGATTATATTTTGGAAAGTCTGGCCAAGGGGCATATTAGACCTTCATCTTCCCCAGTGGCCGCGGGGTTCTTCTTTGTGAAGAAAAAAGATGGAGGCCTACGCCCTTGCCTGGATTTCCGTGAGCTTAATCGGATTACGGTCCGAGATCCGTATCCGCTTCCACTTATTCCTGATCTCTTCAATCAGATTGTGGGCGCCAAATGGTTCTCTAAGTTGGATCTCAGGGGGGCGTATAATCTGATTAGGATAAAGGAGGGGGATGAGTGGAAGACGGCGTTTAACACTCCGGAGGGACATTATGAGAACCTTGTCATGCCTTTCGGTCTGACTACTGCCCCGGCGGTGTTTCAACATTTTGTTAATGACATCTTTCGCCACCTAGTGGGACAGTTTGTTGTAATTTATCTTGATGACATCTTAATTTACTCGCCGGATCTTGTGTCTCATCAGGAGCATGTGAGACAGGTGTTGCAGATCTTGCGAGACAATAAACTGTACGCCAAATGGGAGAAGTGTGTATTCGCCGTACAGGAACTTCAGTTTTTAGGATTCCTGGTGTCAGCTTCCGGTTTCCGTATGGACCCTGGGAAAGTGAAGGCAGTGCTTGAGTGGGATCGGCCAGAGAATCTTAAGGCACTGCAGCGTTTCCTGGGGTTTGCTAACTACTACCGGAAATTTATTCGTAATTTCTCATCCGTTGTCAAACCCCTCACTGACATGACAAAAAAAAGGGACGGATTTTTCTAGGTGGTCTGACAAAGCTTGTCAAGCATTTTACTCCTTGAAAAAATGTTTTGCTTCAGCACCTGTACTCATTCAACCTGATGCATCACAACCGTTCATTGTGGAGGTAGACGCATCTGACGTAGGAGTGGGTGCGGTATTATCTCAAGGTCCGTCCCCTGGTAAATGGCATCCGCGCGCTTTCTTCTCTAAAAAATTGTCGTCAGCCGAGAGGAATTATGATGTCGGCAATAGGGAACTCTTGGCCATTAAGTTGGCTTTTGAAGAGTGGCGTCACTTTTTGGAGGGGGCAGTCCACCCGGTCACCGTCATTACTGATCACAAGAACCTGCTGTATTTAGAGTCTGCAAAACGTCTGAATTCCAGACAAGCTAGATGGTAGTTGTTTTTTACCAGGTTTAATTTTGTCGTCACATATCGTCCTGGGTCAAAAAATGTAAAGGCTGATGCCTTATCTCGTAGTTTCCCGGGGGCCGGGAAGACGGATGACCCGGTTCCTATTCTTCAGGAGGGAGTTGTGGTGTCGGCTGTATGCTCTGAGCTTGAGGAGGAGGTATTGGAGGCTCAGGGGGACGCCCCTGTAGGACCTCCAGGGAAACTGTTTGTTCCAGATCAGTTAAGACAAAAGGTTATCGAGGCACATCATAATTCTGCTTTGGCAGGACACCCAGGGAGTAAAGCAACTGTGGATCTCCTTTCACGCCGGTTTTGGTGGCCTAACTTAAATAAAGAGGTGGTAACTTTTGTCGCGTCCTGTGGGGTATGTGCGCGCTCTAAGACCCCACATACCCGTCCGTCTGGGGCCCTTTTACCGTTGAAAATCCCGGAGCGTCCATGGACCCATCTGTCTATGGACTTCATTATGGACCTCCCTCCGTCTTCAGGTAAAACTGTCATACTAGTTGTAGTTGACAGGTTCAGCAAAATGGCACATTTTATTGCTCTTCCTGCTCTTCCTAATGCTAAAACTCTGGCGCAGGTGTTCATTGGGGAGATTGTGAGACTTCACGGGTTGCCTTCCGATGTGGTGTCGGATCGGTGGTCTCAGTTTGTGTCCAAATTCTGGAAGGCATTTTGTTCTCGTCGGGGGATGCAGTTGTCATATTCTTCGGCTTTTCATCCGCAGACCAATGGTCAGACAGAGCGTCTGAATCAGAGCTTAGAGACATATTTCCGGTGTTTTGACTCAGAGAACCAAGAGGACTGGTCTTCTTTCTTGCCTCTGGCAGAGTTCGCTCTTAACAATAGGCGGAGCGAGTCCACTGGTAAGTCCCCGTTTTTTGGGGCATATGGTTTTCACCCCCAGTTTTGTACTTTCAATGGGGGGGCTCTTCTGGGGTTCCTGAGGAGGAACGATTTTCGTCGTCACTTGCTTCAGTGTGGAGAGGAGTGCCTAATAATCTGAGCACTATGGGGAACCGATACAAACGTATGGCTGATAGGAGGAGAGTGTCTGGTCCGGACCTTAGTGTGAACGATCTGGTATGGTTGTCTACCAAGAATATAAAACTTAAGGTTCCCTCCTGGAAACTCGGTCCCAGATTCATCGGGCCATACAGGATCAGTTCGATAATTAATCCGGTGGCTTTCCGTCTTGACCTCCCTTCTACGTTTAAAATCCACAATGTGTTCCACAAATCGTTGCTTAAGAGGTACGTGGCACCAGTTATACCGTCACCTCTACCTCCTCCTCCTGTTGTGGTCAATGGTAATTTGGAGTTTCAGGTGTCGAAAATCATTGACTCACGTCTGAATCGCCGGTCCCTTCAGTACCTTGTTCATTGGAGGGGGTATGATCCTGAGGAGAGGATGTGGGTTTCTGCGTCGGATATTAACGCAGACCGATTGGTTCGGGCCTTCCACTCTACTCACCCAGATAAACCAGGCCCTGAGGGTCCAGAGGCCCCTCGTAGAAGGGGGGGTACTGTCACGGGTGTGTCGCGGCGAAGATCGTCGCGATTGCACACCCTGACTTCGCACAGCTGAGTTTCTGGTGCTGGGTGTTTTTCGGCACTGAGGGAGTTAATTCTTTCTCTCTCGGTGCTGGACTGACCAGCCTCGCCCAGCTGCAATTAATGTGTTGTTAATTAGCTTCCTTCATATACCTGCTAGTCTGCTGGGGAAGTTGTCGGTGAAAGCATTCATTCAGACCAGCAGAGCGGATCGTTTCTGAGAAGACTTAAGCTAAGAGTGCCTGTTGTGGTTTTTCCTCTCCTCGCTTATTGTTTATCTCCTTAACCTTTTGTGTTCCTCTGTAGTGGAAGTTTTGTATGCAAGGCTGTATTTTCTTTACCCCTTGTCTGTCTCGTTTGTCTTAGACTGTGTGTAAGCTGTGACCTGCCCATTCCCTGTGGTGGTAATCAGGGTCCTTCTCAGGACTAGATTACAGTGGTCAGGGATCTACAGGAGACAGGGTTACGCTGGCGGCCTGGACCTCTGTACCATTAACAGTACCTCCAGGTAGAGGGACTAGTCAGGACCCCAGTTTAGGGTCAGCATAGACCCCGGTCTACCTCTATCCTGAGACAGCGTGACACGTATACAGTATAGACCCACAATACTTAGGATATGATGTCAGGTAAGACAATGCTGGCAGATACTATGTATACATGTTGATATTTTCTATTATATGAACTATAGAATGTTGTCACATTAGATATATGTTACTATCATAGAATATATCTGTTATACGTCGTGACATGTAGGCGTTAAAAGCCAGTATACGGGAATGAGAGGATGAGTACTTTCTCATCCTACTCAGAGTGTCTGCTAGGGTGAGCTGGACTTGAGAGCTGCATATGGGGGAACTAGCGGTGGACATGGCGGATTGAGAGGGGGTTGGTGATGGTGATGGTGGTGGTGGTGGTGATGGCCTAGATTCAGTCTTTCGTTGGAAAGACATTGTGATTCCCTGACTGCTTTGGCCTTGCGACGACACCTCAACATTTCTTGATGGTGGTGTGCTAACCGGTGGGCTTACAGAGGGGGAAGCGATGTAGCGTTGCTGGCTACCTTCAGTCGGAACAGGTGCACATGTGCTGCCTGAGGTTTTGTAGTCCATCCACGCTTGCAAGTGCATGGTGTTTACATGTCTAAGCATGCAACTGGTATTCAAATTTCTGAGATTTTTCCCTCGGCAAAAGGTCCTTCCGCTCTTCTTACAGATAACCTTTGCCTCATCAATAGGATTTTGGTCAAAAAAGTGCCACACTGCACTGTTCCTACTATGGGATAAATTTTCAGGACTTGCACGCTGTGCTAATTTGACCGTCTGGCCAAGCTGTCCTGCAACTCTTTTTGTTTTTTAACACATTTTTGGACTGCTACGGGCCTGCCAGATAACCGCAGCTGCGATGTCGATACCTGCTGCAGATCCTCCTCCTCTTCTGAGCTATTGCCAGCGGCACCCTCTTCCCCCAATGGATGCCAATCCGGGTCAACAACTGGGTCATCCATCACCTCCTCTTCAATTTCATCTGCACCTTCCTCTGTATCACCGTGTAAGGTGGTAGAGTTAGCTGGAAGGGGCATCTGAGTTTCATCAGGGTCAGAATCTGGCTCAGTAGACTGAGAGGGCAATGCAGTGCTCTGGGTGAATGTACCAGCAGAATCATCTAGCAGTGACTGTGCATCAGTGCACTCCATGTCATATTCATCTTGGACTGGGGAATTCAGGAATTCACTTGATAATCCAGGCATGGTATGTGAAAAGAGCTCCAGGGAGTAATCTGAAGAGTGGCCTGCCGCATCCTTTACTTTTGGTGGGGGTGAAGGAAACAAGGAAAGGTGTTGTTCCTGACCAGGAGCCTGCACTGACGACTCAGTGTTTGCAGTTTTTGAAACTTCAGAAGAGGAGGCGATAGAGATGGAGGCTGTTTCGGCAATGTAAGCCGAAACCTGTTCCTGATGCTCCGGCTTTAAAAGTGATTTACCTACTCCCAGAAAAGGGAGCCTTCCAGGCCTTCCAGACCCAAACGATGACACAGGCTCAACACCTCCTACCTTAGGTACTATTGTGCTTTTGGCACTACCAGCAGATGCACCACCACCACCATCAGTACCAGCTGCCCACGTCCGCGGCCTCTTCCAACATACTTCCTCATGTTTGGGAAAATGTACCAAAAATAACAGCAGATATATGGTACTGTATCAGAAGTGTACAGCTGTATACAGTGTAGGGGAAAATTTAAATTTAAATATTTCTGGAGTCACACACAAACGCTCACTCATTATGGATTTGACCGAAATACAAAAAGCAGAAAAACGATACTGTATCAGAAGCGTACAGCTGTTTACAGTGTATGGGGAAAATTGAAATCTCCATATATATTTCTGGAGTCGCACACAGATAGTCAGCATGTATTTGTCCGTGATACCAGCCGGTATATGGTAGTGTTTGAGGAGCGTACAGCTCTATAAGGTGTGGGAAAAAATGAACGCTCGTTAACTGCAAAAAAAAAGAATAAAAGTATTAGTGCTGTGTAAAAAGAAGTCTGCACACCAGTGTACACACAGCAATACAGCTATCAGGCAGCCTAATAACCAGCACCAGGGCCGGCGTCAGCACCCGGCACACCCGGGCAAGTGAGGGGGCCCTGAGCAGGCGGGGGGGCCCACTCGCCGTCGGGCACCCCGGCGCCCATTAGTGGTGTCAGCGCCGCCACTGAGCCCCCCCTGCTTGCTCAGGGCCCCAGCAGCAGCCGGCGTAATACTTACCTCTGAGCCCTGTGCCTCCGCTGCCGCAGCTCCGGTCTCCAGAGGGTGCCTGCGCTTCCTCTCACAGCAGCGCCGCTGAATGACGTCATCATTCAGCGGCCGGCTGTGGCAGAGAGCGCTCAGACACCGGACAGGTGAGATGTGATGTGTGTGTGTGTTTGTGTGTATCAGTGTGTGTGTATGTGGTGCGGTGCTTTGTGTGTGTATGTATGTATGTGAGAGAGTGGTTGTGTGCTGCAGTGCTGTCTGTGTGATGGTGATGGGGGGAGGGCAGTAATGATGATGATGATGTGGAGGCATTGATGATGATGGGGAGGAATTGATGATAATGGGCAGGCATTGATGATGATGGGGAGACCATGATGATGATGGGCAGGCATTGATGATAATGTGGAGGCCATGATGATGATGGGCAGGCTTTAATGATAATGGGGAGGCCATGATGATGATGGGCAGGCATTGTTGATAATGGGGAGGCCATGGTGATGATGGGGAGGCGATGATGATAATGGGGAGGCCATGATGATGATGGGGAGGCGATGATGATAATGGGCAGGCATTGATGATAATGGGGAGGCCATGATGATGATGGGCAGGCATTGATGATAATGGGGAGGCCATGATGATGATGGGCAGGCATTGATGATAATGGGGAGGCCATGATGATGATGGGGAGACGATGATGATAATGGGGAGGCCATGATGATGATGGGGAAGCGATGATGATAATGGGCATGCATTGATGATAATGGGGAGGCAATCATGATGATGGGGAGGCGATGATGATGATGGGCAGGCATTGATGATAATGGGCAGGCATTGATGATGATGGGGAGGCATTGATGATAATGGGCAGGCATTGATGATGATGGGGAGGCCATGATGATGATGGGCAGGCATTTGATGATAATAGGGAGGCCATGATGATGATGGGCAGGCATTGATGATAATGGGGAGGCCATGATGATGATGGGGAGGCGATGATGATGATGGGCAGGCATTGATGATAATGGGGAGGCCATGATGATGATGGGCAGGCATTGATGATAATGGGGAGGCCATGATGATGATGGTGAGGCGATGATGATGATGGGGAGAAAATCATGATGATGGGCAGGCATTGATTATGATGGGGAGGCAATGATCATGATGAGGAGGCAATGATGATGATGGGGAGGCAATGATGATGATAATGGGGAGTCTTTCCACAACGCCCTTTCCTGAGCCGTAACAGTGCAGAACGCAGCACAGCGCAGAGGAGAGTTCCATATTTTGTATGGAGCATTATATGGGGACTAGTATCCTGTATGGAGCATTATATGGGGACCAATATCCTGTATGGAGCATTATATTGGGTCCAGTATTTTGTATGGAGCATTATATTGGGTCCAATATTTTGTATTGAGCATTATATGGGGAATGGGGGGGTGACATCCTGCATGGGGTATTATATGGGTGATGAGGGGGGAACTATGTAGTGCCCATAATATTGTATGGTGGACTGTACTGTCCAGTCTGTATTGTGCGCTGCGAGGATTGCAGTTTTTGAGCTATTGTAATTTACAATAGATATCACTCATGTATTAGAAGAAGTGAAATGTTGACATTGTACTATACCCATATTTCTCTGCAGTATCTGTGCATCATGAATTGTGGTCTGTGTTAAAGGGGCCCACTGAGGCTCTTTCGCCAGGGCCCATAAAAACCTGGAGCCGGCCCTGACCAGCACTGCTGCACACAAGAAAATCTCCCCTGTCACTGCTGCTAACTGTACAGCACAATTGCTATCAGCTCAAGCTATCCAGCCCTAACTCTCTCCCTACTGAATAAACAGCGTCAGCAACCTCTCCCTTCTGTTAAGATCGGCAGAAGTAAAATGGCGGTCGGTGGTTACGGTTTTTTCAGACACTATGACGCCCCCAAAGCAAGCCAATCACTGCAATGCCCTTCTCTAAGATGGTGGTGGACGCTGCCATGTCATTTCATTGCCCACAGTGTATGTCCTTGCTCATTGTCTGAAAAAGGCACCTGCAAGCATTATGGGGGAAAACCGACTTTGGCGTTCGTTTTGCGAACGCATAGCCAACTTCAGGCTATGGTAGGGTTCCGTCGGCAAAACCCGACTTTGGCGAAAGTCGGTGACTTATGAATCTAAACGACCTGTTTCGCTCAACTCAGTGGTGAATTGTAGAAACCATGAAAGTTTTAAAGCTGTAAACATTGAGTGTTTGGAGAAACTGATTTGTCAATAAAAATTAAAAATATCTGAAGTACTTATCATTGTACTTCAGTAACCTTAGAACCATCTTGCTAAAAGATCTAAAATCTCTGAAGCAGCAAACTTTATGGAAACCAAAATTTGTGTTACACTCAAAACATTTGGTCATAACTGTAGGGTATGGAAAAAGTAGTTAAAAAACCCTAAATCTAGTTACAGTTACAAAAGTTATAAAAACCGCAGAGAAATATGTACATGATTTTGGACATGAAATTTATGTATCTGAAGTCAGTTGTTTTCTTCGTTTTGCTCATTTAGGTTTTATACATGTCAGCTTATGAATATCTGCGGTTAGTTCAAAGTATTAGACATTTGCAACTAAATATGATACATGTTGAAAGGCATTACTAAAGTTTCATTTTTAATACGAAAAATGAATATGTTGCTAAGGATGACATGGCAAAGACTTATTAAAGCTCAGTGATGAAAGGCTGTCAGCTGTTCCTGCCAACTATGTG
The DNA here is from genome assembly GCA_033576555.1 of Oophaga sylvatica. NCBI lineage: Eukaryota > Metazoa > Chordata > Amphibia > Anura > Dendrobatidae > Oophaga > Oophaga sylvatica. The sequence continues at coordinate 299,166,349 of JARQOD010000004.1, read as the reverse complement.
CAAGGATCAAGGAGTAGGCTACTGCAGGTCATATTTATTATGAGAACAGGATCAATAAAGGTCATATGGTTACAACTGAATAACCATGACATTCATTACATTCAATTCTTAATTATTGGGTCAAATAGAGAGATTTTCACAGCTCTAAATATATGTGAACTTTTGAGCAATGGACAAAGAGGTGGTGATAACTAAGAATACTTGGTGACAGCATGAAGAAGAAATGGATCCACCTGAGAGGTCACATTCTTACATTCTAAAATAATTCATTAGTTATGGCTAATGTCAATTGTGTTATTGTCATTCACAGTTTGCAGGGCCATTTCATCATACAAGGCTGGGGTATTTAAATTCTTCTAAATTTGTCATATGCAATTGTTTTGCTATTTAATCCATAATTTTACGTGCTAAAAGAACTGTTTTATAATAGTTTTCCCGTATAAAATAAAATGTTAAATTATGAAGCATAGAAAACATTGTAGTGACAGGGAAAACCTGTATCACAATTTTTTGTGTTATAACTTCCTTTTTTAATTGATCTGTTGTATGAGAGTTTTTTCTCCTAATGAGAAGTTTGTGAAATTGTATTGCTAATAACTAAAGATAAGAAAATCAAGCAAAAATAAAGCAAGCACAATATAATCATTTGGTTTCGCCATTACTATTTTAGTTTAAGATTTCTTATTTCCAAGTATATAAATTAGCCTTAAAAAGAAATATATAAAATTCATAAAATCCAGCAATCCAGACAGAAAGGATAAAAAAAATTGTTAAAATTATCCTCAATAAATTTTTTCTAGGGATTCCAAACCATATTATATGGCTAGGGCTACCAACAATTGTCTTGGATTCAAATTTTGTTATCCATTGCTTTATTTTTTATTGTACTAATTCCCTATGCCTTTACTTATTTCTCCCATCTTGAAATTTGATAAATCTTCATTTTATATTTTATACATTAATTTTGGATCAAGTAAATTCAATGGGTAAAAAAGAAACGAGATGCTTTATGCCAGGCCTTAAAGTAAACTAAAGGGAAATTCTGATTTATTCAAGACTAGAATGAGCGAATATTTCAATGTTCAAATTGGATTATGTTTGCTAAATTTGCAAAATTCGTTTTTAATATTTGACGAACATTACCGAATGCCATAATCGTCAAAGGGAGGCAAAACAAAAGCATGCAAAACCCCTTAGAATGGTCCCAAATGCTTCAAAAAAACATCAAATGAGGGGGCAGATACAGGAAAGGGCCTCAATTCACCCACAGTACAAATTGCAGCATGGAACTGCAGCAATCAGCCCGGCATGAGGTAACGGGGTCTGGGACGCATTTACACCTTTCAATGAACGTCCAGTAAGGAAAGGGGGGGTGAGGGATCGGTGTAAGGCCATTTTGCTGGAACCATGACACCACATGCACGCTCCTTACCTGTTTCATGCTGAGCTACATCAGGGTGGGACAAATATCAGTTTTTTTAAACCATTATCAGAAAAATTTTAAGGATGTAACACGGGTAGTTGAGTACAAGGAAAATGGAGGTCTGACCATCTCAGAAGCCTTCTGATACAGGCAACCGCATGAAAAGGGGCGTAACCGGCATGTTCACATTTCCTAAAATTTTTTGCCGACACCATCAAAGTGGCATTAATTTCACCACTGTAGAAAATAGTCTAATATGGACCAACATGTGTTTAATTACACCAATCCAGAGATGGACATCAACAAGGAGTGTAAAATTTCAAAAATTATTGGGCAGATACCACAAAGTGGGTCAAATTCACCACAGTGCCCCGTAGAATAAGGCCGAAAGGACTTTTTCATCCAATCCAGCAGATGGACTCTCAAACATGAGTGTTCAATAAAGTAGGCGAACGTCGGTCGATTCTTAAGTCGCCAACATTCGCCAAAAATGGGTTTGTTGGCCGAAACCCCAAAATAGCGTGCAGTAGCCTGCGGTCGGCAAAACGAGCGCCAAAGTCGAATTTCCCAGAATGATTACAGGGCCCCTTTTTTCAGCCAATGAGACAAAGGCGTACATGTAGGAACGAGATGACATGTGCGGTCCCCCACCATCTTAGAGAAGGGCTTGCAGTGATTGGGCTTGCTTTTGGGGAGTCATGTGTCTATAAAAA